>JALBCR010002208.1:0-600000 GCA_030710515.1 Abscondita cerata
TTGTCTAGATGGCGCACCCGTTACTATTCTATGAAAGTTTGGTAGTAACGTTGATTGAAATATTGGTAAAGATAGTCAACCTGATGGGATTATGCGACCCCGAAATTTGTTCTAAACATCAGAGGTCGGTAGTATCGCTTTGTGCTAAGAAAATACGTCAATTGTATTGTAGAATTTACAGAACAGTATTGCCGATAAATGTGAAATAGAAACTGTAATTTTGCTGATAGTTTATGCTAAGGCACGACATTGTTGCCAATGCATCATGCCGTTGATTGAAATATTGGTGCATTGGAGTCAATGTTGACAAACAAACAAAAACATGCGTTCTACAATATACAAGAATTTATTGATTTTTGTCGACGTACTAATTAAATGTGTGTCCTTTTGTTATATTTTTTCTATTGTCTGTTAATTGTTCAATGTAATAATATTTATTTGTATCTTTCTTACGTAAGGTTATAACAATGGTTATAACCATCATGACAAACACATATATGTACAAAGATTGTATACATACACATGTGAATAAAGTTTATTATTATGAAAAAACCTGCAGATTTAAAAGTATTAATTTCGTAAAGAAATCGTTGAAAAACGTTCTCCCAAAAAACAATTTCTTTAAATACTTTTGAAAATTCCATACTCATATATTTATTACATTAACATCGTTTATCCGTTGAAAATGTTTTAAAATCTATTAGGCTTACGCAAGTAAATTTCTAAATTTTGGTCATTGAAATTATAATTTTTAACATAGAAACGCTATCCCTTGTTTATGTTGGAACGAATGTTGAATTTTCTTATATTACAATCTAACGTACTCAACTGTTTGCATCTAAACAATATTATAACAAGCCTACTCATTTACTAAAGGTGTTGCTTAAAGTATGCAATTGTAGAATTTCTGACTAAGCCGATAAGGAATGTGAATCATAAACGATAATCCGAAGACCTCGTAATACATTTGTTTCAATATCAACTTTAGGTGTACTTATATTTTAAGATATGATAAACGCATTAAAGAAGCATCTATGCAAAGCTTAATGATTATCTGTTTATTTGTTACAATGAAAATATTACAATCAAGATTGGTTTTAAGTATGTATTTCCTGAGCTTTACTAATAACAATGGTAATAACATCACGAAAATACACCATCAAAAGAACGCCAAAAATAGTCCGCACGGTGCTAATGACCCCACCACTTTTAGTTTAACAACGCCAAAACCGAAAACTGATTAGTCTTCCTGTTGTGCTCAGTTTAAGAGGTTTTCGGTCTCGAGTTCATTTTGATCTTTAAAACATTTCGGTAGTTATTATTTACATGTAAGATCGGATTGCTTGGTCTTAAAACTTATCCATTAAAATGAGTGGTACTGTTGCGTGTCATCGCTATGTATGATCACGGTTGTAATATTTTGAGTAAAAATTGTCCGACGATCAGCTTTTGTCGGTTTCCTACTGACTGTCTAAATAGATGCAAAAAATTGGGAGATGAATTGGTAATTCAAAGCCAGTATTTGAACTAGAGATCCTAAATTATTACGGAACAAATTAATCCGTGAGAAGCATTTCGAATCTAGCAGTTTTCGAGATCCTTCCGCTGCGAAGAAGAAACTTAATATTACTGCAGTTCCTAAGAAGTTTGGTTTTGCAAGTGATACTTTTTTGTACAGCAATGACAATTGATAATACTTATTGGTAGCGGTCTTCCAGGTAAACCCAGCGGTGAGAAGTATCTTAACGTTCTCAAAACTCATTGTATTTTACATAACATTTTCTTAATCCACTTTCATGTCTTCAATCTTCTCACCACTACTGAAATTGCAGTACAAATTGCAAAATCCACTTCAAGAAATACTTTCATTTTTTATTAAAAATTTTTACAATAGATGCAATAAAGCTCTTTTAAAAGCCCAACTTTGGCCAGCAATACAATATTGCTTTGATTGCAGATGGAACCTAAACAGGACACCTTCGAAGTCTTTGCGATTAGAAAGAAACCTTACTCAGAAATCACCAGAAGTTCTGACAGTTTATAAACCGGATAAGTGCGCAACGCGTTGAAAATACAGTTTCTAGCAGAACGTATTCGCAACGTAATTACAACCATTTTCTCATCAGCCAATAAGAAAAAAATTGAGAACAACGCCGATTCAGTTAGTGGATGCCTCCTTTGTGAATGTTCTTCAAAGTGCAACAATCAGTGCAAGTATAAGTTCGTGATAAACCTATACAGACAACCGTTTCTTTTAAAATTAAAAAGTTTAAAAATAAATTGAATAGTCAAAAGTGTGAAATATTTAGATTGAAGCGCAAACTTCAAAACAGCACAATTTTCGGGTCTTTTAAAAACAAAACCGGCTTTGAAGACATTTATTAATATGCAATGTTTTCATCGAACACGAACTGCCATGGAAGGATTCAGAAAACAACTGGCATTATCATTGTATTATAAATCGCCTACCGCTTACAAATTTATGTTGAACCATTTAGGATTTGTTTTGCCAGCAATTTCAACAATCAAGTCGTGGTTGAAAATTGTTAATTTAAGATCGGGGACAAATAATGTTCTTATACAAAAATTAAAAAAAAAGTTGAAGGAATGACAGACAAAGAAAAGCAGAACGGTGGTAATGTGTGACGAAATTACTTTAAAACGAAAATTTAAATTATAACCAATATTGGGACTACGTCGAAGGATATCAAGATTTAGGGAATTAGGACGTAAACCGTTTTAAGTAACCATGGATTGGTTTTTTATTTGAGAGGAATATTGTATAATTGGAAAATTCCATTTTGTTATTTTCTCAGTAGTGGTTCAGTTAAAAGCGAAATATTATGTACTCTTATAAAGCAAGTGATGCATAAGTTGTTTCAAATTGGGATTGAAACCTCGAGCGTTAGTTTGCGACCAAGGATCTAATAACAGAAGTGCTCTATCTTGTCTAGGCGCCACAAAGAAAATCCAACAATTCAAATCGACAATAACAAAATATATGTAGCGTATGATCCTCCTCAATTTACTAAAAAGCTTAAGGAACAATGTCATGAACAGCAAACTGGAAATAGTCGTCAACAATAAAAAATTCAGTGGACCGATTTTGTCAACACTTTTTATATTGATCAGTGTAGCAGTACAGTAGCAAGATCCATGTTAAAAATTACGGACAAACATATTAACCCATCAAATTTTCAAAAGATGCGTGTTAAATACGCCGCTCAGGTATTTAGCAATTCTGTATCTGCAGCAATTAGCAGTGCTGTGATGACGGGTCAATTAACAAGTAATACGGCGTTAGATACTGCATCTTTTTAAAAACAATTAACAACATTTTTGGAACTGTTTAAATAGTTTTCAGTAAATGATCCGAATCCCTAACTAAGCGTGGTCTTTCAGTTTTTAAAGACATGCCATGCGAAAACGTTGAAACGTTCTGTACAATACTTCAATTCCATCAAGTTTTATGAGAACGGTGTAGAAAGAAAAAATATATACTGTATCGCCAGGTTTCCAATGGACTATAAATTCAATTTTAAGTCTGTGGGAGGACTTAAAGGGGAGAAGGAACTTTGTACTTTTAACGTCACGAATAAATCAAGATCCTCTAGAAAATGCTTTTCAATGATTCGTGCTAGAGGAGGTTATAATGCCCAACCGTCTGCCCGCGAATTTAGGGCTTGCATTACAACATAACATGCACATTCGCTTGCAAATACCAATAGAACAAGGGAATTGTGAAAAGATAACGACGAGATACTATATGGTATAGATGAACAATTTAACACTAACTATGAGGAAGAGGATAACAAAATTGGGACAAATGAAAGTGTAGAAAATAATGAAACAAAGAGATCGTCTAGAACCTGTCTGGAGAACAAAATCAATGAAGACAATGTCGTAATTAATAGTTCTTTAGAATCTTGTTCAGTGTCGTATGTTGCGGGTTATTTAAGTCACTACATATATAAAAAGTACATTGTAATACGTGTAAGGAAATGCTAACAGTTAACGACTCAAGTGTTTTCAATGTGAACGAATCATTAATTCTATATAAAGATTACAGCAAATCTGATGGAATTAAATACTTACACAGACCATCACCCGAATTCTCAAAATTTGTGTTTTTTTATTGAAACTTTTTACTGAAGAATTTCATCTTTTTAAAACAGATTATGGTTTATTGGAAAAAATTAAACTCCGTATAAAAATGTCTCAACAGCAGTGTGAATTCATGGTTCAGAGAATGCGACACTCATAAACTGTTAATTATCGATCAGTTGGTTAAAATAAAACTATATCGAACCTTAAAGTGGGAGGCTAATAAACATATTTCTAATAGCTATAATTACAGTGATGTCACAAAACCACACCGTAAAATAAGAATATTATCTGCATAAATAAGTGTAAATGTTTGGATATGTTTTATGTATAGCATTGTATTAGGTACGTTATTATTTATGTGTAAATTGTTTGTAAATTATTACTATTATTTTAGATCAGTTGGAATTGTAATTTTGAAACAATGTTTATAATTAATGAGCTATTTTTACTTTAATTAAACTATTTTAATTCGAAACCATGATATTTTGATACAGTTTCAAAGAGTAAAATCCTAACTTTTTATCTCTACTAACAGATAACAAAGTGTCACTTTTCGTAAATTATTTTTTCCCTCGGGAAAAAAGTGAGTACTATTTTTAACACCAAATTTCCCTCAATAATTTTCTAATTCTATTGTAATATGATTTTTCAATATTAAATCGTCATTTATTTCGTCACAGAAAAGAATAGTGTATTATACACGTATTATCCGCACCGCGTCGGGAGACAACACACCTCAAGCTAAAATCTAGTACTTTTATTTTTAGAAGTAATAGGAATAGGTTTTATTACCAAGTGAATTTAAATTTGAAGGTCTAGTGGAACCCACTTTCCCTAAAAAACACGGTAACTTGTTGCCTTTTGAATTGAAAAATTTGAAAACCAATTTTTATTTAAAATCCTTTTCAACTGAACACGTAAAACAAGTAGATACAAAAACCAATAATTTTGCGTTTCTGAACTCTAGTGGTATTTCTCCCAGTATGTTCTACTTTATTCTAACGAAGTTATTAAATGACAAACAAATGTCAACATTATTATTTGCAAGTTAAAAAATAAAGTGCAAGCATAATTTGTAAAATAATTGTTTCTTATTTATCTAACACCGACCAAACCAAACTGTTTTAACAAATAACGCTTCGCATGTATTTTAGTAAATTATTAAAAAAACATTGTCATTAAAATCCAAGATATGTATCATCAATGGTATTATTCATAAATGAAAAATTCGTCACTTTTAATTACTAGTTAATACGTTTACTAAATATTTGAAAACGTTGCAACATTGTATTGACAAAAGTAAATTTTACGGATTGTATGTTGCGCCATTTTACAACGGTGGAATAAATTGAACTATTCTATTTCAAGAATCGTACACATTATAACTTAGCGCTTCAGTACAGGTGAAAAAGTAAACAAAAACGCAACCCAACATGCATATGTGAATTGCATCCGTGATATAAGCAAATACAAGCGGTTGACTATCTTTACCAATATTTCAATCAACGGTAGTAATCAATTTCCCAGTAAATGTCGAACCAAAACAACCTATTTTTGAAGTCGCAGGCTCGTTCCTATATTCTGGTTGATTAATATTTACTGTCATTTAGAATTTGAAAGTATTTGAGAAAAATTGTATGCTTTTTAAAAAATCAAAAAAATTAAGCTTTTGTTTTTTTACAGAATCAATATAATACGGTATTATCTAACTAACCAATTTTTGTGGATTATGTGAATCATCTATTTGAAGTAGTATCTATAAACAAATATTTCGATTTATTAAAAAATACAATATAGGTAATTATTTTTAATAAATTAAAATGTAAATTTGACGTCATTACCCTGTCCTTTTCTTTCCAACCTTCTATGGAAGAAACCATCTTAAGAAAGAATGTGTTCTTAATAATAAATATTATTATTGTTGTATCTGTGATACATTTCACATAAGAAATAATGACCGTCTATTTACTGAAGCTTTCGGTATCATTTATACGCATAGACGTTTTAAAAAAACACTGCGATGTGTTACGGTATATGCCAATTATCTAAACAATGTGTATCTCAATAATCTACAACTCAACTCTCCTTTTAAAATTTTCTAGGATTAAATTGGACCTGCAAGTATTCAGTTGAATGATTAAACTAACATTAATTATTAAATGAATGTCGATATTTAATGGTACATTAATAATTACTAACGTGACACTTAAATTATTCAGTGTACGCATATTCACAGTACCTCATTTTATTTGTCAAAATTTAACCAAAAATAAAACAAACACAGAAACCTATACACATATTTTATTTTGAATTACATTATAAAGTAAGATCTTATTCAATGGTTCAAAAAAGATTGAAAATTTACGCTTAGGCCAATATCGGGACTTCAAACGACACCAAAAGCGAAAGATAAAAGATTAAAAACTCATTCCTGCCAGAAATTTAAACTCACGACACCCGAAATCCACATGCAAAGTTTAATATGATGAAGAAATTACGTCGATGTCGAGAGTGAAACTGCCTAAAATAGAAATATGTGTAGCGTGCAAAAACCTACACAACATCAACATAGAATGTTTCGTTAAATTTGAGTTAGAAAAAGAGCAGTTAAATAATACATCAACGTCGTAGTTGATCAACAATTTGTTATTAATTAAAAGGATGTCGAATGTTTTTATTTAAGAACTCCGTAGATGTCGAAAGGTGTTTTCTTTAAATATTTTAAAAGTATTATAACAGCGTAATTTGATTTATTTATAAATTGCAGAGTGGGTTTCTCGAAGAATAATTAACAGAACAGTATACTAATAATTTATTTTAATTTTCTTCTAATTTTAAAAAAGCAATAGAGAAACTTTTGTTTTAATATTTTATATGCTAAAATTGACGTTAGTAATGCACGATATCCTTGTTAAAATATTAAAAACTCTAAAAGGAATAGTTTTAATAGTATTAATGTAAAAGGCATTCAACACAAACTTTAAACAACGTCACAAATGAGACACTTCGATCGGAACTCTTATATTTTAACACATCGCCTCTAAATAATTTCATGTCGCGTAAATGTCGTTCTTGAAAGACTTCTTTAGTCTCTCCATTTAAAGTGCTCGTAATTTTATACTAATATAAATGCAATGACAAATTCCAAACCTTTAACGAGCGTACCTCGATGAATAATAATAATTTGTAGTAGTTATAGCGGACAACTTTCGTAGAAATTATAAAAACATTGACCCAGTTTAAATGATAAAGTTCTTTCCAAACCACCCACTACATCATACCTAACTTTGTTACAAAGTGTAATTAAAACTGCATTATTAATAATATCCAAGATTAGTAAAAACATTCATTAAACAAACGAGTATAATTTTTCAACTAACGGATCACAAAAACATTGCTTAGTTAATTATTTAGAGTTTAATAAAGTTGTTGTGTTTCTCAAAATACAACTGCATCCATTACAAGAAAAGTTTTTGTCAAAACTCTTTAGTGGTTGTTTAAATGAAGGCAATATATTTCTCAGTTTCCAGTAAAACATAAGAAAAAAGCAACATTTGAAGTAGTATTTTTTGTTATATCCTAAATATATACGTTGTATGTTGCTTGAAAGAGTACAGTCGTTCATTTAGATTATAGTACCGCACACTGAATTATGCCATCGGTATTTGTAATAAAATAAGTGTATAATCACGTAACAAAACTAGAATTTTTGCTCCCCTAAAAGTTTTACAACAAAATTATCCCAAATTAAAAAAACTACATGTCGTTGCCACTTGTTTTTAGGTTACCCAAAGAAAACGAATAAATGAATATGTCACCAGATCATAGACAATCGGCCCTATTATGGTAACCATTGGAAATTTAACAATGTCGATTTTATTATATGTGGTAATTTTCAACGCTCTTAACAATATTAACTAGATTTCGTATTAGGGTGACCACCTATTTGCAATGTTAATTTAAAAACAACATTGTTAAACTGATTCCTCTGATATTAGTTACTTAATAAGATTCAGTAGTTATGTTCAATCATTCGTAGTTCTACTGCTACAATCTGTATCAAAGTTCATAGCACAATATTAACCTCGTTTAATTATTAATCACCCGAATATTACATAAAAAATGAACACTAAAAAAAGAACGAACAAAAAGCAATTACTAATATATTTAAAATATTTAAAAGAAAATGAAATATTATTAACTGGAAAGTTAGTTTCTTCCTATGGCTCCCCGATACAGTGAAATCTATTTGGGACGACCTTACTTTATATGTTGTATAAATGCAAACCGTATATTAATGTGAATTCAGACATTTAATGAATGTGTATAAAACAAAAAAAAAGCTAGAGAAATTATGAGATATAGGATGCAAACAGGTGGTGAACCAGCAATTAATGATTATCTTAATGACAATGAGGAACTACTTATACGCATAATAAAGTCGATTTCAATTACTGGACTAAATATTCCTGAGCTTGGATTTTTCAATGTAATTCAAACGTTGCAAAACTAGTAATTGCAGGATCACATTTGTATACAAGAAAGAAAAGTAATAAAACATTATATCAAATGACTAAATTTATATTTTCAAATATTTTATTATACTAAGTAAGTGTTGCATTAAAACTGTTAAATCAATTAAAATAATATTATTATTCTAGCGCTGTTGTCATTTGGCCTTCATCCTTAAAGTCTCCTTGTTGACCATAATTATCAATATCTTGTTCAAGTTCATCTAATAAAAGTTAATTGGCATTTAAATAGCATGTTCTTTTTATTACCATAATGTAACTCTTCATCCACTTCTCCATAACTTACACATATGTTGTGTAAGACAGTGCAACTGTTAATTATTTTGACTGCCACAACAGGACTGTAATGTAACACTCTGTGACTTAACAGACATCTAAACCTTGACTTTAACACCCCATTTATCCTTTCAATTACATTTCTTAGAGTTCTGTGGGAAATATTAAATCTCGTTTCGGCATTGGTTAAGTTTGGTCCATTGATGTGTGTAGTCAGCCAAGGCTCCAAAGGGTATCCTGAGTCACCTACAATTTATGGTTGGATTCCATATATTATTTTAATGATTGCGGTATACAACCTATTAAATATGATGATCTATCTCCTGCATTAAAATTTGTTGGCCACTTTTGCTTTACTGCGCTAAAATTCTTCTTCTTCTTCTTCTTGTAGGTGAGGAGCTAAATCTAATATTAAATTATGCACCAACTGTCGTGACATTCTATAAATGGCTTTAACTTGGTTCTCAGAAATTGATAATGGGTAGTCGTTTCATCACATGTGATGTAACGGACTA
Source organism: Abscondita cerata (assembly GCA_030710515.1). Lineage (NCBI taxonomy): Eukaryota > Metazoa > Arthropoda > Insecta > Coleoptera > Lampyridae > Abscondita > Abscondita cerata. Next base: position 9,431 of record JALBCR010002208.1, read on the forward strand.
TCACACCTTATTACTTCAAAGAAAAAATTCATGTAATTATATATCTATATGACTATATGGTGATTAATACATGTAAAAATAAAGTTGTTTATTAATTATTAATTAGATGCGACGCATCGCATTATAAATATTGCAAACCTCCATGTTGCAGGGGTTGGAATTTTGGCAAGAAGCTTAGTTTTCAACGTTGTTATAATATTTCTTAACAACCGAAGTGTCACCCTAATACAAAATCATTTTCAACACCATTAGTTTTTCAATAATTGGTTATTTTCCGACGTTGGCAAGTTCTCAACGGTTACCATAATAAGGCTGATTGTATTGGTAATAAATAATTCATACATACCTACATATTCACAGTACCCACTACGGAACAGGTACAGGTTTTAAATGAAAATTAAAAGTCGTATACAACAAGTTACGAATTTAATACTTTTACCAAAGGATGAAAAGAAACATTAAAACATTAAAGACACTTTTCTACTGAATGGACTCTCTTCAGTAAATTAGTATTATCTATGATGTCCTCATAAAATTTTTTGCGATTCATCAAAATTAATTTTTACCACTAACATGGATTTTAAACTTTCAATACATCGTTTTTTCTGTGGTCCAAATGTTATTGATTAATGAAAATACTCGTTCTATCAGTGCATTAGTTGCCGGTAGTCCCAAGGCAAATTCTACCACACTTTTTTATATTTTTAAATAGAATAAACTATGCTTTAAAGTGGGAAATATGAACCTACCTCAGCTCCGTTCGAACATTTTCACTCTCCCATCCTCTCATAAAATTTTTTTAGGTAACTACATACAAAAATCATTTTCAATCAATATGCATTCTGAAAAATTGTTTCTAATATATTCATAAGAATTTTGAATTTTTCCCATTTTGGAGATTTTGTGAGGAAGATCCAGTTAAAATTTTCAATCTCAGTGTCAAATTGTGCTGACCATTTTCGAGATATAGAAGGCATTTTGAGTTAGAATAAAAACTTTTATTTACGATAAAAACCATTGTGAGTTGATGAAACCTTCATCGGTAAGGTACTTTAAATCATGGCGAATCATCACTGGAATATACTCTTCTTCCAATCTGCCCCGGAATTTTCTTTTTAGGGCGTTTATTTCTTCTAAAACTTCAATAGTAATAATGTTGTCTCCTTCAGTTTTTTGAAACTTGATTGTGCATAAATTTTGGCCAAATTTTTGATGTGCTGTCTTGGAAAAACTTTCTAAGACTTTAGGACACTTTTCAATGGAAAGAAAGTAAGGTTGTAAAGGCTCATACAATTTTAGAAAACGTTCCATAGATGGCAAAAGGGCTAACTACCGAGTTTTGCAGTATCCTAGTATCCGATACATTCTACTTAGCAAAATCACAAATTCCATGACACATTATGTTAATATATTAGCAATTAAATAAATCATCAAATAAAATGTACAAATACAGGCTTAAAATAATTTGGAAAAATATCCACACTATAAAATTTAGAACAAATATCTTGGAAAATGTCCGGTCTTGCTTCAAACTTTATCATTTCACTATTTCATAACAAAGTTTTTCTCATCTAAAGTTATTATATTTGTAAAATAACTATTTTTTGAAATGAGGACATTTTAAATAAAAACATGTTTGTATTTAGTTCAACAACATGGCAAAAATTTATGTTTACTCGTCATTTCTCAGGTTATGGTTCATACAAACAACTGCATTTGCTCACGCTTTTATTAGTTGTTGTCAAAACCTTCCTAACCTTTCCGAATTCATACTTGCAATACAATCAATTAGAAACCGTTTGGCCAACAAGAGTCTCAAATAATCTAAACAAATTTCTAAAATAAATTCATTGCTGTATTCGTCTTGAAAAAAGGCTTTCCAAAAATATAGTAGTTCCATATAAGATTTTAAACTTGGGGTTGCTATTACAGGGGTGATTACTTCACTGTCCAAAATATTCCTCCTAAAAGGTGTCTGAGACAATTATGACAATTATAGAGGGCGATAATTTTTACAATGGGCATAGATTAAATTTTTATCTATATCTGACTAAGTTTATCACATCAATGACTTACTCATTCAATAGATATTGTATAATAGATATAACTCGCTTAAATCTGTTTTAGTATTTTAAACAGTCACTATTAGCTATTGCCAACTGATTAAGATAATAATAATTTTCCAGAAATTGTGGCATAAATAATCATCTACTTTGTGAGTTCAATTAATTCAGTTGCTATACTACCAGTATTTCGTGCTTAACTGTTTATGGATTTTGTTGTTTTTAAATATCATTGATTAGAACTAATCATTACTAATTGATAAATTTCTGTTTCTTACGATTGAAATATTGTAACGTCGGTTGGAATCTTCAGTAAATTATATGATGAATGATGAAGAGCTAACATATAAACTTCCATTAATACTCCCTTCAATTATTTTTTGATCATTTGATATCAATACTTTCATAGAATATCATTGTCATTAAACGGTATATGGGTGTATTTAAATTTAACAATCTTATTCAATATGAATTCGTTCTTTACTAGTAGTTTTCTACATATTTTCCAACAAAGTTTTTTCGTTCAAATTTCGATTTGATAATGTTCCATTCTAATGATGTTCAAATGTATAGGCTTGAGATGTTTCACTGTTGTGTAAGGAATGATTTACATTCTGCCCATTTCCCCATACTCATTCCATTCATTTTTGAAAGTTTGACGCCCTCTGGCGCCCTTATGGTGCAGTTTTGGTTATAGGTAAATTGGTGTCCAAACTGTCTATCCTGAGCCAGAAAACCTCTGAGTAAAAAGCCATCTACACACCTTTCAGAAACACCCTGTATAATAGAGATGGTGAAGTCATTGGCTTTACTGTTAATATTTAAAAGGTTTTGCTATATATATATATATATATACAATTATCAATTAAAACCCTTTAATTTTGTATGCAAACTAAACAGTTGCTTAAGACTGTCTCCTTATTTATTGATCTTGTTTTAAAACTAGATCCACAAACAACAATCCAAAAATGATTATTTTCATTCGGATGAAAAATGCAAACGGCTAACATTGATAATCCATTTCGCTGTCGGAGGACTTTTTTTAAATACTGATTGTATTTTAAATTATTAGACAATTATTACAAAAAAGTTAACAAAATGGGGTAAATTAAATTGATCAACATCACGACATCATGAGTAAGAACAAAATCTACTTATCGTTTAGAAAATGGTTTTTTAAATGGAGTATTTTCAACTGAGCTTAAATGATGTCCGGAAACGCAAACATATAATTTAATAAAACATAAACTTGTTATAATATTTACCATTTTCTTATGGGTGGGGTCAATTAAATACAAAATTATTGAGCGACCTTGGTGACGTTTTGTGTGTCCGTGACTCTTGCAAATTAGTGCATAGCAACAACATTAATTGCACTTTACAAATTACAATTAATCTCATACTTTATGGAGGTGAAGAATATCATAATAAGTTAAAATTAAGAAGGAACTTACACTTCAAATATAAGTTTTCATAAAAGTACGTAGAAATTCTGCCTTTTTTTCAAAAATTATGTTATTAGTTTAGCACAAACTTAAAAGTTCCGCTGACGTGCCCCAAACTTAACATGATAATTTGGCTGTTATCTACATAGACAAATAAAACTCAATTATTAAATTAAAGTTTTGGTTTCTATTAAAGTGTCTACTTTTTAGGAGTTTACTGTTGAGAAAATAATTTTATAGTATAATTTATTACTTGCGTTCTAGCTTAAATGCAATGCATCCATCATTAAAAAGTAAAAGGTGGTAATTACTCAACGTTGTTTGACGTTTCTAAATAAGTTTATCGCAAGTGATCAAGTAACAAAAAATTACTTAATCTCATTAAACTTAGGAGATTACTTTGCTTAGTTTAATTTTTCAAAATTTGTTGGATGCTGTCACCTATATTTAATCAAATATAACTATCAATAATTTTTCTCTCTGCATTCATATATGGAATACATTTGAAGAAATATTTTGTACATTATTCTCAATGTAAAAATACTTATTAATAATTAATCCTTTTGTCATGAATACAAAAAGGTATCGTAACCCCTGAAACTAAATTCAATAATAACAATCACATCGTATTTATTATTCAACATACTTATATCCCGAATAAAAAAGTATGTAGGCGTACTATAGTATGGTTATGTAACTATCATTACTTAATTTTGCGTTTTAGGTATACATTTCAGGTAATAAGTACATTTCGATGCCCTCATGAAACGATTAAATAAATTTGAAAATTGCGTGAGTGTAATATTTTATTATTAAAATAGTTATTTGTGGTTTAAATTACGCAGAAAGACTTTAAAACTCACAAGGTAAATATTTTAGACAGATAAAATTGGATTTTTTTAAATTGTGACGGTAATTTTCTTTAGTTTTCTTACGAATACGCGTCGGATTGTTTATGCAATATGATGGTTTATGCCCCTGGTAACAGGCAACCAACCTTACTCTTGATAAACCTGGCTTGTATCTAATTTTAAGAGGGGAAAATTGTCTACATGAATCCTTTTTAATAATTCGTGCAACAGTTTGTTAAGTTCGTACGCTTGATGAACACCGTACGTTTGATTTTCATTTCAAATCCCGCATGTGGTAATATCGCCATCTTGTCATTCTATAATTTTTACCTGGAGGAAACTTCGTCTTCAATATCTACTTACTAATCCTCGTTATCACTGGACGATCTCCCGTAGGGTGCAATAATTCTTCAAACACCCTAGGATGTACGTCCGATACTTCTAACCATTAGTTATTACATGTCTAAATCTAACCCGAACCCGAAAGTTCATGGTGTTCTTAACCATATTTCTACGAAGAAACTGCCCTCGAAGCGTTCCCAGATAAGTGATTAGAATTTAAGCATCATTATTTCTTATTTAAACTATAAGTTTTGCAACGCCTAGTGTTTGCAGTCGACGATTCCCGAGTTTATTTACTCTCGATTTACTTTTAAAACGTTGAATTTGTGCATGATGAATTAGTTCAGGCCGTTAAGATGGAGTTAATTTGCGTCATACGCCAAGACGTAATTGTGGCGTCTATGCTAGATTTAAATTTTTAATACAACCGAAGTGAGATCAAGATAATAGCTGTGATAACATATACCTGTATTGTGCATTCGTTCTTTTGAATTTTGTTTGTCTTACCATTGTGATATTGATTCTCGTCTGAATATATTCTTTAGTCTCACTTATATGAGTTTGTGTGTTTTACTTTCCTTAAGACATACGACTTAGATATTTCACTCTCTAGGTAGTACGCCCATTGTCGCTTTAGGAACTTCCATCAACGTTCTTTGAAACCATCCTAGTACCCCACTCACCGGAAACGAGCTACGGGTAGGTTCTTGGAGCGACTTCTTAAAACATTTTTTTTATTTGTTTATACTTTTTATCTACACAACATACCTGTAACAATATTTCTAATTTAAACAGTTATTATTTTCTATTGTAAAATTGACCTTTGCGCCCTATATAAAAGTATCGATTTATATTTTTTTAAATGAATGTGCAGAAATTTTGCTCCAACCGTTCATAACTTTTATAAATCCCCTGTATATAAAATGTTTTAGAATGAAGCTTTTAATACCTTTAAACTATTGAAAGTGTGTGAGATAATTATTATAGTAATATGAGACAAAAAGACATTTGAATTTTCCTTTTCGGATACTTTTATATCAATGTAATGGCAAGGTAAAAATTATAATTTTCTCATATAATAATTATAAACTTTACTTTAATTATAAACGTATTTTAATAAGAACTTTTAATTAAACTTCTTTCCAATTACAAGTTTAGAAAACTACGATTAGCTTTCCGTATATTTTATAGCGGAATATAATCTGCCCACTTTCTTTAAATAATATAAAAGTAAAAGTATTTTTTTATAATGGAACCTACATAATACCAGACAGAATTGCTGCTGGGTGGTAAGGATATTAAATTGAAATCAATAGTACCTATGTCTAAAATGGTTTCAACAAAAACCTATCATAATCCAGCAGACAAAAAATGTATGTGTCCTTAATACAAAAATGTTTGAATTTTATAATAATTAATAACTCTTTCCCAAGTGAATTTTTTATTATACTCTTAGTGAAACCTGGTTGCACTCTAATTCTTATTTTAAATTATATCCGTACTACTCCAATGTCTACAGCTGTGACAGATTAAGTAAAAGGGGAGAGGTGTGTTAGCTTGCATGTTGTTATTATAGGAATTACACTTTGTCGTAAAAACAAACAATAAGTACTGAAACCTGTATCAAAAATGTAAGTCTCAATCACAATTGAATGCACGGCCAAAAATTCAAAGAGAAAGCAGAAACGAATATAGAAAATTTATAGATAATTATCGTTGTAAGGTTTCCTTTTGTGGAGTGACAAAATTAAAAGGTCACTACCCTGGTTACAATTTGACGACGTTTCGCCCGACCTATGGAGTGTTTTTTAAGGCTTCTTCTTCTCGTAAGTAATCCTTACAAGGCTAATTATCTACAAGTACAACTTGAGAGGATTAATAAATTTATCTCAATAGAAATTTTATATTGTCAACAAAAAATTAGTTAGTAAATGTATCTAAAAAGTTTTGTTTTTGTAAACAGTGGATGATATTGATAACGAACAGGACATTAGAAGCAAATGTAATAATTTGACATTGAGAATGTTTTTGACAATCGTTTCTTTAGTAGGTATCTACAATAGTCAATGTTGATCGGTCTGTTACCGGCAACGAGTGGGTTACTTGTCAAAAAACTCTTAATAACTAGTTTGGTTAACGATCATGATAAGTGATAACATTCCTGCATTTAAAATATAGCATACAAAAATCTATCAAAGTTGCTTGCTCATAGCTTCATATGAGTGTTTAAAGTTGTGTACTCGCACATATTTAATGCAATTGTAGGATGCAACACGGATTTGTAAAGGGAAGATCCCTTGAACAAGCAACTAACTTGAGTCAGTTTAATGACTTTGTATCAACTGCTATAGACAACAAACGACAGGTGGATGCCATCTACTCAAACATCTTATTGTATTCCACTGAAAATGTTAAAATTATACGGTATTTGCGATCAATTGTTATTTCTATTTAACTGACCTAATTGTAGGAAAGATTACACTACTTTCAATGCGGTGGTTATAACTATGATATTTCAAGTTATCAGTGAAGTTGATCAAGTTTCTAGTTTGAGGTCCTTATAACCTCCGATTAGCGATATAACCAAAGATACGTCATACAGGGTGGTGCTTTTGAAAACGGGTCATTGGTTAGCCTGGGCTTTGGTATCAAAATGAAGTAAGAATTTGTCCGTATAGCTGTTTCTATTAGAGTCAGCTGAATATCACGTTATTTTCAAAATAAGGCTGAAAGGAAAGTCATTAATAAGCAAATAAAAAGCTTTATTCCCCAAGGAACAGCTTTGAATGATATTAGAACTAAATTAAATAGGAAGGTTACAATAAATAAACATCAAAATTACTAATTTTTTATTGATGGATTTTAAAAAAGACCGTGTAATTTAGATGATTTCTGATAGCGAGCCCTAGCGCAATAATCTTACCTGCGTTTTTATACCAAAACCATTTTTGTCACTTGAAAGGGCAAGCAGCAATTTGAAAAAAAACAGTTCACAATGCTTAATCTCTATGACCCGTTATCAAAAGCACCACCCTGTATATGGGGATGATATAAAACCTTCGGAAATTATTAATTCACCAGAAGATTGTTTTAACTTACAACATGACCTGGAACAGTTAAAGTTCTTGAAAACAAAATGAATTGTCTTGGAATTTAAAATGAAACACACCAGTAAGCTTAAAGTATTTGGGCATATAGCACTTCCGGCAAAAGAAACGAAAGGGGTGATAGACTAGCAGAATTTCGTCAAGAGAATGAATTTACAATTACAAACACATGGTTCAAACTACCGTACGAAGATTGCTTACCCGGAAGTCTCCTCAGGTATGTAGTACGTAACCAAATTGATTTTATTCTTGTCAACCAAAGGGTTGAGGTCAAGTATGAAAAACATATCTTGGAGCTGATGTATTTTTAGATGACAATCTGCTCAAGATACAACTACGGTTGAGGTTAAAAAGAAGTTTGAAAAAATAGAGTCCAAGTTAAAAATAGATTTAGAAAAGAACAAAGAACACATTTGAAATTAAGAAGCGAAAATAAAAGAAACGATGGATACCAACAAAATTTTAATTCTGAGGATCAAAGAATAATATTGATTGAGAGGAAGTTAGAAATAAACTATAACATAGATAGTGCGCAAAATACCTTAAGATCTGAGGTTGAATAAGCCAGTTAAAAACAAGAAAAACTTTGGGGCCAGATGAGATACCGGCAGAAATTGTTAAGTTGATGGGTAATAGTGCGATAAAAAAATTAAATAGTCTGTTCAACAAAATATATGAACAGCTGAATTACCAACCGACTGGCTATTACTCAACTTGCCTAACCAACAGAAAAACACCAAAAACTGCACCAAAAACTTTACTCGGACACGTGTTTCAACAGCTACGCTGTCATCATCAACGATACCGACAGCTTAGCTGTTGAAACACGTGTCTGAGTAAAGTTTTTTGGTGCAGTTTTTGGTGTTTTTCTGTCGGTTAAATCAGACGCTACCAGTTGGTGTTCCTTTCCTTTGATCTTAACGCCCACCTAAAGAAAAGCAATCCCAAAACATGTGGAGATTAGAGGCTCATTATCATGAGTCAAGTACTTAAAATGTTTCTAAGAATAATCCACTAAAGAGTATATAAAAATTTGAAAATTGCTTGAGTGTATCACAGTTTGGTTTTCTGAATCTTTAGAGACTAGGGAAGCTCTTTTTTAGCATGTATATATTGGTACAAAAAATGTCTAAACCATCAAAAACCAGTATATAATTGATAATTGTTTCGACGATGTCCAAAAGCATTCATATCGAACTCATACGCAGTCTAGAAAGTATAAATATAGGATGGAAAGATATAAGGCAACCTGGGGAAGACGCCAAACTGGGGAAGATGCCACTTTTAAAATATGTCCCAGATGGCGATAGTATGCTAATTGCCGCATAGTGTAGTTGTAATGGTCGTAGTGTTCAACGTAAATGTGCGATTAATCTGCAAATAATATAAATTATAGGCAAAATATACATAATTACCAAGGTAAAATTATTTTTGAGCTACTTTATAGAGATAGTAACCACTTCTTAGCCCGAAATATTTGTAATAATGTGTTGCATATATAATTAAATGTAAGGTTATATACAATTCTACCGGCATGTGGAGATTTTCGAGCAAAATTTAAATTAGTAACTTAGTTTGGCATCTTCCCCTAACTGTGGGGGTTAGTTGCCTTACGTTCATTGGGGTAAGATGCCATTTTACAATACTGTATTTTAACGTTTGTGTTAATTATTGCAGTGTGAGATGAGCCTAGAAAATATACTAGAGTATCGAATAGGGATGAATGGAGGGAAGACAATCTTCAGGCTGCTGCTGATTTTACTCCGAACTCTTTGGCGGCGAGTTGCTAAAGGAAATTTAGTAAAAGGATCGTTAGGCCCATCTTGGCAAAGAAAATGAACTGGAATTGGTAAACTATATTCAACGGCTAGAAAAGGCTGGGTATGCTCCTACATCAATACAAATTAGACATTTAGCATTTACTTTTGCGGAGCGTAACAACATTAAATATCGATTTAATAAAGAAAAAAAAGCTGGCTACGATTGGTTTATTCAGTTTATGACACGGCACCCGAATTTACGACTACGAGCAGCTCAGGGCCGTTCGATAGCTCGATCTTTGGGTATGTGTCATAAGGAAGTTGATCCCTATTTTAAAATGCTCCTGAATGTCCTCACTAAATATGAATTTCTAAATAAACCACGAAAATATTCAACATGGACGAAACAGGTTTGCAGATCAACAATAAGCCTGGCAAAGTAATCGCAACCAAAGGTGCTAAAAACGTACACACTCGTAACAAAAAGGGTGAAACAATCAGTCTAATAGCTTGTTCGAGGGAAAAAATATTAAAAAACGAGAGTATGAAGACAATTTACCACCTGGAAGTGCAGTTTGCATGTCACCAGACTCCGCTTATGTGAAAACACAGTGGATAAGAGAACATTTTCTACTTAGGAAGGATCCCGGGCCTGTTCTCTTAATAGTGGACGGTCATTCCCCACATTTCAGTGATGTTAACGTACTAGATTTTCTAGCATAAAATGAGATCATTTTATTATGCCTTCCAAGTCATACACACACTGGTTACAGCCTTTAGACAGATCATTTTTAAGCCCTTAAAGTCGTATTAGAACACTGCGTGTTCTAACTGGATACGTAATCATCCCGGTCGAAAAATTACTAAGCTTCAGTTTGGAGAATTACTTAATGAAACATGGGGTAAAGCAGCTACAAATCAAAATGGAGTATCGGGATTTGACGCCTGTGGCATATTTCCATACAATCTAAACAGAGTTCCAGACACGGATTTTCGGTGTCAGAGTTGCAAAATCAAGCAGTAATTCCAGCACAGGTGAAGGGACCTGAAGCAGTAATGGAACCTGAAGAAATTGAGAAGAACGTAACGCTTGAGGAAAATCACACGCGAAAGAAACGGACGAGTTTGAGTTGATAGCGAATCGTCCTTCAACATCATCTCAAGACATTGCACCAATCCCTGTGATAGCTGGCCTCTCGAAACCGAATGCTAGAGAACAACATGCCGAAATTATGACTTCCCCTGAAACGCGAGAAAAGAAGCGCCAAAAACTTAAAGAAAAACAAGAGAAACTTGCAAAGCAGAAGCTGAAACGCAAAACGAAGGATACAGAAAAAGTCACAAAAACAAATGAACAGAGGCGTAAGAAAGAAAAAGAAATTGATTTCAGTGATGAAAGCGACAGCGACATTGTTGAAAAATTGGTATCAGATCATAGTTCTGACAATATAGAAAGTGATAGCGACGATTATTGTGTTGTATGCAATGGTTACTATCATGCTAAAAAAGGGGCCAAAAGTTGACTGGATACGTTGCACTGTTGGCAAGAAGTAGCTACACAAAACCTGCACAACATATGCAAATAATTGTGTAAAATGTGCCAAGAAGTACATTTTCTTGCACTTGGCATTTACACCAAAGCCCGTGTGGTGTAAGTTGGCACTCGCACTGGTCTAAGATGCTGAGCGCTTGCTGAACTGCATGCACACGTGTTATTTTTACATTGGCATCTTACCCCAGTTACTTAAAGATGACTGGGCATTTCACCCCCACCTAGGTGGGGTAAGATGACAAATACCTTTTTTTTTATTTGTTTTTTTTTTCATTTTCAATGAAGGCTTTAGAGCAGATGTAAGCTACTATCTTATTTAGTATACCTTAACTATGTTAAGTCTGTATTATTTGAATAAAATTCCTATCCGCTACTTATGAACGAATTTTTAAAAACCTTTGGCATCTTCCCCAAGTTACCTTACGTATCATAAAGGAGTTTCACTGGAATCAAAGTGTAACCGTAAAATTAAATAACATTGGGACTAACAAACCAAAAAAGCTAGTTAGTATTAATTACATTCTTTCTTAAATGATATGTCAGTTACCTAGATCGTTACTTTGAAACACAGACAACAATTTTTGAAATCAACGCTCAAATATTTTTACAGTTGATGAGGAGTAAAACTCTAAATTTTACCTTCCTTGCGTTATTTCTGTTACGCGTAATTAATGCTCATGGATAACATTAGGGTACTACTGATGAAATAGTGTCTCTTCTATATGCTACAACTGCTTGAAAACATTTCTTTTCAAGGTTTTCGGAAGGCTTTCAAGGATTTTCAGTGTAGACAGATTTTCTTCCACAACTTACAATTTTTGTTCTTCTCCATATTTGAAAAACTTCCTGATTAAGGTACATGTCCGGAAACGTCGGAATAAAAGATCAAGTGTTGATCCTACATCAGATTTATAATCATTATTTGTGGATACTCCTTTTTTAGATTATTGCTAATCTCTTCAAAATACTTAACCGATGAATGCAATCAATGCCTAAAAGAGTTCTCGTGAAGGACAAAACTTCCGTAAACAAATTATAGTAAATGTGCAACACCGTTGCCTGTTTAAACATTTCAATTTGGGAGAGCGACTCTTTCTTTCCTGTGGACTTCATAGTAGTCATAGTAGCTATTGATAAGTGACTTGGCAACCGCTTGACTAGAACACATATGAATCTATTTGATATAATGTCTTTGAGTTACCTAGTTGAGGAGAACATGTGACGATAGAATTAACGTATTTGGTAAATCTCTTACATTTGTTCGATTCAAAAAGGGAGATCGTGAGCAAAAAATTGCCCAAGATGTGCAAGGGTACTTTCATAACAAAGGTGCGAATACAATTTTCTAACAATCGACCAAATTGTAAATTATATTGATATTTAATTATGGTTATGCTGGCAAGGATAATAATCTAAAAATTATAAAATATCGAAGTGAATCTGATATCACACCACCGTTGAATTTCAACCTACCTTGAAGCCATCGTCGGTTTAAGGTCACCACTCAAGATAAGCCGTTTATCTAGTCCTGTGAGCAGCCCAGCAACTCGTTATCAACGGAGTCCATTTTGGCTGTTCCTTTTTCTTCGTTGGATACTCAAATATTAGATTTGAATACGAGAGCTGTTATCTCTGCCGATTAATTGTCGAACACTGAAGACTTCCTAGTTACACGAGCTAAGTTAATTTTTTATGCATGTCATTCATAACTTTTGTCGCGTCTTACGTATACGCACCGTGGTCGTGAGTTTAACAACGTACCTTTTTGGGCGCTTATAAATAACTTTATAAACTCGAAAGATCTTTTAAAGTACCTGATCAATTTTTGTGCGCTTTTAATCTATTTAAATAATCGGCCGAGGTGCGGTACCCTCGGTAATTGTTGTTAGATACATTTTGAACAATATTTGTCGCGTGAATCACTTGCAGGGATTCAACGGTGTTATCGACTGTCAAATACGCTAACCTATTTGGGGCGTTTGGGCCTCGAATTTATATTCGTGTTTTAACTCGCTCGTGAATTATTATTATTTGATAACTATATGTGCTATTCATTCTAATTGATATTATCTATTGTCGTGTCTATGTGTTTCTCTGTGTGTTAATTGAATTCTATGCGCTATAACAATATACATATTTCTATTCACGTACGGTTTGTTTCTGTTTCTACGAGTTCCTAGTGGCTCTAGATATTTCTTATACGTAATCCTAGGTGGCGCCTTATAAATTTTCCGAGCAGTGTAGAGACCTTCATTTAGAACGATTCTCCATCAACCCACGACCACTTCCGACTAAGAAGAACTGCCGGCAGGTCATCTAGCACTGCTGTATATTTATTTTAGTTTGTTTACAAATAAACCGTAACATTGTTGTAATATACACAAATAAAGGCAGATGTGAGTGATATTTATGTGCTTTTAATATACCGGGTGACAACAGAAAGTATAACTTTTGTTACTTTAATTAAAATTTTTAAATTGGAAGCAAAATTACACATTTTGCAAAAATTAAAACATTTTCGTTTTTACTGGACCTGACTATAACTTTTGAATTTTAAATATTTTTAACATCATAAGATCCATCGTATTAAAATTGAGATTTGAAATTAAAGTTTTAAAGCTTACTGATGCACAATAATGCACTATATCAAAAATTATCTAACGGTTTGCATTTAAAATCAAAAGTTATACTTTTCGACAATTAAATTTTTATCTAAAGCAATGAAAAAGTTAGATTATACGTTGTCACGCGGTATACAAAAACATTTTCGAAAAATCAAGCGTATTGCGAAAACAGGAAATTGAGATTTCGTTAAATGTATTTTCAATTTTTGAACTAACGCGATTTTTTTTTTATTTTAAAGAAATAACATTCTTCTGTTTTTCTGTAATTTTATTGTCATATTTTGGCGTTAATAACTTTTAAAAGTTTATTATTCTATGCCCCTTAACATCTTACTTTACTATTTAAAATCATGTTACACTTCAGTTCTGGTTGAATCCCAGTTTTGCCAATAAAAATACTTACAAGAATCGCATTTTCTCGATTTCTTTTTATGTTACTAAATTTTTGAAAACTGTACGCATGCCAGGCTGTAAAAGCAGGACGTGTTTTTACGTAATATAACCATTTGAAAACAACCGGTACATTAATAAAAAGTTAGAACGTAGTATTGACCATCGAGGGCCGAAGTTATTCATCACGTTCACCTTAATACATTATTTAGTTAAAATTTTATTTAGAGAATGATGATGTTCGTTACAAAAACCATATAAATTTATTATTCCGATTGCGTACAGTTTTAATAAAACTACAATATTATTAGACCATAATTCATTAAAAAGACGAAGCAATTAAATTTTAATTTCGGGACACCTGACTCCCGAAAAAACACGAAATTAAATAAAGTAACGTATGGAATAATTAATTTTGTAGAAGTTTCAGTTGGGGCGAACGTTTGAAGATAATATAAACTGGTTTTGTAGCGAAAGAAGCCATTCATTTATTTTAAAATAATTCGTTTACCAAAAAAAATTGTTCCACTTTTTTCGTTAAATTTAATTCAAAGTTTAAGACAAAGCGAGGTGGTTGAGCGTTAGCAAACGAGTTTCTAATCTAATTACGTAAAAATTTAGGCAACGACGTTATCGTGCTTAAAACTATTGATTTATGTTTTATAAATTTTGGGGGATACGAAGAAAGTTAGTTTGTTTGTGGTTATTTGGGTTTTATAGCTTAGTTGGCGATAGCGTGGTGTTAAACGTCGCAGAGAATAACCATTCATATACAATACGAAACCGCGCAACGTCCGCAACTAGAAATATAGCCGAAGCTCTTAGAATCGGTTTAAAATTAAAGTTGGCATTAACCAAAATGAGATTGGCATTGTTTTAGTTCTAAGCACTTCTTTCTCTTAAATTTAATCCACATTGTTCGATGAGACAATAAGTATTTATTTACTAGAGTAGATGAAAAAATGAAGCAAAACAAATAGCGTACGTATTTATAACATCTTATGGCTCATGTGGAGTACTTGGAAAATGAGGCTTCCGCACGTTTGCTCCCTACATACCCATTATCCTTTCTCTCTATTGGCACGTTTAGAAAATTAATCGTTTTCGGGCAATTAGCTCTACTATGATGGATTAAATTTCATCGCATTTGTTTTTTTATCAAAATTGCCGCAATTATTATTATTAGTATTATTATTATTATTATAATTATTATTATTATTACTACAACTAAAAAATCCATGATATTACGGGTCAGTTGTACAAAACTCGGTTAAATTGAATCATAGGTTAAATTAATACTATACCTAGAGTTATAAAAATAATTTAACATTAATTCTGTTGGAAACTCGAAATTAACATTTATTTAACAGTAATAACTAATAACTAAGTATAACTTAAACTTAGTTAAAATTAAAATTAGGTGGTAAGGCGTTGAAATCTCACTGTTGCGAAAATCCTTATATACCGTGTGTCTCTGGCAAACGCAACATAGGATTTTACTATAGAAAAAATTTGATGCTATGAAAATTTCGGATGTTGTATACTCTATACTTTACAGCATTTTGTTGAAATTAGAAAGAGAGAGCAAGTGTAGAATGTCTAATCTTCCTTCAAATGTAAATATTATTCTTTAAGTTTGTAAAAAATAAGTATTTATTATTTTGTGATTGTACGAAAATTCTAACCAATGATCAGTTGCTTACATATTTTATAATAGCTAATGAAGTAAGCTTTATGAAATAATTTTGCATAAAACATGTTCTTATTGAATTTGGGGATAAATGTGTTGTTTCATTTATTGTATTGTAGACCTGTGTGTAAACCATTAGATATAATACTTGGATCTTGCAAGAATATGGAGGTATTCTAAAGATAAAGTTTATTTTAAGTCAATACAGTTGGTATTATGGGTAAGACAGATATTTCGATTAGTATTGATTGAGTACTTTTTTTGAAAATGATTATAACATATTTTAAAAAAGATTAGAATTTTTTGTTTGGAGTATTTTCCAACAAACTTCCAAGCTATAAGAAAGTCATTTATTTTTACTATTATTTTATTTTAATAAATTTAATTCGTAAATATTTGTATTATCGGCACATTTCATCTTATACCGGGTGTCCACTCTCAAAGGCAAACATAGGTAATTAACAAGTATATTAAATTTTTTAGTTAGGTTTTTTAACATTAGTTCTATGTATAATTAAATGACAAGTAACAAGCAAGTAATAAAAATATTTTTTATTTAAAATTTGAAAAACAATATTACCACATTAAATTATAATAAATATTCAAACCATCCACCGTTTTCAGCTAAGCAATACCCTAGTCTGTTGTAGAAACAATTTCTCACGTTAGCCAACTGTCAGTAATTAATGCACATTCTGCAACGATTGCTTCTCTCAAAGAATTAATATCTGGGACAGCCATCTTGTTGGAACGAGATCTACTGATTTTCTCTTGCAACTTGTTCCAACGCAGGTTCAACCTTCGTTACTAAAATATCTAAATACTTTTCAGAATTTAAATTTCCTTCAATTTCAAATGGGCCGATAATATTATTAAAATTCCCCAGCCCAGATATTCATTTTTTGATGATACTGAGTTCTGGTGGAAATGTTAACATTCGGGTTTTCCTGAGCTCAATATCGCGTGTTTTGGACATTTAGTTCGTTATTTATAGGTAAAAGTAAGTACCCTCGTTCGCGAGTACTTGTATTTCATAGCGAAACGCATTTCTACTTTCTTCGTCTACAGTAAAAATCTCTTGATGACATTGGGGCTTATAGGAATAATATTTATGCTTTTTAATATATTCCATACTTGCGACTTGCACAAACCAACTTCAACAGATATTTGCCGCAAACTGCATGTTTGATCTGCATTCAGCATCGCCAAAACACGTTATTCTGTGCGATCAACAATTTGTCGATTACCTGTGATATTATTGTTATTTTAGAACATTTTACTTTGTTCAAATAGTATATTATACACTAAGGTTGTAGAAGAGTGCTATTATTAACCGATTGCAGGAGGTCAATAATAGCCTTCTCTACCGTGGTGTATATACAATTTTACATTACTAACAAATTACCATAATGTGTTTTAGTTATTAATCTATATTTATGTATGTACAAATATAATTCCGTTTTTTTTAAAGATCAACGTACACTCATGAAATTTAAAACTTGGACACCACAATTTCTGTAAACAAAAGTTTGCACATTGTGAAGCGGGCTTAAGGGTATCATTTACAATTCTAACAGCAGGTAGTCTCAGCAGGGGTTATCTTATAGAAGGACTGTAGAATGAATCATTACACTAAGCACGTTTTACGTAATTTACGTAATTTACGTTGCTTACTTAATTTTTTCTTTAAAGAATATATTTGAAGGTATCGCTAATTAAACACCATAGCTCGATTAATTATCGAATCAAAATTTTGTTTAGGAAATGTTTACAAAATAAAATTATAAATAATTTTGATTTAAAAACGTCTACAAGCAATAACTTTTAAATTAAATCAAAAACTAAACATGGTTATTTGGGTTGACTGATTATTACTTATTTTTAAATAAATCTAACCTACTAATTATTGTAAGTTATTAAAAAATCATTAAACTCTCTATTCATAATATTTAGTCCTTACAAAATGTATATTTTATGACGTTTCATTTTTTCTGTAGTTAATATAAAAAGTGAAAATAAAAACTAAGGCAATTCTTATTGTCAACGTATATATTTAATTTTTTGACAAGAATTTATTACATAATTATAATTAAGATACCAAGTTATAGTTTAAAATTAAATGAAAACTTTTTTTTTAAATAAAGGTATTACTATATAAATAAATATAAGAAATCAATAATGGGTGTGACCTCCATTATTATTGATACATTCTTGGAGGCGTCTGCTCATTGACGCTATCAAGGTATCAATATAATTAATATTAATCGTTTCCCATGCGGTATCAATGGCTGCAATTAGTGCATTACGGTTTACTGGTATAAAATTTGGCCCTTGTTGTTGTTCCAATTTTTGAATAATCGCATTGTAATAACCATAGCAACCACTAATAATTTATTACAACTATTTAATAAGAACATAATTTTATTATTATTTATTAAGTTGTAGAAGGATTTGGAAAAACCGAAAAACTTACTATCGTTGTGTTATTGTTTCAATTAATTTGTACAATTTATATCATTCAACCATAAAGGTGAGAATGTCCTCTAATAGTTTTGAACCTCGTGAAAATTATTGTAGAATTAAATTTTAAGGCCAGATTCAACAACATTCTGCATTCCTATCTTCAGATGTTTTTCCGTTATAAGCTTATATTCTGACTTTTTTCCAGAATCGCTGTAAATTCACAAAATGTAAACATCAAACGTCAATATTTCGTAAACAGTTGAAGATATAGAATATTATATACGAAAAAAATAAAATTTTCCAAGGATCAAAATATGCGAAAATATAAGGGTGTTCCATTTCAAAAAAGTTAACCTTGTTTCGGTACTATATAAAATTTTTAGAACTCAATTTGCGCATTTAAAAATAGTAATTGACGTGATCGACTAGAACTAAATTCGATACTCCTTCTGCGGATCTTTCTGTAATTGCTACGAGAAAGTTTAGGAAAAAAGAAAACTCGAAAATAGTAAATGAATAACTAAAAGTTTTCAGTCTTATTGGCCAATAATTTTTTACTGTTAATTTTCAGAAAAATGTAACAACTAATCTGAAAAAATATTTTGATTACAACAAACTATTTAACTTTGACATTTATTAATTAGTGAGTTGTAATCAAAATATTTTATCAAATTAGTTTTTCTGATGATGACTGCTTCAGTACATGCCGAAAACTAGTAAAATTTGAATTTAATTCGTGTTTTTATCATTTAACATTAAAAAAAGTATTAGTCAACAGGACCCAAAAGTTTTATTTATTCATTTACTATATCGTCAATCCAATACAATAAAAATGGATCCTATATTTAGAATAAAATACTTTACATTTAGAAACCTCTGGGTGGAATCTATGAATGTTCGAATTTAATTCAATCAAATAATTTGTTTTAGGTAAAACGAAATTTGCGAGGTGAGCTAGTCTTTATACAAGGTGTTAATTAAGTATCTACCTTAAATTAAACAGACGATTTTTTGAGTAATTTTAAGATAAAAAGTTTATATAAACCTAGATTTGTTTCGATTCCTTCTGAAATACAGGGTGTTAAAGTTTTTAAAAATCGATATTAATAATATTTCAAAACGGCTTGAATATTTTTTTAAATTTTGCATTTGTAATAGTTAATAACAATGAACATTTTGCTATAAGTTTTCAATTTTTAATTTCATCAGTGGCGTGCACTCAGTAATCCATTTGTGCATTTTGAGAAAAACTATTGGTACGCCAATGCTTTTCTCACAAAGTAAAAATATATTAGGTTCCTCTTTCAATTCTAAAACAAAAGGTCTCTAATTTTTTGTTAAATACATCGTTATCGAGGAAAAAAAATAAAATCAGCTTAACTTAGCATTCCCTGGACTGCAAAATCCCATATCCCCAGAAAATAATACTTGATTGGGCCATAATAATTTATTATTAAACAATTATATGGTAACAATAATGAAGAAACATTATTATTAAACACTTAAATTAGATGTGGAAATGCCTCCCTTGGCTTCCATATAACCATCTAACCGCGTCATCATTCCAAGCTGTTTCTGAAATATTATTAAATATTGATTTTTAAAAAAAACTTTAACACCCTGTATTTGAGAAAATAATCGAAAACGGACCTAGGTTTATATGAACTTTTATCTTAAAATTACTCAAAATATCGTCTGTTTAATTTAAGGTCCATACTTAATTAACACCCTGTATACATAAAAGTGAATCGTGATTTGTTCGGATGTTTAAAACTTAAAAAACAAGTGGACCAAATTGGATATTTTGCGGGTTCTTTTTGCACCAAAACCCTATAAATACACTACACGGAGAAAAAAAACACCGTTAACATCACTCCCAATGAAAACATGTAAATTTTTAAAGGGGAAAATTTAATAACTGTAACCTACCAACCAACACCGTATACCCTCGATCATTATTAGATCATGTAATTTTTAAAGAAAGAACTCTGTAATAACTGGTAACCTACCAACCAACATCGTTTACTTACTTACTTTACTTTGGGGTAAAAAGTCAGAGAAATTCCTCAACAAGTGGCTGTTTTAATTTTTAGAGTGAATCGAAACATCTATTTTGGGCAAAGCGAAGTTTGTCAGGTCAGTTAGTTCTTTATCAACTTTGTCTGAAGGATAATAATGAGTTTTTTTTAACGATGAAAGCCAGCAACATTGTATGCAATATTCTATTATGCTATTCCATTTTCTACCGATATTTTACACTAAAGGCCAAAACGCTCATTGAACGAAAAATTGCTCACAACGCGTTCTGGTTACTTACAATAGAACATGGTTACTATAAAACATCCACATTTATTTATTTATATATTATTTTATAACGGTAAATACCATTAATACAAATAGAAAACTAATAATATTACAAAACAACACGTGTTACATTTTCACGCAGGAATTGATGAATATATAGGGTGATTTTTTAAAACTTACAATTGCTATATTTTAAACCAAAACGAATTTAAAACAAAAACATGTCAATTTTAATATCGACGGGGACGATTTTGACGTATTAATGACAGTGAAATCAACCCTTTAGTTGTTATTACGCTTAACAATTTTTAAATAGCATGACCCACAATAGGGTCATCTCATTTAAAAATTCTAGGAATAGTATCTGATGCTAAGGGGTTGATTTACACAACTGTAACTCGATATTAAAATTAACGTGTTTTTATTTTTCTTCAAATTTTGTTTAGAAATTATGGGCAATGTAAGTTTTAAAAGTTACCACTCTGTGTATACAGGGTGTTTCATTAATCAGTACAAAAATGAAACTGGAGATTCCTTGCAAAATTTTAAAGGGGGTTTAACATAAAAAAATTCCTTAAAGCCTCCCTGAAGAGTTACAGCCCCTTAAAGATGTGTAAAAATTCACATTAATCGATTTTTTTTCTGAAATGACTTGAAATAAAAAAAAGAAATCTAAACATTCAAATACTACTACCAAGAAGCCTCCATAATTTCATAATTTTATTCACCCTTGTTCTCTGCAAGGGGTGAGTCTTACTACCCCTTAGAGTTTTTTTACCAGAACTTTTTAACTAATTTTTTTCAATTTTAAAATTCAGATTTTGGAGGGCCAATTCAATTAAAACTTTTTGTCTCTTAAAATTTCACGTAAACTCAATACTTTTTCACCAAAAAATAAATTAAGCGAACTTGCAGAATTTTTAATTAATAAGTTGCGTATGCAAGTTTGACATAAATAACAATATTATTATTAACTATCATTTTTAATTTAAATTAACAATATTATTTCAGAGAGTGTTCAAAATGGGCACCATTTTCTTGAATACAGGCTCTTATTCTTTTGAACAAATTTCCGTTAACGCTACCTAGCATTGCTACAGATTGTCTAACTCTTCAGGGAGGCTTTAAGGAAATTTTTGTTTATGTTAAACCCCCTTTAAATTTTGCAAGGAATCTCCAGTTTCATTTTCTGTACTGATTAATGAAACACCCTGTATAAATAACAAAAGCCAAATTTCTATTAATCTAACCCAATAATATGCTCATTGCCCAAAAAACGGGTATAAATTTATTGATTCGCAAAATTCGTGTTATGGCTCTTATGAAAAGCTCACTTTATCCCCATCCCAATTAACATTTTGAGAAGGAGCTGCCCCTGTTCGCATCTACAGGAAAATTTCATTAATAAGAGAGGTCCACTTCAAACTTAAATTGATCTTACCAACTGTCTGTGAATTTTTTGCATTTTCTATTGTTTTCTAATAATAGGAGGTCCTTGTGCCACGTTAGGCTTCCTTCTCGAAATAAAATGTATTTGGTTGAATAGAGAATTACAATACCTTTTATATGAGGTATGAGGTGCCACTTTTCTGACTTTTTTTATTTTCGATAATAGTGTTGGGGCCCTTGGGGCTCCCTTGATGAAAATAAGATGCATGTAGCTGTATAGAGAATTAAAAGGACTTTCTTATGAGGTACCTGTAGACCCATCACGCCATTTAAGATTTTCGACATGGAGCTTGCCGGAGTCACCCTCTTGATATTTCGGGGTCAACTTTGTCCTCCTCCAAACAAAAATTGACTTGTCCAAGCGTTTTTTTTTTTGAAAATGCCAGATAATTTCAAAAAACGGCCTGTTTTATTTTCGGTGAGCCACCCTGTATATTATTATTATTTATTTTAATTTTATTGATTTTTTATTTTTTTTAAATGTCGAGAGTAATTCATTTCATATTTTTCTGTATTCATAATAAAATTATACTAATTATACTATTCATTTAATTCGTTAATTTAAATACAGTTTGTTTGTCGGTTGTCCAATGAAGGAATTATTTATTATTTGTTAATTTTAGTCATCGTTATCTTTAACCATCACATTTTTCTTAATTTCTGAGTATGCATTTTCCTGTTTCTTCTTGTTTTTCTATCTCTCTCTGACAATTTTTTTTAAACATTGAGTATATTTTTCTTTAGCTTTAAAGTCACTGAATGTGACATTCTTGTCACTGAATTTAAAGAGGAAAGTATCACAAAAGTTAATTACATTAATTTTAATGTTAACATAAAATTAAAAGTACAAATTGCTATGAATTTAGACCCCAGAAGCCCCGTCCAAACATGCAATGAATGATGTGGTCGAAGTAGTAGAGCTGGTTTAATTGTTAATGTTGGATGAACTCTTAGAAAGCTTATTATTTCCAAGAATGTTCGTAGCAAAAAAAATTTTGTTTTCCTTAGCGGTCTCAAAGCTACAGATTTTTGATAAACCGGTACCAAATTAAGATCCTTGCCTAATTTAGTTTTGAGAGAAATCCCTCTCAAATTTTTGAAATGTCGAAATTTGTTCGAGTTTTTGGTTAAACTTGTACCAATTTAATGAGGGGCACTGAACATCAAAATCTCACAATGTCATTTTTTATCAAAGTTCCATTTGCGCTTCTCATTAAATATTGACCCATGTAAGTTGGGTTCCTTTCCCTTTTCGCATACAGGATGTCCAAACTAAAAGATTACGGAACAAATTATTAGAAAACCAAATGGATTAAACGAAACCCTAAAACCCGTCATCTTTATTAGGAAGTGGACGATAATAATCATCCCTCAAACAGGGGTAGTCGCCCTCGAAAAATCTTAATAGGGAATACGGGGTGTAGTATTTTTGTTTTGTGATATTGTTTCAATTCACTTTGTAGTGTAGCGTTGCAATAATACAACGTGCTCTAACGAAATAATATCCTTTGTCACTATGTCGGTCATTATACAGTTGCGTTAATGGAAAGACGACATGATTTTCAATCGGCAAAGAATTCAGCGAAAGTTTAAATATCTAACAAACGTCCCTCACTAAGGGGTTAGCAGTAACTTTTATTTTAACAAAAAATATCTACCTATAAGTAATATTTTTGAAAAATATATAGATTACCGAAAAGTGGTAAGAAGAGAAAAACGAGCGTTAAAGTATTGGTTTAGAAACCGTCGCATAACTCCTAATCTTATTTAAGAGCAAAACGCATGTTCCGTATTTGATCAATAATAACTGCTTTCTATGTGTGATATTCTGAGTATTTTAATTTTTGTAAATTGTTGTAGAAATATTATTGTAGAAATAATTTAAATATAAAGATTAAGGAAACAAAGTGACATTGTTAAGGAAATACCTGTAAAAATTAATTGTTTCTACAGTTTATCTCAGTCTTTGTTCCTGTTTTACAATTAGCACGTTTCTACTATTTTCAACTAATATCTTGTTTTCACTTGAGCACTCATATTTGTAACACAATTTTTCTTGTAATAAGAAGGTAAAGTAAAATGAATTAATTCTTTTCTTTATTATAGTTACTTTTGAACCACTGTTTGAAACTGGGCTAAATATTTCTGACACTCACATTCAGATTCTGAAAACCTACTAACTACACTTTCCTTTCTACTGTAACATTGTAAGGCTTATAATTATATCTTTCTATTTTCATTTTCTATTTCAAGACTTATTTTCTTATTTAATTTTACAATTTCTCATATATTTTTATTAATCCCCTTTTCGACATAATTATAAACTTTTGAGGTAAAATCAACTGAGTATGTAAGAGCAGGAAAGATTCTCAATTAATATTTTTAATACATTCCATGATATTGGTATTAAATCAGCTTTAGCGATACTTATTATTATTTAGTTAATATAGTTGCGTCAATAGTATATAAAATTCAACTAGCATTTGCTTTAAGTTTTACTCAATCTTACGAACAAAATGGAAAGTTATGCGACGGTTTCTAAAACGAAAATTTTAACATCATTTTTCTCACTTTTCCGGCGAATTAGGGTTCGTGCATTAATGAAGCAAACAAGTTGGTTTTTATAACATCGAAGATTTGATTAAATTTTAGGTATAATTTGAAAATGCAAAACGGCTTTAACCTTTTTATGTAAAAAAACTTTTGAAGTATTATGTATATTTTTTTGAAAACAATAACTGATGATTCTAATACAACAATACACAACTTTTCAATAAACAATTTTTTGATCCGATCTTGAATTACAGCATAATTAGCGAGTTGCGCTGACTTTTTGAGCAATATCCTTACGCATGGTAATTATAAAAAAATTTTATTGTCTATAACTTTTATTTGAACTACTTATTCTACAAATCAATTTCCTTCATAATCGGGTAAAAGTTTTAATCCCAATCTTAAAACGTGTTCAAGAGGAGCGACCACGTGAAGAAGGTGGTAAAAGGACCTGTTCTGACCGTTTAATCTCGTATTAAGAGTAATGCTTTGTTACACAGTTAGGTATATTTAAACAAGCGTTGGTTGTTACTGAATTTTATAATTTATTAGATTTTATTTTATTTTCATGCGTTTATTTTATTTTCGGGCAAACAATTATTAGTATCTTTTTTTTGTTTTCGTTCTGTAATTTTTTTCTAAAAATGAATTTATCTGACTATCACGATTACAGTGGTTTAATAAATACTTTATCACTTTTAATAATGCTAACAACAATTCATTCAAAACAATACAAATCAATAACGGTAAATGAAATGTATTTTTAAATCAACGCGTTGAACTTTTTGATTGCACGATCGAAATTGAAATGTGACATAGCATTAATTTACTGGTTACGCAGTTACGTGATAGGTTATTATTACGAAGAACGTCAATCATTATTGAAGTACAGCTTTCGTGTTTAACAAGAAATTGACTAATTCTCATAAAAGAATATGTGAACTTAATTATACACCGGTGATGTGTAAAATTAATTTTAATTAAAACGAACAATTTTCTAAATTGTTATTTTTATTTTAATAGGATTTTCGTACGTTTATGTTCTAGATACGACGAATAGAAACAGCCATTTGAAAACTCAAACGAGAGCAATAGTGTTTATGGTGCCAATAAAAGGGCAATTTGAACGACTGTTGCTGGTTTATAGTAGTGCAAAGAAAACGTGTTATGTGAATGTGGAATGTAATAACGTATGATCCTTTCAGACAAGCCCCAAGTCGCCTGTCTGCAAAGCTGACAGTCGACACCAAACAAATGACTTGAAATTCCGCGCTAGACATGTTTTTATAAACAACCATGAGTACGCTTATAGTGGTACCTACCTATAAGCGTCAAATTTTTGAATAATGTTTTATTTCTTAAGTGGTTTGTGCATTGAATGTGTAGTATCTACGGTAACCACGCTTTTATTATTGTAAATGCGCAGCGCAGCTTCTAAACTTGGTCATAAAGCACATCTAGCTTTCTTTCTTGTCGTATAACATCAAATTGCTTTGCGGCATTAAAAATATGTTCGAGATTTCTCTCAGCATAATTGTATTTTTTAATAAACAAATATATCATTCTTTAGGTTTAAGTCATTGTTGTGGAATTCTGGCATCATATTTTCAATTATGACAATAACGATTATTTTATTAATTAATGTATGCAACAATTTTAATGAATGATGAAGCAATTACTCTATCCTAATTGACACCACACATAACTTTCAGTAATCTTGAATGATTGTCCATTAAAAGTTGTTCTTAATAAATTTTCATAATATTCATTCACCATTTTTTTTAAACATAAGTTAAATAAAATGTGTGTCTTACGACATCTCGTGTAAAACATTGACACGTATGAATAGTATAAACTAAGAAAAATGCCAACAGTTAATTGTAACGACATGTGTGCGTTTAAAGTGCATAGCGCTATCGCTTTTTATAAGTTTAAATTTTCTTTACATATTATTAAACATTTGTTGTAAATTGTTACAATTTATGTTTATTTCTTAAGTATACGTCCTGCTGTTGTGATGAGTGTGTATGAGCTTTTAAACATCTAGGTGACTTTTAAAGAAGAAACCTGGTAATTAGATAGTGTCGACTCGTGTTGTCGATCAGATACGTAAATGCATTCGCATTAAGCAACTTTGTTGACAGATAAGTAAAAGCAGTTACATAAGTATATCCTACGGTAATTATAGCCAACAAAGTGTTATCAAAAATAAAAATCTCGAATCGCCTGCTGTAAATTCGCAAGAGGTTGTACAACAGCAAACAAACACCGGGAATCACCCGACAGCTGTTTCGTCATTTTGGGACTCTTCAGGAGTGCGAGAACTAGAGTGTAAGTTCACTATTGTACAAATGCATGCTGTCAACTGGTAATATTAAAATAGCGATTTTGATCACTGTTATTGGTGGTGAAGGTGTCACTGTGTTTCAGTCGAAAGAAAGTATTATAATGAAGACTTATAAATTTAATAAAATAGTGCAGAAAGAAGATAAAAATATTGATGGGATGTGGGTACATAAGAATTGTACAAGTTTAAATGTGAAAAAATTTGACAGCAGAATGACAAGAGATCGTTTAATAATAGGGATATCGGATCTCCAAATTCAACAAGTTGCAAGTTGTGAGAAAATCTGATTTGAACATAACTAAAATATCTTGAGCTCCTTGTCCAAATTGTTTTTAATAGTATTATTCCCAATCCTTTTAGTGGGCTTTCTTAAGGAATATATTAATTGGTTGGATCAACAGGACACCATGTGATTGTGTTTTGCCAACGTTTCGACCGATTAGTCCGGCGTTTATCGAGGCATTCAAAGACAAATTGTGTTTTTGATCACCTGCACTATAGTAAGTGATCAATCAAACTAATAACACTGTTAATAAATAAATTAATAATTTATCAAAAAGAGATTACGTCACAAAAGTAAAATGACAAACTGTTTACAATATGACGAACTAACATGTATAATTTTTGTTAAATTATTAATTTATTTATTAACGTAGTTATTAGTTTGATGTTCTCTGGATCACCTACTGTAGTGCAGGTCCTCAAGAACACAATTTGTTTTCGAATGCCTTGATAAAGACCGGACCTATCGGTCAGAACGTCGGCAAAACACAAGCACATGTGTCTTGTTAATTAACATACTCTTTAATAAAAAGCCCAATAAAAAAGATTGGCAATTTTACTATCAAAAAAAACTAATAATATGGAAATCTATAAAATTTAGGATATACATCCCAAAGAATCAACGGTAGAGAATTCGAAAATAGAACTGTACAAAATGTTCCTACGAGCATCATGAACCTTACAAATCCATGCACGATGCCACTTATTGAGCATTTAGTTAGAGAGTGGAGTTTTTAATTAGCATCAAATTAGCCTTGTTACCTTGTTGACTGAAAATCAAAAAGAAACAACACAGCGCAACAAAGTGCTAAACTAACTCATCGGCGAGGGGTTGGTCTAGGGAAATGTCTCACACTTACCTTTATAGATGACTAAAGGTCTTTTTCATTAGTCAATTTTGGGCTTTTGTTAGGCGCCACCCAAATCTTTTAAATGTACAACAAATGCTTACTAAATATTCGGGAAAACCAGAAGCACCTGAAAGAAAGCGCTTCATAAAAGAGAAAACGCGAATGACGTATAATTTTCTATTTAAATGCAAGAATATCTTACAAACACTGAATACACCAAGGTCGCGTTCTTTTGCTAACGCAATCGCTTTACTTAAAACCAAACCCAAAAATAATGGAATATAATGGCGGTACCGCTCGCTTCCATTAGTGAACAAAAATTACACCGAAGCTACTTAAAAAAAGAACTATTTACAGATTTACGAAGTTCATGAACGAAATGAGACTGTGGGTTTTGTTTACAACTAAATAACTAATTTAGCATCAAACTGTAAATTCACCAACCCTATCTCAGTTTGTTCATTTTGAACAAAACAACATTCACAATAAGAACAAAAAAAATTTGCAAGAATGTTTTCAAAATTAATTTGGTTAATCATAACTGCACACAAAAGCACTCATAACATCACAGTTTGCCGAAATAAACAATCCGTTTACTTATAGGTTTTCTTCTGATGAGTCAAATAATCCGCTTTGGGGTATACAGTACGCGGCGCGTAAGAAGACGAGCCCGCCTATGCGCAAACAACGAGTTTATGATCTTTCTCAAGTTCCCTCGTTCGTTTACTGCAGCGGCATCGCATAGTGCACTCGCCGTAGTTCTTCGGGATGCGCCGGCTTCTCGTCTTCTTACGCGCCGCGTACTGTACACCAAAGTTTCTAAAGTTTATGTCGCTGTTACACTAAATTCCTTTAAACAGGAACATTTTTATTACCCTGATTACTCGTTAATGCTTTACACGATATGCATTACTATTCAGGGCTAGTTGCACCAAACTCGGTTAACTTTAATCATAGGTTAAGAACAATCGTTGCTATGTTTCATTCTTGGATACCATTATATTTAACCCAAGATTAAATTTAACCAAGGTTGGTGCAATTGGGCATTAGTTCCCAGGTGTAGAGATATTGACTAGTCCGCTAGCGCTTGTTTCGATCTTTTACTTTAATCGAACGAAAAATCTCCTTAATTTCGCGAACGGATTGTTCCTTATCTTTATTATCAATGTAACTTATCACACAATATAATTCATTTCCCAATATGTCTGACTTAAAAATATTAAATTACAAACTGGGGACGTGCATTCCCCTTCCTAAATTTTTCTTATATACACAAAGACCTTACAAAAATAATACGTTACAGTTCACGTAAAGATAAACAATCTGCAAATTCAGAATTTTAACCGTGGCTTGTAACCAGTGTACTGTTCATTTTAGTCATAACTAATATCCAATTTACTTTATAAAAGCTCTTTTCTTGGAACAAACAAAGGGTTTATTAATTCACCAAAACCAAAACAGCGACATATGGGATATGTTTCTACGAAATCGTTGATAAAAACTGTCGACATAAACATTTCTTTAAAGCTTAAATGTGAGAAAACAAAGATAAAGCATTTCACGACACCATGTACTGATTTTAAAAAATATCAAATGACAAAAGAAAACAACTATTGCAGAAAAAGTGAATATGATAAACATACGTGCTTTATCAACACGAACCAAATCTACTTAAAATTACAGGTCAACTCACTTAAAACGAACACTTCCATCAGACCAAAATCATTTACTCGTAAAAAAAAATAAATGTTCACCAAACGGAGGTGAGAACCTAGGTAAACAATATTCCAAATGAATGGATCCTTCATAATTTTTAAGCGTTGCTGCGGCAGCTTCACATAAATCTGAAACCCCTCACATGTTTTTAATTTAATAATAGAGCATTTAATTAGTATCTAATTTGCCCTTAATCATGAAGTGTAATAATTTTTATTATTGTGGCGATTCCACTTTGATAGAAGTAGTACATCCACTTAAAATTGTTCAAAATGTAATATTTGTAGTAATGTGTAGTATGTAAGTAGTAATAAAATTATTTTTTAGACGACTACTCTCGAAAGTAACCATATCACAACACAAAGTTGTGACCGAAAATGCAAAATATAACTATTTCCAAACTGTTGTGATAAAACTCAAAAGTTAATAGTTTACACTCATATCATCTTAGTTAGGCTTAGCAACAACCTTCGCATCTATTTTATACCACTTAATTCAAAAAATCAAGTAGGTGAACGTCTACCAAATTTGACTTGTTATTTATTTGAAGCACAGTAAAATAAAAACTAAAATCGTTTTCGTATTTAAAATCTTCAAGTTATTGAAAATGTCGAACAGTAGCAATGAATGTAACATCCAATTAACACTGCCCTTAGTTTTGTAAGAAGGAAAAGTTACCACATTCGAGTTGCAAAGTTGTTTTTCTTAACCCTTAATAAGTAAGAACCTAGTTTTGTATTGTAGTCGTCTAAAAAATAGTGTTCCTGACTCGTACGAAAGTGCAAATATCTGTGCTTGTGTTTAGAACCACTCGTGCTACGCTACGCTTCGCACTCGTTTAGCTATCAACACTCGCACGATATTTGCTACTTTCCACACTTGTTAAGAAAATAACTATTAAATATGCAAATTTTGTTAATTTTAATGTTTAAGCATTGCTAGGATTAAGTGTCTGTACTAATTTCAATTTAATTACTAGGATATATGAACGAACAAATGCTAGAGATTCATACAAACTTGTTCAACATAGTTCAACATACATTATAAAAGCAGAACACCCCACCGAATGGGTAAATAGTATCAATTGTAGAAAAACCAGACGGATCGAAAAAGTTTTTTTGGAAATGTATTCCGAATTTGTCAAAAAAACATTCAATTTAAGAAATTTCCGACAAGTGGGATTTAGAACAATTAAAGATAATTTTTAGTTGAAAACCGATGAATTTTGATGAAATGAAAAACGCATATATTGAAGGTAAAATAAAGATTGATGGGTCTGAGCATTTTTCAAATTCAGGTTTATATGGGGGTGGGGGGGTAAGACTGTATAAATACGTAACAGTTGTTTACCTTAATTATGCAATCACTGAAATATTGTTGAAGCCTAACTTTGAATGAAATTCATACAGTTTCATTGAGTGATTAATAACCAAATTTCTCACGAAGACTCTTATCAGGAAAATCTACTAATTATTAAAATAAAAGTACTTTTTAAATCAATTACAATAATTAATAAAAAGTATTGTTCATATGTGAATATCAAGCAGTCATACGCTGACTACATCGTGTAGTGTGTAAAAAACTACCTCAAACTTTTAGCTTTCAAAAATTTTCCGACAGATGGTGTAAGCCGTTTAAAAAACGTCTATTCTTCGATCATCACTAACCGTTGGCTGTAAAACAATGTTAAATCGTCTGCTGTAAAGCCTAATGAGATTGTACAATTGCAAACAAACACGAGAATCACTCGACAGCTATTCGTCCTTTTATATTTTACCACGCTGTACAAGCATTGGTCGGTTTTGTAGTTGTTTAATATATTTTAAATTCAAATACTTTGTGTTTTTTATAGAGGATATAATTTTTTGTGCTTAATGGCCTTCGTTAAAGTTTTATTTCTTGTGCGATTTATGATAATTTATAATAATAACTTGTACAGTGCTTATAATTTGTGGCAATCATATTAATATTGTTTTTTTTGTTGGTTGGAGTAATGACAAATGAATACAGAAGTAAATCAGCTTAGGAATGGCTGATAAAAAATTTAGAAACGTTTGATGCAATGCAATTTGATATTATTTGTCATTTATAATGAACCTAGGTACGAATAATTTTTCGAAAAGGAATTGCTTCATTACATCACCCTAAGCCAATAGAATTAACTTTTTTAAAATAATTTTGATATGGCACCAAAATGGTAGAACGAAAATTAGAACCTTTGAACATTTTGGTAATGGAAAAGGTCATGGTTCTTAAGGTAGTATACAGGTTGATTGTAATTTCAGGGCCACTTGATTTACTTTTTTTATTATGCATCATACACAAAAAGTTTATTAAGAAAAGTTTTACAAGTATACAAGATGAGTATTTTTCAAACTTTGCACAAAATGGCTGACTTCCGGTTGAAGCGGAAATGATATCAATTTTATTTTTTTAAATGAATCATGTAGTATTTAAAAAACTATAGCATAAGTATAGCGCTAAAGTTACTAATAAATTAGTTATGTATTATTCGAAATCTAAAGAGATGCTTTCGATTGGTACTATTAATCTCAGGACGCTGTGAAAACTAATGTGCACAACGGTCAGAATACGATTGTTAGTAGTCTTTAAAAATCGATAAAACAGGTATAGCGTTTAAAATCACGAATCACGAAATCAAAATTTAACAGCAGTCGATTATCAAATTAATATTTTGCAACTTATGAAAACAAAAACAACTAATATAAATAATAATTTATAAATATATCTAACCAAACAACAAAAGAAAAAATAAGTAGTTTAACAAATGTTCAAAGTGCCCCCCATTTTGTTGTATACATAAGCGGCTACTATTCACAATACTTCTTTGTACATCTTGCAGCATTTCAGGTGTTATTTAATCGTATTTCATCGTTTGGAAAATACTCATCTTATATACTTGTAAAGCTTTTCTTAATAAACTTTTTGTCTATTATGAATAATAAATGAGTAAATTAAGTGACCCTGAATTTACAATCAACCTGTATACAGTCGAATCTTATCAATTCGAAGTAGTTAGTGTTCTCAGTCTTAGGGATTATTAAGTAATTAAATAAAATAACCTTAATGCGAGCTAAGACGCATATGTAACAACCGATATAGAATGTAATGCATTAGGTTTTACAAAGCACTGGAGACGTACGCTCAGGAATAAAACTAAAACTCACCTC
Source organism: Abscondita cerata (assembly GCA_030710515.1). NCBI lineage: Eukaryota > Metazoa > Arthropoda > Insecta > Coleoptera > Lampyridae > Abscondita > Abscondita cerata. Next base: position 42,411 of record JALBCR010002208.1, read on the forward strand.
TGTTTGGGTGAAAAATTGTTTTTTATACGTGCGAATGATTTTGGTTCATACAGCTCTTTTGAATTGGAATATACTATAAGTTTCAAATTATTTCTTTTACGTTGCAATGCACGTGTGTTTTCCTGTTCATGTTTGCTGAAATATTGTTTTTGTTATTTGATTTTTTTTGTTGTTTAAATCAGTTGGTGTAGAGAATCGCGTTTTTGTCACGTTCACGCAATTAGAGTTTTTAGGAAATGCTTATTTCAATAGTCTTCACACTTGATTTCTTCGAATTTAATCAACATATGTCGCAGTTTGTTTTGTTATTTCAAAGGTTTCTTTGTTTATTCTCAGGGAAACAGCTCGGTGGCTGTCGCCTTTATCAATTAAATTAAAGACTTGTTTAGACTAAGTGAATAACACACGGATCGTACCCACGATCTAATTTCTGAAAACTCATTTTTGTTTATTATTTCTGAGAAAATGTTAGCGCGTTAATTTTTTGTAATGTTCTTTGTGTAGGAAATGATAAGAGGGGAGACTCCCTTACCTGATGATTGTTAATAGTTTTTAAGTTAGTCTTTAAGACCCTCTCGTCAAGAAACATGTAGTTATTTGACATGTATTGAATAGGGCGCATTAATGTTGTTTCTAATTAAATTAAAACAACCGCCTAAGTATCGTAAGTGCCGAAAAGTGTACGTGTATGTATAACTATTGAGGCGCGAGTGCAATGATGCAATTAAGTGAACCATAAATAAAAGGAACTTCCGTTTCGCCAGTATGAAGAGAGTATCGTCCGCTTTAGTTAAAATAATCGAAATAACCGCATGGCGGATGAATTGACATCCTCTTGAGTCAGCGAATTATAAAGAGAATAATGTAATGCCGTCATGAACATTAGATCGAGATCTTCGGTTTAGCAAGGTTTCGAGGAGATTATTCATCAACCAATGGTTCATCTTCCGCATTTTACTTCAGACACTTCCGCGAGTTAGTGACTTTTGTTGTTTACGCGTATTGGAGTTAATTAGGTATCGTATCGCCCGGTACCGGGGTAGTTTGGCAGTTTTGGCGTATTTGTTGGATGTTCGATTGTGTTGATAAGCGTCGGAAAATTTTGTAAGATTTTAGTAAATAGAAAACTGGTCGTACTTATGTTATTCTTTCATTGCTTCGAATGTTCGCATTTCTCCCTTTTCTTTAGTGAACATTTGACATAATTAATTAAAAGAATAGGGTGGCGCCTGACAATCCCGACTGTGACTCGAATTAAGGATCTTTAGTCTTCGTAAAGGTAAGTGAGAGACAAATCTAAATCGACACCCTCGCCGACGGGTTAGCTTGAGCATTCGTTGTGCTGTGTACTTGATCTTCAAGTTTCGTGGTGTAACACAGTGTGTCCCCCGATTGTTTGGTCGTGTCTTGAAAAAAGACAAGAAATATTTGAATTGAATTTTGAGCTTCTGATGATCAGCCCTGCTTGGTTGGAAATTAATTTGTGACATAATTTTAGTTTCGAAAAATCAAGGGTGCCCTTGAAATTTTTAAAAAACGCTTTTTGCACAACAGTAAAGTGCTCTTTGTGAGCGAGATACGGACAAATGTTATTAAGTAAAGTCAAAATGAAAAACTGAGTAAACGTGTAACATTATAAGTCTGGGTCTACTTTGATTTTTTTTTATGTGTGTATTTATTGATTGGATTTTTTGAAGAAATCCAAAAAAATGTTACTATACAAAATAGAATGTAATGACTAGGTAGCATATTTACATTCTTTAAGTAACATTTTTTCGGATTTCCTTAAAACATACAAATAAAAAATAAAAACATCAAAAAAATCAAAGTCGGCACAGGACTTTGAAATTTTGCACGTTTACTCAGTTTTTTATTCTAAACAACTTTTCTTAATAACATTTGTGCGTGTGTCGTCCTCAAAGAGCACTTTACTGTCGTGCAAAACGCCTTTTTTGAAAATTTCAAGAGGACCCTTGATTTTTTGAAACTAAAATTATGCCAGCAATGAATTTCCAACCAAGCAGGACTGATCCCGAGAACCTCAAAACTCAATTCGAATATTTTTTGTTTTTTTCAAGAGACGACCAAACAATCGGGGGACACATTGTATATTCCAAACAAAATTCTAAAAATAACTGAAGACAGCTGATTTCAAACGGCATTGGAATAATTTTTGAAAATGCTTTAATTGAAATGAATAACATAAATAAATGTTTCTAACATTGTTACTGTTTTATGCTCAAAAAACAAATCTTTCAAATACAACAAACTAGTTAATTTCAATTGTTTATGTATTACTCAATTGATACCTACATAACAGTTCTAGCAGGTATTTGCGTTTAGCATAACTTTTACCTATAGTACCATAAATAAAATCACCAAACTTTAAAATTGTGTAGTTTAAGCTTAGGATTTGCAATATAATAGAACGTCACTTTTATACGCAGCTGTCAAATGTATTAAGAGAAAACACAATTAATAGGGTCGAGATTGGTAAGATACTAATGTACGTTATTCTTGCAGTTGTATTTCTATGGTTTTTAGTTAATTCAAACCATAATGTTAGAATTTTAGCTTGAGCATAATCTTACTGACTTTGTTGCTTTGTGATTCTCCTCCTGTTCTGTTTTTTTCATTCGAATTAGTCTATATAACCTTTACAACAAGATACCGGCCTCTAATGAGACTTATGCAGACTAATATAAATGAATAAACAAAAACTGTAAAACAGCTAACAAATGGACTGAAAACTTCATTGAATTGCCTCTTTCAGAAGAAGAACAAAAACCAACACCGACAAACTGATCTCAAGCTATTAATTCTAACATAAACTGTTCAGAATTAAGCAAAACCATGCAATTTGAAGAAACACATCAAATTACCAAATAATTTCACTTTAAATCACGCTAAACTACACTATTCCGACGTTCACCAAGTCCAACGCTATTACACTTCGAAATTGCTCTCAATTGCGTGCACATGCTATTATGTAAAGTAGTGCGGATTTTTGAGAAACTGCAAAATTTATAGTACGTATAATTAGTAAAAATTTATACTCATTTTCCATTCTAACATTTTTACGCAGTTTTACATTAACCTGCTTTATAATAATTTAATGAAACACTTTTCTGCGGCAGCGTTTATATTTAAACTAAAACAATTATTCCACAAATGATAGAAGTTTTTATTTATACAAAGCACTTCTATACGATCTTACTAAATCCGGGCATAAACTTTTGGGGGTGCAATGCAGGGTTGGTTGTGGTTAATGAAGCTGATCTGGGATATCGCAATGCCTTTTTTCTTCCACATTATTATACATAATCCGCCTTTTATAGCCCGCAAGAAATCGTTGCAAGAACCGTATCGTATCTAGAACCTGCTATGTTGTGTAACGTAAATTCATTTTATTATGGTAAGAATAAAGGCGAACGGGTAATGTTAGGTTTTAGAGTATGTATTTATTTTACAGTTTACAAATCATTCAAGCAGACAAAATCACATTAACGCCATTTGCTACCGAGGCGAACACAAATTCTACTATTTCTATAAATTTGCGTTAGTTTGTATTGCATAATTGTAGTTTCGTTGTAAATTGTTTTATTATTTAATGTATAATGTAACCACTACGTAATTATGGTGGTGAAGATTTTAAAAATAAATCAGTCTGCTTAATTGTAGGTACTTTATAACAAAAAATTATTTAATCTAAACTGTGAAGTGTGCCTTTGAAAATTTGTGTTTAATTAAATATATTTAGTATTTATGCCACTTTATGTTTTATTTTAAAAAGCGTTTCAAGATGTACTTAATTTAATCGCGTAGGTAGTAGCTAAGGCATTCGAAAATATTAACAAGTTGTAGAATTTTAAAAGGAAAAAACAGTTCTATATCATTAAACTTAGTTACAGTGTTGTGTAATAAGCCGAGGAAGATGAACCTGACGTTATCATAGCTATTTCGAGTTGAACCGCGACTGCTGACCCTCCTAGTATGGTCTTTAAGGATGCCATTTGTCACACCCTGTTACACCATGCTAGATAACGTTTGCTTCGTAATAGAGCTCTGCAGTTCATATTTAGCTGTTAGATCCTCTAGTCTATGAGAAAGTGGAATTTCTCAAGAATGATAACAGGATGATAATTGTGATTATGGTGTACATTAATCCTTATTATATTATTAAAATAATCGAAATATGTTTTGGGAATGGCGATATGTACAACTAAACGATACTCAACACATTACATTTACACAAATTACTCATCCAACATAAAATATTTTTGCCACTTGCAATTACTAATTAATTTTATTAACTTTATTAATTTAACAACAAAATAAAATTATCATATACAATAGAATTTAAAAATTAAACACAAAATTTTGCTGAAAATTATTGTATCACACAGATGTTAATAGTTATATTTCTTTTGCGATTTAAATGTTAAATTATAATTATTAAAGTTTAAGTATCACTGTAACTATCATTTTCTAAATTTATTATAACAGGTGCAATGTCACTACCATGAAACTTAATTTCTCTATCCCACCATTCTTTGATAATATTGTCGGTATGTCAAATAGCATCGGACCAAATTTTTGGCGTTACCATCTACAATGCTTCACGCCACATACGAGGATGTATTGATATCTAGTTAGCCTAGACCAGTTCCTTCCATAAACAAAATATTGCGTTACCATAGCAACAAACAATAACTTATTAAAAGTGTCAGTGTAAAGTTTGACGTCAAAAAGGTAAACCAGAGTCACGCAATAAATTAAATGAAAAAAGATGTCCACCGAAATTGTGAAAATTGGAGTATCGAGCCATCATCAAGTACCTGTATTTAAAAGGGTTAAGAGGTAAGCAGATTTACGAAGATATGCTTAATACCCTTGGTGATCAATGTCATTCGTATGCGACCGTCAAAAATTGGAATGCAAGCTTTAAAAGAGGTAAATTTTCCATTGAAAATGATGACCAATCGGGAAAGCCAGTTTCTGTGTCAGTCCCCGAAAATATTGATGCAGTTCATGACATGATTTTATCAGACCGTCGAATTGGGCTAAAACGGATATCTGAAGCACTGAATATTTCATACGAACGCGTTCATCATATGGTTCACGTCAATTTGGACATGAGAAAAATTGCTGCAAAATGGATCCCCAAATGTTTGAATGTTGACCAAAAGCGTGCAAGGGTAGAAGCATCGCGTTCGATCTGTGCTCGATTTGAAAACGATGTAGACTTCTTAAACCGAATTGTTACTATGGATGAGACTTGGGTACATTTCTACGATCCAGAAACAAAGCAACAATCGATGGAATGGCGACACTCTGGTTCTCCAAGACCTAAGAAGTTTCGTGTCCAAAATCTGCTGGAAAAGTTCTTGCTTCAGTTTTTTGGGATTGCCATGGAGTAATCATGATTGATTTTTGGATAAGGGTAGAACAATAACTGGAGATTACTATTCGACATTACTGACCACTCTACGGGAAAATATTAAAGAGAAAAGACGCGGAAAGCTATCCAAAGGTGTTTTGTTTTTGCAGGACAACGCCCCTGCACACAAATCTCATGTTGCCATGCAAAAATTCGTGATTTAGGGTTTGAATTACTAGAACACCCCCTTATTCACCCGATTTGGCTCCGTCCGACTATCACCTCTTTCCTCAACTGAAAAAAAGTTTAAAAGGTCGTACATTTTCTTCCAACAAGGAGGTAATAGAAACTGTGGAGGTCTGGTTTGCAGAGCAAGAAGAAACATTTTTTTTGAAAGGTCTAGAGACGTTGCAGGTTTACTGTAATAAATGTATCCAATTAAGAGGAGAATATGTTGAGTAATAAAATATTTTGACATTGAAATTTTGTTTGGTTCTATAGTAGGCTAAGAATTTTTCAATATATCCTCGTATTTATGCAACTTTGTATTGTTTTCCCATCTCGTCCAATATGTTAATTGTAGTATGTCTTTGTAATACCCCATGTGTTCAATCGGATTAAGCATACAATGGTATGGGGGTATTCTTAATACTTTATGCCCATACTTTTCCGTAAAACTGATCGGCAACGTATAACTTCTGTGGTTTATTATAAAAACAAAAATTATAAATGTGAAGAAAAAATAAATTAAAATTTTTACTAACATGTTAACCTTATCGAGTAGTTCAGTTTTTAATAGAGTATGATCCCAGTTTTTTCTTTCAGTTAACCAATCCTGAATTTTGCTTTTTTTTCAAGAATTATTAGGAATTTTGTAACGACTAAACTGTGATATGGGGCATTATCCATTACAATAACAGATGGTTATCCCAAACTTACGTTATGTCAAAAATTAAATTCGAATATACCATATGGAAATATAAAGCTTCTTCCAGACCTTTCCAATTCTGATTTTTTTCTTATTAGTAAAATATTTTAGGGTTTAGCATAAAGTGCGGTACATGTTTTTGACTTATATTTTGTGTTATTTCCGAATTTAAAAAAAAATATATAGGGTGTTCTGTTTAAAATAAGAAAATTAGTTGCTGTCCAGGATATATGAAACAACCTGTATACTAACTGATATTTTTTTAAAAAATTACCAACAACTGGGAGTAGCACATATATTTTCTGATAAATGGCTAAAGAGTTACAGAGCGAATACTCACCCTGTATACTTGGATCAGGTGTGAAACCTGTTTTACACGATCAGATTTTTAGTTTCGATTTATTTACTAGATTTTATCGAAGCCGGTGTATGCTTTCATGTTTACACTATTGGAATTTTTAATCGACATATTCATATTTCGCCTCAGTAACTGTCAAAACAGTTTAAGGTTAATTTTACAGATAGAGAATAGAGAACTACTTATTTATATGTCTAATGTCTGCAGATGCATTAAATTCATTAATATTACAATTACACTTGAAATATATGCATTTAGACAAGAATAAAAATTGTAGAAAGCGAATTGATGGTCGTTTTTATTCACTTTTCACTGCGGGCTGCGTCAAGAAAGTGCAATGATAGCTCGCATCCACGTGGTGCACCCTAGGTAACGCTAAAGAGCTATTGCGACTGGCAGCCAGACTATCACTCTTTGGATCTCCTGGCAACATGGAAATGAATCAACCAAACAGCCTCTATAACAAGAGATCTGGGTAAAGTTACCCGCATCTGCCAGCTGAACATTGAGAGTATAAGTCGATCTAAATGCCAAATTTTGGCAAGATTACTGAATGACAATAATATTGACTTGGTGCTAATCCAGGAAACCCACTTTATATATTAAAATCTGTCAAGGTGGCGCCGCCCTGGTGGGTGTCGTCCGTCCGCACGATTCTTGAGTTTGTTTCGTTTCATTACTGTAACGCACAGCTTCTACTCATTAGCTTATCGCATTGTCAATTTATTGTAACCCTTCCTACTGTACGCGTGCGTAGCATGCTGACTCATCTAGTAGGTATATATAATCTTTATTTCCAGCATCCTCTCATAGGAGTTTAATCTATTAAATTTAAAATCAACGCACCTTTATTCTGGCACCATTTAAACACAATACAACAACGTATTTTGTTTGATAGATAGAATATAACAAATGTATGTGATATTGAGTGTTTAGAGCTTATTTTAATCGGTGAAATAAGTTATTGTTTATGGTATTTGATTTATTAATCCGGCATTGAAAACTTGAACGCCTTGGTGGACGAGTGGATAAAATGATCGTGTAAGGATTTCGACGGCAAAACCGCGACTGCCGTAACGTTTATTTTTAATTTATCGATGTTGTTGAAATTCAATTTTTATAAAATCAGTTTAAATTTCTAATTATTACTAAAAATTTGTAGTTTTTTACTTTCACTTATTTCTAAACCGACAAAGCTAAAAACAAAAATGAAAAAGTTAATTAAAAAAAATTACGGATTGGGAATCGAACCCTGGTTTTGGGAGCAAAGTACTACCTTACAACGATTTAACCAATTTGTCCTCCATGGGTATATATTTACTAATGCATGACTACGTTTAAAGGACACCAGAAAACAACACTTTTTCTATGTGCGTTTCTGATCTTTTTCAAAAAAATATTAGTATTATACATTCTTTTCAATTATCTGCGAAGAATAGAAGACATCAAGTTTATGTGGATCGTAATAAACACGCCGAACTGGTTTATATTCAAATTTTGTGGTCTGATACTTACAATAAAATAAATGAAATACGTTAGTAGATTTGAATATTATAGATTTAATTTTGAAGAATGATATAAAGTTTGGCAAAATATTTAAGTTGAAATGTATAATAAAATGGGGATGTCTAATAAATCTGACCGATTTCGATATATGAGATCGACTGAACCAGAATTTGAACTTAAAATTCGATTTATGTGCGGATCTTAACTGCCGATAAATTATGATAACAATTTCCTCCAGTAATAAATATGTCGAATCCTCCTGTCGATTCATAAACTTTGAAAAGTACTTGTACAAACAAGGTGTAGACGTTTACCTTTAACTATATGCCTAATGTTCAAATGTTGTCTAAATATAGCAGTTTTTCAGGCACGATCGAAATCGGTTTCTTTATATTTCGAATCGCATTAGTCAGATGGTAGTGCGGTAGAGCAGTAAGCACAAAAAATATTTTAAGTTAAAAGGTATCAAACTTAACGCACAGGTTATTAGCATCATCGTTTATTATGTGAGCAGATGTGTAACAGTTTACTTTGACTACGGTTTTTAAGGATATTGGATTTTATGACAGCTGAAGATAAATGGCACATAAGCACGCTCATTTATATCAAACGTAATAATAGCGTTTTCCACCTAATATAAGTGCAAAACGAATTAAAATTGAAAAAAAAGTCGAATAAGAAAGAATACAAATGATACTTCCAGTCGGTATTATAAAAACATTAATTACATTTATAAAGTATGCAATATTGTTGAATAATAACCAGAATTTAAATAACATAAGAAAATTGAAATGCAAAAAAGAAAAGTTATATATCGTCAACCAAACTTTTTCTAAGAAACTTTTTTTCGGCAGTTTCGGTTAAGTTATTTAAGGAACTTCTTTCTTTAGCGGATATAGTTACTCAGTGGATGTTCTGAAGTACTTTGTTTTCGAACAAGCAAGTAATACTTATTAGGTTACAAAATAATAAAATGTTAGAATTGAAAAAAAATGGTTTTTTAATGTTACTGTTATTGACGTTTAAATTTATTTAAATTTTGACTATTTCATGGTAAATAAAAGTATATAGACAATTCAGTTTGTTACCTTTTGTATATCGTCTAACAATAAGTCATTTGCAGCTAGTAGTCCCTTAAGGGACAATATAGACAAAAAGTAGTTACATTGACTTATTATCGATTGGTATTATTTCATAATTGTTCTTGTTACGTCAATACACTGCAGATTAACCCTGATCATTTCGGCCACATAATATTACACTTGTATCACTAAATAATATTATTTTTTTTGGAGCAAACAAATTCTTCGTACATTGTAGCAGTGGCGGCTCGTGGGTCTGAACAGTGGAGGATCAATAGCAATTAGCAAATAGATCTACTGTGTTTAAGTTTAATTATTGCTGTTAGTAAGTCAATATAATCACATTAAAATTTGGGTGGTAGATGATGTAGTTTCTCATCGTTGATCGTAGTTACTATGTGAGCGATGGAATTGATGATACGACTGTGCTTCTTCTATTCATCAGCCTCAACTATCAATTTTGACAACATATATCAGTGGTGTTCATTTATCATTCTTGTGACTGTCACGTCCTAATTTTAAGAAGCCTTAACTAAGCCCGCTTAGGTCGGACGAAACGTCGACAAATTGAAACTAGGGTAGTGGTCTTTGATTTTATCCCCACCTGAAGGAATCCTTACAAGGATAATTATCTGTAAAAACAACATTGATTAATTGTGTTGTACTACATTTTTTTTCACGTTCCATTTGGGTTGTACATTTAGTTTAATAAAATACCGTTACATTAATAGAACTAAATGGGAACATACACACATGTTAGTTTTCACTTAACATGAGGTTAATAAACATCTGCAATAATTGTGAAGCATGAAAGCAACTCTCTGTCGACACGTTGTTTTAATTCAAATTAATTTTTGGACGTGTTACAATAGCACGAAGCGAGACTAGATATTGATTTTTCATTTTCTAACAATAATCAGTTCTTTTGTACAAAAATCCATTTGAAATTTTTGAACCAGATTAGCTAGTTTTATATTTTTGTACGGAGTGGGTAGTAAATTTTCCTGTTTTTTATAGAAATTGCTACGATTGCTTAACAAACGTACTAAAAATTAAAAATTTGTATTGATTATATTGTTCAGTATTAGATTTTCAAAAATCATTTGGAAAAAAATGTAAAAATTGTACTGGTTGGAAATTATTTTTTTAAGCTTAAAATGTTATCTGAATATATTTAATAATTATTTGATGCGTCATTCGGGTTCTTATGAAAGTTTTCTACTATGTAACTCATAGACTATAACACAAAAATCTTGAAATCACCAAAGTTTGATAATTATTAGCTTATTCAAAAACTACCGTATACCAAAAAATTCAATCTTGTTCCCTTCAAATGACAGTTTTAAATTTGTTCAGTTTTTTTTTAATTAATTCAGTAATGAGACTCTAAATTATTTTAATAAATCATACGGATTGACTTCATTATACGCTCTTATTTCTCAGGATCTTGATTCGTTTTTAATTAAAATTATTATTTAGTACAACTAATTTATTTGTCCATTGCATACATTCAATTTCTATTACATGCAAATACATAAACATTAAATCAAAATTTAATAAAAACCTAATTTATTTTAGTGCAAGTTTTCAAAAAAAAATTTACGTAATTAATTTTATTTACGTTTAACGTTGAACATTATGTTCTTTACAAAATTTTAGTAAGACTAATCTTTTACGCATCGGACGTTCTTTTTAGTTCCGCACGTTGATGACCTCGGCCGACGAATGGATTCCTCTTGATTCTTCGATGATAGTGAAATTTTATTCGCATTTCCCATACATTTTCTTACGGGATTCTTGTTATTAAATTGTTTATAATATAATAACAGCAACAAACGCAAAGCATTCACAATAAATTTACTTTACTCATCGGAGATTTATCTTTAATGGGTTTTACACGTTCATTCGAAAATACATGATGTCTTTAATTTTTAACTGTTAATTTCAATCGATATGTTAACCATTTAGTTGAAGAAATGTGGCATCGATATGGGCTTTTCATAAAGAGTAGGAAACTTATTGTTAATCCCCTGTAAATGTTGGATCATCGAATGAAAATTTTCTTAATGTGAAAGTAACTAATTATTGTAGTTTATTAATTTTTATTATAATTACTTTTTAAATAAGGAGCTTTAAATAAAATGTAATTCTTCATTTTATTTTACAGTAATATTATAGTAAATTGAAAATCCTAAAATTGAATAAAGCACAATAAACTATTGTTTTAATAACTGGTTTCCAAATATTGAACCTAACCTACAAAACTTTTTACACAAAGAAATTAAACACAGCAATTTAACAATATTGATTGTGAAAGTGGTGCTTGAGATTGATATTTTATTAAATCGAAAGTACACCTTCCTCAAATAATTTATTCAATATTTTTTTACAGTTGAGTGTATTTTTTTCCTCCACTTAAGTTTCTAATTTTAAAGTAAAAGTCCTTAACCTTCTAGGTGGAGGTAGGGTTGAAAATAACGGCCTTAGGTAGGTTACATAAAAGGCCGACGTTTCGCCCACAACTCCGAGGGCTTTATCGAGGTTTTATCGTTATTTTCAACCCAACGTCCACCTAGAAGGTTTAACTTTAAAAATATTGTTTTCTAAAAATTAATATATATCGGGCCGACAACCATGGTTTCGATTAAGTAATTTAATCATTATCAAGTCTAATAAAATGGTGATGTTAAAATGAATTTATAGTTGACATTAGTTATTTGTCGGATAATAAGTAAAATACTTACAATAATATTAAGTTAAGTTAGTGAATAGTGTGAGTCGACCGTGACTTACTGCTAGAGTATTAAACAATAGGTTAAAATTTGATAAATTAATTATAAATTTTAATCTTAATAAAGTCGCTTTCCCTGAAAATTTCAGCTCAATCTGTCGATATTTGACAGAGTTACACGCGATTGAAGTTTTCCGTGTTTTTTGTATATACATATACATAACAGGAGTAGGGATGAACAAAGGGGGGTTTACTTTGAACCATAATAAGCAATTTTTCGCGAGCTCATCGTGAAGCAACGGGAACTGAATGTTTGTAACCGGAACGTTTTCGCGACTTAACGGGCGGAGGGGAATACAATTATGACGTCATACAATCCATATACAGTGAACTGAAATACTGCCCGTTGTCAACATGAGAGTTACAAACTGTTTAAGAAATGTTAGGTTATGTTGTTCTAGGTAAAGCCTAGTTTTAGCAGTTTTTTTAAGTAAGATGTTAGCTCTGTCATAATCAACTACAACACTGTAGTCTTCACCTTCGTAGTTTAATGATATCTCTATCATTTAATTTTCACCATTAATTTCAGATTCAGACATATTTATTTTCGTATTGAAATATATATTGACCGTTATTAAAAATACAGGTTAGATTATACCACCAGAGTTAACCGCTTTATTTTCGCGAATGTTTGAGCGGGAGCTGTCGATGACGGAATGATGAGTAAGGTGGGGATAACCGTTTTGTTTAACACGGGAACACACGGTAATTGGCGAAAAAATGCTTAATGTTCCTTGAACATCGATAATAAAACGGTGCAAATCTGGATCCTTAACTTCAAGGTAAAGTGGGTCATAATAATTTTCAAAGCGCAAAGTACTCCAAAAAAGGTTAAAAACCCGTTTTTTGCAAAAAAGTGTTGGATGGGGAAAACTCAAAAATGTTGTAATTGGCACCAAACGAACATTTTGTGCCGGGTCGCTAAGCTTTAAACAATATTTTCGTTAAAAATTTCACTTGACTCCACTAGTTTGGACACTGTAATATTGATCACCTCCGATTCAGTGACATTGTTTGAACTCCGTAGTATTATTGCAGACATTTTGAACGATAGATATTCATTTTGGTACTACATATTAATATTATTCTTAACATACACATATTACCAAAGCGTTTAAAAAGTGTACCTATATGTAATTAGAAAGTTATCGGCAATGGGTGTTAAAAATTCTATTCGGTCGCGTTATTGTCTCAAAATACGTTGATGGGTATTTAAACACTTATTTCAAAAATGTATAACACTGTGTGCCTAAAATTATCGGATTATGAGTTATGCGATATTAACGGATTTGGAGATATATGCAAGAAAGAGTAGTATGGCAGTGTTGATATTACTGTATTATTGTCAAGAAGTAGATGGAGAACATTTTGAACACCTTTTATATTAAAAAAAAAATGTTTAGCTGTAGTTACTATTATAGTTTAAAATTGATTTCGGTTTCCGTATACCTGAAGGTGTTACTTGTAATTTGTTACTAATTACATGATTAGAATCAGCTACCAAAATTTACAATTTAGGATAGTATAAATATTGTTTATTTATTTAAAAACAAAACACCTATAACTCTTGTTCGTTACTTAAAATCATTACTAACCAATACCCTTAACTTACTAAAAACGTCGCGGGAGAAGATTCAGAGGGCATCGACGAACTTCAGTAAAGACGGGTGCGGTTCATAAAGGCGATACAGGGGCGCCAGCAAATCAGGTAAAATCCATATCAGCAGCAAAAAAAAACGAAGAAAACCTGAAAAAAATTTATGGGCTGCAAGCACTAAACACACAATTAAAATAAGGAGTGTTACGTTTATGTCAAAGTTGCTAACTTAACACTATTTGAGTTAACCTGATTTTTAGGTACTACCATTGTCCGATCTACGTTTTCCTTCTAACTCGCCATATAATGGAAATTTGAGCGATTCTGCTTTCACTAATGCAATCATTTTTTTAAACCAAGTATCCGTGGTATCCTTTATCTGTATCATTTCCACCATTGGCACAGCTCTTGACAACATATCAGGTACTACATTATCTTTCCCCTTACGATGCTGTACGTCAAAATCGTATTGTTGTAGTTTAACGCTCCGTAGACCAGACGGATCTTTCAATTGATTAAGCCACTTTAAGTTGTAATGATCGGTGATAACCCTGAAGTGACTTCCCTCGATATATGGACGAAATTTCTCTACTGTAAAAATACCGTTAAACACTCCTTCTCAGTCGTACTAAAATTACGCTCAGTCTTACTTAACGATCGACTAATATAAGCAACTTCATGTTCACCATCATCATATTCTTTAGTCAGTACGGCCCCAATCCCGTAATCACTCGCGTCTGTTTAAGTTACTAAAAATGTCGCGGGAGAAGATTTGGAGGAAACCGACTAACTTCAATGAAGGTGGGCGTGGTTCATAAAGGTGATACAGGGCGCCAGCAAATTGGGTAAAATCAAAACCAAATAATAATTCTTTAAGAAAATATAATTTTGTAATTGTACATTCAAACACAAAAAAATTAAAGAAATAAAGTTTTGTTTTTGAAAAACATAAAACAAATTAAATTAAAGAAATTAACAAGGTCAGAAGGTTTTAAAAATAAATCACCAACTGTCTAATAAATTGTTAAACCCATAAATATAACACACGAGGTGTATTTGGCAACAAAAAAAAAGACGAAGAAAAACCTGAAGAGAATTTATGGCCTGCAAGCGCTTACCTACTCAAACTCTAATTATAAATTTTGCATAAGAAAATGTTCTTGTGTAGAAATTAAATTACATACTACACTACTGCTAAACACACAATTAAAATAAGGAGTGTTACGTTATTGTCAAGTTGCTAACAACACTATTTGAGTTAACCCTATTATTAAACGTCACTCAGTTTGTTTGTATATAGTGTCAAGTGCAGTAAAATACAGGTGTTCATCTATAAATTGACACATTTTAACAACTTATAACTCGAGAACGGAAAAAGATATCGACAGGCAGTTTTCACTAAACTTCATAAATATACTTCAAGTTTCTGTTGATATTGTTGCCACATGTAATTTTTTTATGGAAATTGGCGAAAAAAAATTAAGTTCTTTAAACCAATATTGTGAGCTTGGTTTAAAGAGGACATCCTATAATTTTTAACATCACTGGAAATGCCATTTCTTGTCCTTTCCAAAAAATTTATACATTGTTGGCATTAACCCACGTTTTTAGGGAATAATTTACTTTTTCATGAAACCATGTCAAGAACTTCCAAATCTAAATGATCACATTCTAACAGCTTATAACTAGAGAATGAGACAAGGCATTGAAAGCTGGTTTTACTGAATGTCTTAAGAATGTTTTAGTTTTTATCTAACGTGGTTGCCAAGTCTCAGACGTCTAAAAGTTTCGTTAAAAAATTACTTTTCAAATTCTTATGAAGGGCTTTTGTTGAATAAAATTACTAGTATTTCTAATAATTATCTGCAAACCTTTATCCATAAATTATCATTTAAAGGAATATCTTAAGCATTTTCAGTACATATTGCCTATCGATATCTTTTTCCGTTTTCGAGTTATAATTTGTTAAAATGTGTCAATTTATAGATGGAGACCTTGTAGAATTAAATTAATAAACCTTCTGAATGGTTTGATTAGAAAAACTAATTTACAATAACAAAGAAATATGAAACATAATCGAACTTAATTATCGGCCAAATACAAAAGAAACTTTCTCATAGTTTAATTATGAATTTTGATGTAAAAAATACAATAATTTTTTTTTTAAAATTAACCTCTCACCCCAAAAAACTCCCCCGTACCAAAAATTAATAAATTTAAAATTTCACCCAAAAAAAAATTTTTCACAAAAAAAAGGAACAAACCAAACAAACCCAAAACAAAAACTACAACAAACAAAAAAAAACAACAAACTACCACCAAACCAATAAATTTAAGGACCACAAACAAAAAAACCACCCCCAACTCACTAAGTTTGACTTATTTTCAAACAAAAAAACACTTACCTACACCCAAACCAAACCCAATCATTCCTTCCCTTCCTATTTTTTATTTTTTATTTGTTCCTAACGAAAAAAACCAAAACCAAAAATTTATTTAATAGTGTAACGGTTGCAGTTTACAAATAATAAGAAATAAAAAAAAAGTGACGGCTCTAGCGACACAACCTAGAAAAAAGAACAATAATATTTGGCTCAAAAATAACGCACTAAATTTGTGGAAGATCCCGTATTTGTAAGCGTTAGCACAGCAGTGCTCGGTTTAGTCGGTGAGTTGGGGAGGTTCTTAAGGGAACTGAAAGAAATAAACTGCTGAGTACACACGTCACTTACACGCGGTAATTTAAAAACTAGGATTAAACTCAGACTAATACAGTACGTAGCTTCCGCCAACCTAAAAGACCTTTTGTTTTAGCTTCACCCACTTTATTTACAGCGCTTCAGCTCTGAAAGAGTTAGTAAAAACAAAACCAAGCGTCGGTGGATGGAGACTACTTCGAATAATAATTTGCTTATACACTAGGGATTCAAACCGCTTAATGTCACGTGTACTTGAGTTTCAAACGCATGCAAAGTGAATAGGTTTTTAAACAATAAACTTAGCTGTGCACTGATGCATGTAATTCTGATAAGGAAAGTTTTTGCTAACGATAGCCAGTTGACAGCTACTAGAAGATCGGTAAGATTTCTCTGAGGAGGATGAGACGACAAAGCTCTGGAAGCAGATCGTTTCCTTCGAAATAGCAGAAACGCAGCGGGCGCGACCATCAACCGGTGGAGTACAATCGGCCGTTGCAGCTCCGAGGTAGGCGACACCGTGGTAGTCGGCACGTTTTGTATAGCGAAGGATTCCCAATTGCTCGTTCCAGCGCCCCCAGAAATTATCCAGACAGTAAGATATGAGTAGAGTATGAGGTCAAGACACGTGCTAAAGCATACGTTGTAATTAGCAATTAACACAACCACGAGACAACAACAGAAATAGCAAAAGAAAACACTTACGGCAAAATCGGTCGGATTTATATTTCCACACTAATTTAATTTGGAATTATTGAAGCCACATTGATATTTTACGTGTAATTTTTAGCTTCGTGAAGCGCCGACAACCGCCCAATAGGAAGAGAAAGTCACAAGATGTCCGCCCGTCGTTTCGATTAATATTGAGAATAAATCGATCCACCAATGAAAAACGTAGCATGCGCGGTAAATTTGATTTTTGTCGCAACGTGCAACTCTCGCGATCTACGTTCGGGTTTGAGTATTTTGAACCGTAACATATGTTAAGCAAAAATATATTTTAAATATATTAAATTTTAAAAAAAAAAAAAAAAAAAACACAAAAAAAAAAAAAAAATAAAAAAAAAAAAAAAAAAAAAAAAAAAAAAAAAAAAAAAAAAAAAATATAAAATTTTTTTTTAAAAAAATTAAATAAAAAAAAAAATAATAATTTTTTTTTTTTTTTTTTTTTTTTTTTTTAATTTTTTTAAAAATTTTAAAAAATTTAAAATAATTATTTTATTAAAAAAAAAAAAAAATATTTAAAAAAAAAAAAAAAAAAAAAAAAAAATTTTATTTAAAAAAATAAAAAAAATAAAAAAAAAAAAAAAAAAAAAAAAAAAAAAAAAAAAAAAAAAAAAAAAAAAAAAAAAAAAAAAAAAAAAAATTAAAAAATTATAAAAAAATTAATTATAACATTGTCCAGGTTTTGCACCATCAAAGAACATGTTAATACCCACTTAAATCCAGAAGAACAGCGCTGCATATTGAAAATTAAAAAAATTTGGAATTTTTTAAAAATCGTCATTGTTTTCGGTTTTTTTGGATTTTCTCGGAATTTATTTATCCGATCGGGACGTTCGATTTCGCATTTGATTCGTCTTTTAATTCTCTACAAATCGTCCGTTGATAATTTTGCGATCGGATAGATAGATTATAAGTTATACGCGAAAAATGGCATTTTTTCCCAAAGAATCGTTAATTACAAAAATATGAAGTAAAAAGTGGAGTATCAAACTATGCACCCACTATCAGCTACCGTTTCCAGACATAATGACAGTGGTCCTATGCTGCTATTAATTTTGTCAAGCTAAAATGCTCTGTTTGGCCTAAATTTATTTTCGGATTGAAATATGGTGAAGTTCAATAATATGTAAAACCCAATGATACTCGATAACAAATTTCATCCGCCTGATAAATTGCAAATAATAGTAATTTCATATTTTAATTACATCGGTATTTATTTGCAGAAATCAGAATATTTCTCGGGACTAGCATTATTAAATACTCAACTTCGAGTTTGAAATGAATTTGGGTGTCTGCATCGCTTTAGTATTTTTGAATGTGTATTTAGTGGATGTTATTGTATGTACCTACAAACAATATTAGCATGCAATTATGTGAAACTAGACAGATAACAGTAAAATCAATTCTAATTACGCTGAACAAATATGATAAGTTATATTAGAATGCTTTATTTTTTAATTAGAAAATCTAAATAATCTAAGTGAGTTAATAACATCGGTTTAGTTACAGATTGATCACTACTAACTTTATCCGCGATTTCCAACACGTGACCCGCGGCCGCATGCGGCCCGCGGATCATTTTAATGCGGCCTCAAAAAATTAAAAGTGAAACCAATTATAAAAAATAATTACGACCGTTCTTCAATATTTAACAGTAGCTACTAATATCTATTTATTATTTATGTGACTTAAACGGGAAACACTTTAGACTTCGATTCATTGCTCACCGGTCAAACAGTTCAAACCGTCCCACAAGTCTCGCTCCTCGCATTGTACTGCAGTTGTGTTTACTCGATTTCCGGTTGCCGTATAGTGTTTTGGTAACTGCATCCTGAGACAGTCGTTGACTACTGTGATTAATTACGAGTACCTTAAATAAGTTTTGTAAATTTGAATTTAATTTAAGTGAAACGATGGAAAAAAGATACTTATCAAGAGAGTTGGGAAAACAATTGTTTAATTACAAATCAATAATGGAAAATTGCAATGTTTAGTATGCATGCAAATAGTGTCAGTATCCAAAGAATATAATATAAAAAGACATTACATGTCGTTGCATGAAGCAAAATATAAGAAGTATGAGGAATTATCAAGAGTAGCGTTAATTGCGGATTAAAAAAAAAAAAGTTAAACATCAAACTAGTGCTTTCAATAAACTTTCAGAAACACGTTATCTGCATTACATGCTTCTTATGTCGTATCTCTTGAACTTGCAAAATCAACACGACCTTTTGTTGACGGTAATTTAGTGAACAAATGTGCCATTGAAATGGCAATTCGGAGATATAAAAAATTGCAGAGAAATTTGAATCAGTTTCTTTTTAAACCAAACAATTCAAGGAAGGGTAGTCGATATGGGTGGACCAGTAGAAAAATCATTGTGTGAGCTGATTAAAAATTGTTCCTATTTTTTACTATGCCTTGATGAGAGTACAGACTTAAGTTATGTCAGTAAATTATTAATATATGTACGTATGATTTTTCAATTAAAGAAGAACTATTAAATTTGTGTTCTCTTCATGGCGCTATAAAAAGTAAAGATATATTTGAAGCAGTGAAGAATTCGATCAATATTTAGAAGTGTTCTGCAATAGTGACAGATGGTGCCCCTGCAATGGTGGGTGAACAAATTAGGGTTGTTGGATTACTAAGTGAAAATAGCATTCACTGTTCTACAATATTCACCAAGGTACTTTATGTGAAAATCAATTTTTAAGTTAGTAATTAAAATTATAAATATGATTGGTGGAGGAAATAAATTTCTTTTGCATTGAAAATTACAGCAATTTTTGGAAGATATGGAAACCGAATATGAGGATTTGCTACTTTATCACCTAGTTCTGTGGCTAAGTGCAGGAAAATGTTTGGAAAGGTTTTTTGAAATAAGAAAAGAGATCCGTATGTTTCTCAATGAATTTGTTGGAGCAAATAGTTACAATAGAGTTAAAAGAAAAAGTGAAAGATATTGAATTTTTGAAAGACTTGGCTTTTCTCACGGATATTACAATTCACCTGAACGTAAAATTACAAGGAAAAGATAAAATCATAAATGACTGACTTGATTAGTCATATAAACGGATTTAAAAACAAACTGAAATTATTCAGAAGTTCAATTAAAAATAACAATTTAGTCCACATTTATCAAACAAATTTAAAGAAAAGGAACAACTTGATTTTTCCAAATTTTCAATAACTATTGAAGATATTGAAACGAATTTCGACAACGTTTTAAAGATTGAAAATATGAAAGATAGTGTGCAGTTGTTTAGTAATCCTGTACTTGCTGAAATAGAAAATCAAGAAGCTAATTTTCAATTAGAATTGTGTGACTTGCAAGCTGACCGTTTCTCCAAAGTAAACCACGACTTCTCGTGATTTTTTTAAACAGGAACAATTTCCAAATTTGCGACAATTTGGTCAAAAAATGACCTCGATGTTTGGAAGTACATACCTGTGCGAGATTTTCTACTATGAAATTTATCAAAAATAGTCACAGGACCAGTCTAACCGATGCATCCTTATTTAATTTACTAAGATTAGCAACAACCCAATTAGAAATAAACATTACTGAATTAGTAAATCCAGCAGAACGTCCTCAATCTTCTCACTAAATGTAGTATTTTGTTGTTTTGATATGTGAAAATAAATGGTTTAGAATGAAAAATAAGTTACTTATTTTCATTTCTGTAGGTGTTACATAAATACATATTATTCTAAAATTCCTTTTATTTAAATAAATTCCATAAATTTTCTTATTATCATTTAATTTCTTAATCATTGTAAAAAAAAAATTCTTCGTCGAAATAATACTTGAACAAAATAAGCTTTTTCATATTTTCCATTGATTGTATTATTTTTAACAAAAAACTCAGTAATAAGTATAATATATGAAAACTGTGAAAGTGAACGTCAGTTTTGTGCTCTGTGAAATAACTGATTTTTTTAGTGTAGTTTTTGTTAATATTTTGGTGGTGAATTGGTGACATCAGATATTTGCCGCCTTTTCATAAAGTTAAATTTGCATTCACGCTTCAAATTGTTTAATTATTGAACGTTAATATTTGAACACCATAAGTGAAAAATTTGCGTATTGTAGACGTCCTTGTGTGCATTGATACAGGGTGTTAGGTAAACATGCGGCAAAAATTCAATGGGGTTTTCCTTGGCCTAATCTAAGAATATTTTGTCTTATGATGATTTCCTAAACACCTCTTTATTTCGAAGATACAGGGTGAACAAAATGTGCCACAGTAACAATATTAATGTAAATAAAAGTATGGCGTACGCCAATGAGTTTGTCAAGTAAAAAAAATTAAGTGACGTTTAGCTGTTTGATGTGTCACATTTGTTTAAAGTGAGTGACGTTTAGGTCTTTTAAGTGTCTTTAATAGTTAGTGAAGTCCGCTATTATGAATCACTATACGAACGCCGAGATGACTGACATGCATGGCCTGCTCGATCCCCAGAATTAAATCCCTTGGACTTTTTCGTATGGGGATATCTGAAATCAATAGTTTACGCTACTCCTGTGGAAGATTTGGACGACTTGCGAAATCGGATAATTGCTGGGTGTGAGTCTATTAAAAACGACCCTGGTGTATTTGAACGAGTTCGACATTCATTGACGAGAAGATTGAATGCTTGTATCCAGGCTGGAGGAAGTCATTTCGAACATTTATTGTAGATTGATCAACTTTACATTTATTTTTGATATTAAATATTGTTACTGTCGCAAATTTTGTTCACCCTGTATCTTCGAAATAAAGAGGTGTTTAGGAAATCATCATAGGACAAAATATTCTTAGATTACGTCAAGGAAAAACCCCTTGAATTTTTGCCGCATGTTTACCTAACACCCTGTATAGAGGAATTTAGAAATCTTCTAAATTCATAACGATGTATGCGCGAGTTTACAACTTAAGGTCGTCGCATTTCGATAAGCATTGTTTAAGTTAAATCACTGCCGGCTGAAACAACCAGGGGCGTAACAGGATATTTTTCAACGCAATTTGTTTGTATTAAAATGGCCTTACTTTGTCATGAATGTAAAATATCGATTAATATGGACTCCAGAAATAATTCAGGTGTTACCTGTGGCAACAATACTTGTCAAAAAGCCTTTTATTATGCTTGCACCAATTTAAGTAATGATGACAAAAAGGATTACTTAAAGCTAATTCCAACTTAAGCTGGCTGTGTCATATATGCAAAGAACAACCTGGATCACCAACACATCCAGCTCCTAATTCAAGTACGGAACAACATTCTATTTCAGATGTAGTAAACATATTATTGGAGTCGAATTCTGTTGTAACAAAATAGATGATTTTGAACAAAAAATAAACTTGTACCCAGAGAAAATTAAAGTCATTGATAACATAAAAACAGACTGCGAAACCTTAAAAGAAAAAATCCGTGATTTAGAACAAAGATCGCGACTAAATAATATCAAAATCAGTGGAATTCCTGAGACCAAAAACGAGAACTTATTAAGCATAGTCACAACAATGAGCCAAACAATTAATTATAGAAACAGCGTAAATGATATTGATGCACTTCACCGCGTTGCACCTATGAAACATGATGAAAATATCATCGTCCGATTTGTATCTCGTTGGAAGAGATACAATTTTGTAGCTAGTGCCAGAAAACTAAACAACCTGAAATCTGACAAATTTGGCTTTTCTGAATCTATCAGGATTTATCTAAACGACCATCTCACTCCTGAAAACAAGATTCTCCTTAATCATACAAAAGCGGCTGCTAGAAATAAGAATTTTAAGTTTGTTTGGGTAAAGGGTTTTAAAATATGTGTGCGTAAAAATGAAACACCTCCTATTATCCTTATTAAATCCAATATGGATTTAGTTAAAATTGGATATCATAGGTTTAAATCTTTACTATCAGAATGTGAGCGGAATAAAAACTAAATTAAAATACATATACAATGAAATTTCAACAAATAACTATGATATTATTCTACTCACTGACACATGGTTAAACAGGAGTGTTTTTGATACTGAAATTTGCGATCCAAATAAATACATTGTTTATCGTCGTGATCGTAAAGATTCCAATAAAATTCAAGACGGAGGAGTAATGATTCTTATATCAACTAACTTGAACTCAACAATCCAGTCTGCATGTAATTCATCAGCAGAGGATTTGTGGGTGACTGTGTCCTTGAATGATAACCATAACATACACTTATGCTGTGTTTACATTCCCTCAATCTGCATCCAGAGTTTATGAAGATCATTTTAATAATATGTATAGTGAATTTACAACTTTTTCATCGCTGGTAACTATAACCTGCCTGGCCTACAACGGTCATTAAATAACAACAATAGTTTTGATCCAACTCCTGACACAAGAAACTCTAATTACTCTGATTTACTAAATACAATGAATTTATGTAACATAGGTCAATACAATGGTGTTAAAAAACATCAAAATAAAATTGTTGACACTAGCATCTGTCTCGCTCCAATATCTTTAGTTGACATTTATCACCCACTAATAAGTATTGAGTTATGTTTATTAAATTTTACCCCTTAAAAATAATTATTTTTGTAAGAGATTCAATTTTCATAAAACAAACTTTGGAGAATTAATATATAAACTGTCATGTATCAATTGGAACATTCACCTTAGTAATACTAATATTAACGACAACGTTGAATACTTTACAGTATACTGTATAATCTTCTTGAATCCTATGTTCCGCTAAAAGATGGCACAAAATCCTATCTGGTTCAGCTCACTGTTAATCAAAATAATTCGTGAAAAAAATAAATTTCATTCTAAATGGAAAAAATTCAATAATGTATCAGACTATAATTCATTCTCCACTTTGCGCAAAAGAGCTAAACATCTAACAATTATTAACCACAAGGAATATATATGTAGAATTGAAACTAGTATAAAAACAAACTCGAAAGCATTTTGGAACTACTCTAAAACTCTCAAAAAACATCAATCAATACCTAGCGTTATTAGATTTAATAATAAAACAGCCACATCGGGTCAAGACATTTGTAATCTTTTTGCGGAACACTTTGGATCAGTTTATGTCAGTAATCATAATGTCGAAACAGATCAAATTATAAATAGTATGAACATTAACACAAACACCAATATAAGCTTACTAAATGTAGCAAAAGATGAAATTTTATTCACACTGCAAAATTTAGACGTATTTAAAGGATGTGGCCCTGATGGAATTTCGCCAGGTTTTATTCGCACATGTGCATTTTATCTAATAGATCCTCTGTATATTGTTTATAATCAATCGCTAATAACTGGCACGTTTCCTTTTACGTGGAAAGAATCCAATATTGTTCCGATTTTTAAAACAGGCCATCAAAATGAAGCATCAAATTACAGACCAATTTCTATCATGTCCGCTTTTGGTAAAATTCTTGATGCGATTGTGACGGATAAATTAAAAGTTGATTTACAGAAGTACATAATACTCGAACAAAACGGTATTTGCGATAAAAAGTCAGTGTTGACCAATCTTATGCCTTTTACTGAATATTTAAGCTCTAATCTGGATAACCGTATCCAAGTGGATGTCATTTATACTGATTTCAGCAAGGCGTTTGATCGTATTAATCACAGCATATTATTGTTAAAATTGTTTAGTATTGGTATTTATGGTTCTCTTTTAAGGTGGATTGAATCTTATATAAAAACAGATCTCAAATAGTCGTCTGTAACGGTTATAAATCTAGATCTATAAAAGTAATGTCAGGCGTACCTCAAGGGTCTCATTTAGGACCCTTACTATTTAATATATACATCAACGATATTTATAGTAACTTCAAAAATAGTCATTTTCTATTATTTGCAGACGACTTGAAATTTTACAGACCAATATGTAGTACTCAGGATTGTTCTCTCTTACAAAATGATTTTATAAATTTGAGCAATTGGTGCGTAATTAATCACATGAATTTAAACAAAAATAAATGTTATCTTGTCAGCTTCACTAGAAATTTAAATATAATTTATTTTAATTATTACATAAATGATACATTGATAGAGCGTAAAACAACAATAAGAGATCTTGGCATTCTATACGATTTTAAATTATTACATAATGATCATGTGGATTATATAGTGGCAAAAGCATATAAACTTCTTGGTTTTACATTGAGAACTGCTTCTGCCTTTACTAAACAAGAATCATATATATATATATATATATATTACTGTCTAACTCATTGGTAAGATTGCAACTAGAAGTCTTAACATGCATATGGAACCCTCATTATGAGAAAAATGTAAAATTAATCGAATCTATCCAAAAAAAGTTTATCTATATATTGTGTAGAAGGTTTAATATTGAATATGTTAATTATCCAAAAAGCTTAAGTTATTTCAAAATTTTAACTTTAGAAAACAGAAGAATTATTAATGATATGATATGCCTGCACAAAATTATACACTATAAAATTGACAGTCGACTTTTCATAAATTTATTATACTTTTGTGTACCAGCTAAAGCAACCAGACTGCAACAATTGTTTATGTAAATAGTGTTAATACAAATTGTTACAAAAATTCACCGATAAACAGATTGATGTGCACTTATAATAGATTATTTTATCATTTGGATATTTTCAACATAAAATTAAGATCTTTTCGAAATCTCTTAATCGATGAATTAAGTACTTAAACCTATTGTTACTACTGTATATATTCTCCTTTAGATTATAACTTTTCTATTTCTTTTTAAATCATATTATGTACATGAGGAAACCTGTCATTGGTCATTAGACTGTTGGTTTCCTCAATATAAATAAATAAATAAATAGTATTTACAATAGTATTTGATTGGTTGTGACTGCACAAAATGTGAAATTACGATGTTCAACTGCCTATATTAATTAGATAATTAACTATATCTTACATACTAATGTTTATAATAGTTTTAACACATTTTAAATAAAAATAAATTTAGCATTGAAAAGATTTGATTAATGTATTAGATGCTAAAATTGAAAAACAATAAAAATTATTATTAAGTTGCTTTTCTAGACACTTTTATTGTAAAGATATGTTTTTATGACCATAAGTTTATAATTTCCCTATAGGTGCAAGGCGCACCGACAGTGAAATATGATGTATTTATGTAGGTTCTGTTGTTCTAAAAAATGACAACATTTTTTAAAAGTTGGGCAATTTAATATCCCCACGGGTGGCTTTATTAAAAATTGAAATTGTCTCGCCGTAAGTGCGGCGTATCTTCACCTTTCATAGTGCTTTTGTATACATAATGTTCAAATCTAAACAACCACGAAATTTAATATTAATTTGAATTTTAAAAATGATACATTTATGTTCAAGCTCTCAAAAAGAGATTGAAAAAGTCGGAGAAACTTATATCTTTTTTTAATTCGTGGTAATTAATTAAAAACATTTCGTTACTTGTTAATGCAAAAGAGAAGTTTATGAGAAAAAGTGAACTGTAAAATTACAAAATGTAATTTAAATAGAGCTTATAGGAGAAGTGTGTTAATAATTAAGGCTTACAAACAGACACGAGAAGAACTAAGCTTAGGAATGAAATGTCATCATAACTACACAGTTTGGGTTTGTTATCGTACCTACGCAATTCATTATCTGCAAAAGTTTTATTGGATCGTTTTATTAAAGGTCAAAGTTCACTCCCTGTTTTCTTCATAATCTAACATTCCGCTGCGTTATTTATGTGTAGAACTTATTTGAACATATTATTAATGAATAATTTAAAAAGTTTATAAAAAATTTTATTCTTATTTTATTTCTCACCAAGAAGTATTTTGACTTCACGCATCTTATAAATAAGATGGATAGTTATGCGACGATTTCGAAATCGAAAATTTTAACACGAATTAGAATTAGTACGTCGTAATAAAGCAAAAAAAAAATTCTGTCTGAAGGCCGACCGGCCATCTGCCCGTATGTAAGTACTATATGAAGAAAACCATTTTTATGAACTTGACATATATCGCAGATCAGATTAGATATTGGGCCTAATCGTAGAGCCAAAAGGGGCGTTAACCTACACTATTTTCCCATTCTTGGAATATTTACAAAAATATTCATTTCATAGATTTTTCTTCAAATAAAAATGTTAACGGTTGTGTAACAACATTTATAAACCAGTTAACTTCTTAATTTTTTGTTTATTTTATTATTCTGTGCACTTTCTTCATTTAAAATTGTATCAAATTAGTTTTCATGTGTTACTTTCAAATTTTCGAGATTCTCGAGTGTTATAGTGACGTTTTATTCTCGACGAATCAAGTTGGTACTTTACTGTTACATTCATAATATGACATAACCGAAGTACCAACCTCTAAATAGTTGTGAAAACAAAAGAACTGTTGCTTTTTAATGTTTAGATAGTAAAAAGTTTTTAGCGTCTGTCACTAGTTCAATAATATGCCGTTTTATTGTCGCTTGAAGAAAATAGTAGATTATTTACTAGAGTTAAACAATATAATTGTTGAGCTTAAAAGTTTGCTGGCGAGGTGTTAGCCGAGACAGCAAATTAAGCGAAACAATTATATTTTTTAACTCCAAGTGAAATATATTATTTTTTCTTCAAGCGTTTATTGCTAGTTTTCGTGTGTTATTTTCAAATTTTCGAGATTCTCGAGTCTTATAGTGACTTTTTATTCTCGACGAAACAAGTTGGTACTTTACTGTTGCATTCATAATATGACATAACCGAGGTACCAACCTCTAAATAGTTGTGGAAACAAAATAACTGTTTTGCTTTTAATGTCTAGACAGTAAAAAGAGTTTTTAGCGTCTGCCAGTAGTTCAATAATATGACGTTCTATTGTCGCTTGAAGAAAAAATAATTTTTTGAAATCCTA
Organism: Abscondita cerata; assembly: GCA_030710515.1. NCBI lineage: Eukaryota > Metazoa > Arthropoda > Insecta > Coleoptera > Lampyridae > Abscondita > Abscondita cerata. The sequence continues at coordinate 70,349 of JALBCR010002208.1, forward strand.
ATAATTCTAATACGGAACCTTTCGGGTACGATTTTGCAATCAAAGTAAGGGTTATATCGCGCTTAAAGATACAAATAACTCTTTTAGATGATGAACTACACATTTTCTTGCTACATACAAGTTTGATCAAGTGTGTAGCAAACTAAAGGTAGTCTTCACATCTTTACATAAAGTATTATCATAGTTTGGAACAGTTTCCATGTTTTTTTAATACTGCAAATTTGTTGTTACGAAACGAAAAATCTAAAATAGTTATTTACCTACGAGTTCGGGAAATATTTTCTCGAAAAAGTTAGGTATCTTATATTTTGTAACGAATAAGTGTAGTAATAATTCATAAATAAATAAATTCATAGTTGTTTAGTTTTCTGCGTTTACAAGAAATTTGAGTTGGTAGCACTGTCCCGCCGATTACTTGATGTTTCAAATCTATCATTGTTTTCAATTTTGCTGCTTTGTCTTGTTGTTTGCTGCAAATACAAAAATGTGCGATTCTAGTGAAGTGTTGACACCGTCTGAAATAATACAGATTGCAACATATTATCACAAATTTATCGACTGGTGTGAGAACAAAAATATTTCTTCATTCACAGAAAGCTGCATGTCGCTTGAAAAAATCTGCAGTGTTACAAGAAGATCAAATAACGAAGTTTTTAAAAAAAGCACTAGATTGTTTATACCTCATGATGAAGGTCCAACACAAGTAACATAAATTATATGAGTAAAATGTGTGTTTTACGATATTTCGTGTATAACATGGACACGTGTGAATAGTATAAACTAAGAAAATGCTAACTGTAACGACTTGTGAGTGTTAAAGTGCATAGCGCTATCTAAGCGATAACTTTAATGCTTAAAACACACGTGTGTCGATCAAGCCAAGTATTTCTTGTACAGAAACACACACGCAACGAAAGAACACCTGATGCAGCATTTCGCTCTTATTATGAGCTCATCAGAGGTGTATCACTACTAGGTATATCAGGAGCGTTAAGGCGAGAAGAACTTTGTAAAATGAAATCCGTTGATATTGACTTCCGAAAGGGTGTCGTAGTAATATCGATTCCAAAAACAAAAACAGGCGTTCCAAGAACATTTACCGTTACTCGTATCCTATGGATCGACAAACTGCAAAAATATAACTATCTTCGAAAATCAAATAATCAACGGTTTTTCCTTACATACACCAATGGAAAATGTGTTAATACTCCCGTGGGGATAAACATTCTCGGCAAAATCCTAATGAAAGTTACAGAATCCCTCAGGCTTCCAGAACTACTGGTCATTGCTTCCGTAGAAATTCGGCCACGTTGTTGGCCAATCGTGGTGAAGGTTTGGTAGGTACCAAACAATATGAAGGATGGAGATCTTCAACAGTATGTGAATCGTATATTCAGGATTCACTACGTAACAAAATTTAAATTACCAACAAAATTCAACCAAGTCAACCAACACACTTGTTAACCGACAAGCCATCAAAATCTTTAACCTTCAAATTTGTTGACATAGAAGGCCCAAATAATCATCCCACTACCACAGAAGTTGCTGGAGTTAATGAATGTACCAACTTTGCCGTAAATGTGCGAATATTTAATAATTGCACTTTTTCATCTTCACCTGAAAAACATTGATTACTCTTAATATTATTAGTTAATTAGTTAGTATCTTTTCAGATTGTTTATTTTCGTTACATAATAAAATCCAAAGAACGATTCATTAGTATTTGTCGGTTTATGATCCGTTTACAAAAAGCAGTTACCTCATTACTTTCTTTGTGTCTAAAGGCAGAGAGTAAACGTAACCCTCCTTATAATCAATTAACAATAAAAACACAATTTATATGAAATACCAAACCAGCATATAGAGATTGTTTGCCATCATTCACGCTCGGAGGATCGATAAACTAAAAAATTACAATAATAATTTAAGAAAAACCAAAACCAACGCTTTGTGTTCAGTATTACTTACGTTGTAGAACTGTGTTGTTTATAATAAAGACACTTTTTGTAGTGTTAATAAATAATTTGTGTACAGCAGGACGACAATTAGCTTTGCGTTGTCAACTAATACCAACCTAACAAAAATTTCCCTATTCTCTCGGAAACTAAAAAACAACGCGGTGCGGGAAATGCAACTTCCCGTGTATCGAGAATAACCGGGAAATCAGTAATCTTTGGCTATGAATACAAACAATTTATATACAACAATTATGGGTGATTTTAATGTAAGTTATGCAGTTATATTTCAGAGGGAAAAAAGCACAAAGATCAAAATTAAGCTCATATGGCTAATTATTTAACCAATCCAGCATGAATAATTGAATAACAAAATGAGAATACTACCAAAATTGTAATGACCTTAAGAGGGATTGTTAAGTGTTGTTGGTGCTTGAAGGCTAGTTTTCACAGATACGAACTTTGCAATTTTTATCAGAAACAAGAAGTGACAGAACTCAAGTGTAAGTTCACTATTGTACAAATGCATACTGTCGACTATATTCCATACTGGAGGGCACATGATATACGATCGATAAGTGTTGCGACATCTAGTGTCGACTCCTGTTACCGTAACACGTACGAAAATGCAATCGCGTTAAAGCAACTTTGTCGACAGATCTGTAAGCAGTTACACTTAGTTGGCTATAATAATCGAAGGATCAACTTATGTAACTCCTTACACATCTGTCGACAAAGTTGCTTTAGTGCGAATGTATTTTTGAACGTGTTACATTGTTAACACGAGTCGATACTAGATGTTGTAGCACTTATCGATCGTATCTCCTGTGCCCTCCAGTGGGGAATATAGTCGACAGCACGCATTTGTACAATAGTGAGCTTTCATTTGAGTTCTATCATCTTTGAAGAGTTCCAAAACGACGAAACAACTGTCGAGTGATTTTTGGTATTTGTTTGCTATTGTACAATTTCTCTTAGTGGGAGCATAGCTTAGCGGTAAAAGCATCAAGCTTCGGAAGGCACATTAAGCCGTCGGGTCGCGGTTACCATACCTTTGGTAATCGTTAAAAATATATCACAGTCACTTCCAAACTTTTGGGTCAGCGTGGAAGTGTAAGGACAAACTTTCCTAATATAGGTAGGCGAACCTACAGCAGGCTTTTTGTTATTTTTGCCAACACTCAGTTGGCTATAATAATAATCGAAGCATCGACTTATTTAACTGATTATTCCGCGTTTTGTTATCTTATTGTTTTCTCTATTACTACTATTTAATCAAATTTATAAGTGATGGTGTGTCGCAAGAAAGAATCTGTGCAATGTTCGAATAAATATTGTGAATTTCGTATCTGTAAAAACTAACCTTCACCATCGGGATTGTAGAATCTCGACACGTAGATGAAAATTATTTATTGAAACTACAAATAAATACTGAAAATTGGTAGTGACGTGACTTTGAAACGATCTTTTGAGAATGTATACATTACTACACCAAAAGCAATAGTAAATTACATGTTGTACAACGTTTTTTTTTGTAAAACCTACCACTTGTGCTATTTCATTTGCTTTATCCAATTTGAACAAAAAAGTAGTATTAAAAAATTTAGCAGAGATAAAAACAAATTAGAATCATTTTTCATAACTGAATTGCAATGTTTATTCAGGGAACAACTTGCAGCAAAATAAAGCAAATTGTAGCATACAATTAATTATTCGTGCATGAAACTTCTATTAATCTTTAAATATATAAACACAAGTGTAGTTAAGTAAATGTAGTTATTCAAATTCGTACAACTTATTTACATTTATATTTTCATTTATAAAAACATAATTTAAATATATTTTCTAGGAATTTGTATTTCTAACAATGCGATTCAATTTATGTAGTGATTAAAATAAAACTATCAATTGTTAGGCACAATTACTAATAATATTTCTTAATATTGTAACCACCAGCATCTCTTTTAAATAAAAAAAATATTAAATTTGAAGTTCAATATACATTCATTACGCAAAATTGCAGTTAATTATCCTTTGATAGAAGCGTCAACAGGAAATTGAAAATTATCCGGGATTTAACATATTATAATACTTCAAGAAACTGTATAACAAAAAAATAGCAATATTGCAGTTCAATCGCTGAAAGAAATAAAATTTTGCCAATTACGGTTAATGAATTTATCATTCCATTAATGCATTCTTATAAAAATAAATTAATACTTTTTTCCGTTTATTCAAAATAACCCATTCAGCATATTACGCGATTTATAGAAAATTCTGAATTAAAGTGTTAGTGTGAAGTAAACGCTTCTGGAAAAAAGATTGAACTTCGGGTGCGATACAATATGTTATAAAAATGTACAATTATAGGGAAAAACTTAATTTCCGTTTTTAAATAATTATTAAACAATGTCAAACCCACTAACAAAAACTTTAATATTTAATAATAAAAACCCGACAATTGTTTCGGCCTAATTAACTTCGGCAATCGCTACAATTAATTAACATATTACAATAATTGTACTTAAGTCAATTAAAATCTTACCTAATTTATACAAACTAACAATATGTGTTTTATAAATAACGTTAAGTTAACAACTAGTGTAACAATAAACACTCGGCCTCGAAAAGTGAAAACGCAACGACAATTGTATCTATAAACTTGTATTTTTAAATACCGGGTGACCGGGTAACTTGTTCATTAGAAGTTTATGGACTTCCCGTTGAAATATTTGATTAAAAATTTGGAATAGGGGACTATTCGAAAAGTTCTATTTAATTAAAATATTTCAGTTTTTCTAGCACTTCCGGTTACACCGGAAGTGGCTACTAACTTTCTTATTTTAAATGGAATAATATATTTTTTTGCATATTTGGATTCTACGCTAAAATCTGAGTTACTTTTATGTAGCACAACCTATATGAAAAATCAATAGTTTTTGAGATATTCTCATTTTTTGAGAAAAATTGGTTTTGTAGTATTGTTTTCAAACGCTTGTCAATGATTGAAAAGAAAGTTATAGTAACAAAATTTGGGCTATACTTAGGAGGACTGTTAAGTTTTTAAATGATGTGTAATTTGACATCTCATTATTTACAGGGTGTTCAAAATGTTTGGCTAAATCTGACTAACTTCAACTGCCCAAAAATCAATTTTTTTAAATGGAACACTCTGTATCTTGTTGCTCTATATGATGGATAATTAAGTGGTCTTTCAATCTTCATAAGGGTTCCCTATACCTATCTGTTACCATTTTCCTGCTATCGATGTATTTACATTCGACACACAATATGTCTCTATTTTATTACATAATTTCTGACTAGTGTCCTGTGGAAATTAAAACAATGTGCCTTATTTATCAAACTTGTAAATGTCGACGTGACACATTATACACGATATGGAAATCCACCAAGAATATTCGAATGAAGACATACTAAATTTATTTTTTATTCATGGTGAACGTTACAAAATTATTGAAAGAACTTGCCCTTTGCTTAACGAGAGATATCTACATTTATGGCCTCTAAATAAAATTACATTGCAAAAAATAGAAGCAAATTAATTTATTTATTAATTTAGCAACTGTTTGATATGCCCTCCGTGGTTTTCTAAGCACAATAAAACTCTTCTGTTAACTTCATCTATTGTGGATTTTTGAACCATTTGCACATTTACTTCAGCGAAGGCAGTTCGAACCCGATGTAATAAGTCATCTCTGTTATGGACTGGCATTGAATAGACTTTAGTCTTGACATACCCCATAAAAAATCCAGGGGTGTTAGGTCAGGTGATCTGGGAGGCCATAGAGATGGACCATTGCGTCCAAACCAACGATCTTCAAACATATGAGATAATTCTTGATAAACCTCATGGGTTGAATGGGCTGGAGCACCATCCATTTGGTACCAACATGAATTTAGAAAATTTAGGGGTAAATTTTCCAAAAATTTGAAACCACTCCTCTAAGCATTTCTAAATATTTGCGAGAATTTAAATTTTCGTCATACACTTCAAAACAAACACGATTATCCATAATTAAACAAAAAACATTAAAACTAAATGTGTCTTGAAAGTTACCTTCGCGCACCATCCGAGGATTTTGTTCTACTCAATAATGCCAATTTTTCCTATTAATGATTCCTTCTCTACTAAATTTTGACTCATCGGTCCAAATAATTGTTTTCAAAAAATTTGGGTCTTGGGATAGTTTGAATATTACATTTTATTTGTTACTCTGTGTTAGAAAAGGCCAAAGTCAAATTAAAAGTGAAATTAAAGCTATTATTTTACTGCCAGACAAGGGCCAATGACAAGAATTTTTTTTAATGAAAAGATTAAATTTTTTTTTTCATTTAACGTTCGTTAATGATCCTACTGCAAAATTTATACTTAGGAAATCAGTCGCATAATTCTGTATTACTTAATAGAAATTAGAGTCATATCTTCAAACGCAATTATCTCAAAAGCAGGATTTATGACATTGGCCCTTTTAGAACCAAGTTCAAGAATTATTAGGGAGTATTTTTGCATAAAGTTTTGACTATACAAAGTGCGTGAAACAAATGTACATAAATCGAAAGTAAATGATCCAATAACGATTATTATTATATCCACTTTTTGAAACAGAAATTTAGGCCTTATGAGTTTATGTAGAAACTTCTCATTCTTTTGAATTCTTGCTTTCAGTTTCGAATATTTATTTAATTTTCTTTCTTGATCTATCTCGTTTCCGCATTTCCTCGCACTACGATTTTTCAACACCCATCCATCCTTTCCAGATGTCCCAACCATTGCAGTCTGCGAATTTTGACATTTTCTGCAATTGATATTTTCTATATATTTCATACAGTTCCGCATTTGATCTTCTTTCCCATCCATCCTCTGTTTTTTCCCTCCCAGTATTCTTCTTCTCCACACTTCTACTTTATCATGGTCTTTTTTTATTAGATTCCATGTTTTACTTCCATACACCATAGCAGGCTATCCCAAAGTAATTTCTTGCCTTGAGCTATGAGGTCTATGTCATCGGCGCATGCTATGCATTGGTGTGAGTTTGGGTTCTTCAATAAGATAGGAATCTAATCTTCTATAAAAAAAAACCTAAAAAAATGTAATTTACCATTGTTAAAGATAATTGAGGTTGTGCAGCGACATTTGTGTGTAACGTTGGTTGCGAAAAGGATAGGAAAAATTGACGTTAGATGGCATGCGAGATGGAGAAGATTGATGATTATTAAGGAATCAAATAGGTTTTAGAGTTTAGTTAGTGACGAAAATTATAAACTAGTTGAAATAAAATAATAATAATTTAAAACAAGGTAATTGTTTTTGATTGAATGATAAAGTTGAAATGATGGAGTAAGAAATGGAGGTTTGGTTGATGGATGGAAAAAGGGATATAAAAAGCAAAGTTTAGCGGTTTACATTTACGGATAATAAAGACAAGAAGCAATAAAGTACGTTTTTTTTTTAAATTGGATTTATCCCAAGAAGGAGGGGGAAGGAGGTGACGTCTGGTCCTTTTTTTTTAAAGAGTATGGAGGTTACGTGGTTGGAGCGGAGTTTATTTTTGAAGGGTGGATGGGCTGGAATTGTAAAGGAGAAGAGGCCATCTAAACGGACACAAAGAAAATATTTACTTTCAGATAAGTTTATATTTGGTGTTGTTGTGTTTTCTTTTCTCTTTTATCAAAAATTTAACTTAAAAATTTATTAACAGTAGTTGACAGTTTTTTTTGACATTTTGATTTATTTTTTTCATTTGAATTTACATTAAACAATTTATGTGAAGGGTTTTGGAATAGAAGATTTGAAAGAATGGGATTTTGTATCATGTGCTAAGTGGTTGAATATGAGCTACCTGGAATATAATAAAATTTGGATTTTACAAATAAAAAAAAATATTAGTATTGAGTAATTGAGCAACTATAGTCAGGTTGAAATTCATTAGATTATTTTGAAAATTTTCAATTTAATCACAATAATATGTTTCTTGAATAATTTTTTCTAAGACTGTTAAAAGTAATGTTGGGAGCAAGTCCGTCTTACATAGTTATATTATACTAAATTCATTCATTTCTTTGGGATTCCTAGATCTCCCATGGGATCATACTTATTGTCTATGAAAAGGGTAGAGAGAGAAATTTTGTGTGACCTTTGCGTTATTTGTTCTGATCTGTACTCTTGCACTCTCCTACTACTTATTCTTCATAAGGTTCGAGTATTCCTTTTATGAGAGTCGGTGTGATTTTGTATACCCTGCCTAGTAGAACAATGCCTTTATTGGTGTTGCATATTGACGTATCCCATTTCACCGATTGGTAAGATTATGGCCTTATTCCACTTGCCATACCTGTAATGTATCTTTTGCATCAGCTCTTTTCCCTTTTTCTTTATATTCTTTGCATTCTTCAACATTCTAATTTATTTTATATTGCTGTTCAACTACAAAAAAATTTTTCGTATGATTTTGGCGACGTTTCGCGCTTTCCTCAGACTAATCTGATTAGTTTTTTGTGGACTAGAACAGCATATTTTTATTTTTCCTAGAGGAAATTTTTGTATATTATATTAGAATTGAACCTTTTTTTTGGTTTTGTAAAATTTAGTAAATTTACTTGTACTAAACAACGTCCACGTGGTGAAATTGGTCTGAGGAAGATATAGACTGATCAGGAAATGTCACTTAAGATTTTTATACCACTTCAATTTTGTCTCAGTTTGCTAACAAATGCAAAATAGAACTGCACTAAATTTAATTATTACATAGATACTAATGATGGCAATGAGCTGGGTTGTTTAAATTATCAGTTTTTTCTTTGAAAGATTAGATATAGGCGGAAAGGGGGCGGCCCTTCTCTCAATCCAGATTATTTGAAATTATTTACGCTGCACACCATCTAGATTACCTTCATCCCAGATTTCAATAATTTTGTCACTACTTAAAGTTTCTTTTTAATTTAATAAATTTAGCATCCCGAGCACTAACGTATATTAGCTGTACGACAGTAATACACACATGAATAATATTTATTCCGAGTAACTCTCGATCAAATCACAAATAGTTCTTATAATTTTGTATAATAACTAGAAGGTAAGGTTCGATTCGTAATTTAACTAAAGGAAACTTCCAGAAAAAGACAAATAAAGAACTGTATTTAGAGTGCGACTGAAATAAAAAATTTAGTTTCTTTAAGAAGTTGATTATGGAACTGATCTTAAATGAAATGAAACTATTACAGAAGAGCACAAATGGAGAAAAAAATATTTTTTAATAACAAAATTAATTTTTGGTTACATCGGGAATGTACCAGAAACGTAACAGTAAATAATTAAGTTCTTTCGATACTTTTTCCATTTGAAATGTTGTCCTCTATTAAGAGACACCCCTTAGTTTTTAATTACATTTTTTAACTCAAACTTGTATGACTGATATTAAATTGCGACAACGACAAAATTTTAAATATGTTCTAACCTTATGTTTTACTTTACTAATGTTTCATTTCAAAATATTTTATGTGCGTAATTCTAATATTATTTCTCATGCGACAATAAGAAATTCTTAAGAACAACTTTTCATGTTTACATGCATCTTTTATATTTAAGTTCACATTCTTAAAGTTTTTGATAAAATGTGCCTCGTACTTTTGATATTCTAAATAATTCATATCAGCTGCTGTAGATTTGTCATACAAATGTCATAATACTGGAATCCCCATTTATCTCTTAGTAGCAGCTTTTTTATCCTCCTCCTCCAAAAAGATTCATTATTCAAATATTTGAATACAAAAATTATTATATTTCCATGTATTAAGTATTTAAATTTATTATAAACATTAGCGTATTAGAATCACTTTTAAAACATATATTTGAAAAATGTTTGTACCTATGTCAGTAAAATGCTAACTAATTGCATGTAAGCATTTTCATTTTGTATGAAGAAACATAAATAAACAGTTTTTATTAAAGTACTATTAGTACTTGCTAGACATGTGAGCTTTTGAGTAGCAACAATGTGAAGAAATTTCCAGCATTAATTAGCTGCAAATCTCTGGTATTTGACTCGTTGCACATGATACTGGAATCCTTTCCGCCTTAATTTTTGGTTCGATATTGTATTTACGTGTTACATGTTTGCTAGTATTTCTCTTTTTTCATATCGCAGTCAAAGTTATGCGTTTTAATTTATACATATAACTTCTACATGTTACAGCATAAAGAACAAAGGTTGGTAAATTCCGCTCCACACAATTCACCGAAAACTGTTTCCAGGTAGTAGAGAATTGAGTATTCTCAAAGCTACACCATTTTCCCGTCAACCACATCGTTGTCTCACCGAGTGGCCTCTAAGCCCTTCATAAAGTAAAATGTTAATCCCTCTGAAAACAGCCATAACTTGGTTCTCCCTTTGCAAACTTCAACAATCGGGTAAACCCTATCCAACAAAGGCGTCATTGTGTTATCATATTAATTTTATTAACAGAAAAGGCTTTACTTTGCAAATTAATCTTACTCTATGGAAGAATTTCTCTTGTCTGCCTTATAATCCATATTTCATTGGCCAAGTAAATTTTCATCGTCGACCGCGCTTTCTCTTAAATGTGAGACATCTTACTACAGATTAATTAAATGATTATTCGCCCTTTACATTACAACTAAGATTTATTGCATTTCAATTAATTATAGCTAGACTTTGAAACAACTTAAAGCATAAACTTTATACTTCACAGAAATTATTATAAAACTACTATTGCTAAAAAGTTTTGACATAAATAAATTAAATTTCATTGATTTTGTGTATTAAATAAAAAGACGTTAAGTTAAAGCTGTTTATTTGACACAAACTGAGATTATTCGTTGTTAAAGAAATGGCAAAATGTTCCACTCATTTTAGTGCTTTCAATTCTTAATATCAGATGATCAAGGATACCATTACTACACAAAATGTCGGCTTATAAAGGGATTTTGAAAGACAGAATCTTGCACTGGTCGGTTATTTAACATTTCTAGATGTCATACACCAGATACGACGTTCTGATTCCTCAAACGGGTTGGGTTTAATGATCAAATTATCTTTGAAACCAGATTTCATGTGGAGTATTCGTTCATTGAATTCGAAAATTTTGAATACTGACTTCACCAATTGTTATCAACAAAAGCAGAGGCGCAGAAAAAGAAAATACAGACAAATACCGCAAGATGTGAATTAAGAAGATGGATTTGTCCTAATATTTTCCAAGAATTTATGGAACTTAGACATCATTAATCTTTGGTATTCCAAATCTGGGTAGGTATGTTTTCATAGGTGTGTCATTAAGGTGTAAAATCAATAGAAATGATTCAATTTCTGCTGTGTGCCACAAATTCAGAACCAATAGATGCACCATTGAAGATATCGACTATTACGATGAAGTTTTATTTCGGGAACAATTCTGTACTGCCTATTCTCATCAAAGTCAGTTAAAGTTAATCTTAGATTAAATATAATAGTACCCAAGGATTAAGCATAGTAGTGATTGTTTTTAACTTAGGATTAAATTTAACCGAGCTTGATGAAATTGGCCCTTGTAGCAGTGGTAAAATGGGTGTAATTACAAAAATTGTGATTTTGAGGTTATGGGCTTCTGTGACTCTGCATAATTCTTTGTTAAGGAATCAAGACGTAACTGCGGCCCTAGGGCTGAAGCCTAAAAGAAAGGGCGTATCGGAAAAATTATCAAGGTTGTTAGATCAAAAACCGTATCTGACATTGTTCGTGAAAAAAGACGTATGCACACACGCAATTTAAAGTTACGCCCTTATTTACTAACATAATATTCAAGATCCCGACAAATTTAACTGACGTAAGTGCACCTCACATTTGCGGTTGTTATACGACAGCTGTTGTGGTATGAATAGGGGTGCTATAATTGCCTTGTTCAAAACGCTTAAGACAAAAGTGAAAAATTCTTTGTAATCATTAATTTTGTTAAGTGTAAGTTTGTTTTCATAAATAAATTCCTATTATAATTGTGATAGAGAAGTAAAGCGCTAGTCACCTTGGCTCTAAAAAATGGTATTGTTACATTTAAAAAAAGCGAGTAAACAAACGAATAAAAAACCCAAACATAACTATTGAATTCTATTGCTCTTCTTGAAAATGAAAATAGTTTCCAAGAGATGTTGAGTCAAGTAAAATACAAAAGCAAGAAAAAATTTTAATAATGAACTTGGATCATTCCTAAACGTAAAGGCGAATTAAGAAAGAAGGAAAGTTTATTTTGACTAAAACAGAAAGACAAGGACTAAAGAACACAGAAGAAAAAGTGAGACCTATGTGAAACATGGATGCGATACTTCATGTATAAAAAATATCATGAAAATCTACCAGAGAGGCGACGATCTGATATCAATAGTGAATTTTGGAAGGCATCAAGACAAGAACAAAGAAATTTTATTTTCAACTGTGTTTTAAACAAATACATAATAAGGCAGACCACTACCACTGGTGGACAGTCAAGAAGAAAAAAAGCTTACAGTACACCCTCTCTAACAAGTATGGCAATAAACATCTAGTCTGTAAAACTTCTTTCTTACATACATGGGGTTTTAAAGAAAATAATGATAAAATTATAAGAAATATGATTTCCCAATTAGAAACTGTGATTATAAAACCAGATGGCCGCAAGTCAAGGACAGAACATATTGAATCATTTACCCCTGAAATTTTACACTACATGCTACTAATTGCCGTTATCTTCCTAATGATCTTACCATTCAACTGATGCATGACAATATCAAATTAAAATATCCCCAGACTAGATTTTCATATTATTTATATCAGAAAGTCGTGGCCAACTTGAATATGTCCTTTACAAAATTGAGGCATGAAGAATGTTCATGGGATCATGTGAGACATTCAAGACACATACTGTTGCCCGTAAAAGAGATAATTAAAAAATGTAAAATCCCCCACCCCCTGCAGTTGTTTGGCACGATGCCATACAAGGAAGGACTAAGGAAAATATAATCAGTACTTTTTACCAATATTTATTTCAATCAGAGACGTGGAATATGTAACCTTATGGATGGACAACTGTTCAGCCCAGAATAAAAACTGATCATTTGTCCAGGCAAGAAATATCTGGAATATAAGAAACCATTATCAGATGCTGTAGGAATAGTTCTTAATTTTTTTAACTATACATCAGAAAAACAAGGTAACTAAAAAACAGCAAGGTATTTTGGGTATTGAAAAGCCAGAAATAGTCGACACACATAAAAACAAAAAAAAGAGCAAACTTTGGCAAAATTATCAAATATTGTACCAAAAACTCGTCGTACAATTTGGGAAAATTTACCAGAAAATAATGTATAAATAAATTAATAAATGATGAAATAAAAATGATTCGAATTTGTATAACTGTCTCTTTCGCCAAAAATTGTCGTCACAACTATTATTATTACTGTAATATACTCAAATGCAGATACGCCATTTTGACTTTTGTTCTTCTTATAGTACCGTTAGTGAAAAAAGGAATATCTACCAATTTATATTTTTAATGAACATTTTTTGGCGATGTGTATCATCAAGAAACACTGCAATATCTCAAAAAACTAGAATTTTGTCACTAACACGGCACACGATGTATACTTTTACACTCGGTTTTCTGGAAACTATTAAATGTGCAGTGACGCCCTTTTCACCGAACACGGCAGAGTAGTTGACATTACAACCTAGATTAAAGGTATACCTACATTGTTTAATGGGCATGTTTTTACCAACATCTGGTTTCATTCAATTGTGAATGAAACAATTCTGAACAAATCTGAGAATTTTCAAATTAGCGAAACGATACCATCAACCTATTTGTAAATTTTAAAGTATAGTTTTTTTAATTACAAAATGTAGTATTAATCGTACATTCAGGGTAATTATTACTATTTAGTGAACTAGATGCAGAGGGAATATTTGTCTACTTCAATTAATCCATAATTTCTTTCTCAACAATGATGCGGTTAAAGTTATGTCTAAGGCAACTTTCTGTTTGTTTACCACAGAGTGTTTGGAAAGTGTCCATTCTATCAATTTTCATGCAACGATTTAAAAGATAAACTAAGAAAAATGCCAACAGTTAATTGTAACGACATGTGTGCGTTTAAAGTGCATTTTTCTTAGGTAATACTATTCATACGTGTCAATGTTTTTTACACGAGATGTCGTAAGACACACATTTTACTTATGTTCATTGCTCCACGAGAGTTTAAAAGACCAACCGCCGTCTTGTACAGTTGTATACCGCACTTAAGTATACACCTCTGATGAGCTCATAATAAGAGCGAAATGCTGCATCAGGTGTTCTTTCATTGTGTGTTATGCTTCTGTACAAGTTTTACTTGGCTTTATCGACACACGTGTGTTTCAAGCATTAAAGCTATCGCTTAGATAGCGCTATGCACTTTAAACGCACACATGTCGTTACAATTAACTGTTGGCATTTTTCTTAATTTATATTATTCATACGTGTCAATGTTTTACACGAGATGTCGTAAGACACACATTTTACTAAAAAGATAAAGTTACTTTCAGTACTAGAGATGAAGAATGAAACTTTCACACTATGACGACCACTACAAAATTATCCTCATATGTATAAGCAGAAAAGATGTGGATAGAAGTTTTCTATCAATTTATTTCATAGCCCCTTAAAAAGAATTATTCTTTGAACAATGTTTTTACTTAAGTTGAAACCATATGAATTTTGTTCAACTGTCATTATTTTTAAAATACAGAAGAATCCAAATATGAAATTACAGCCATTTAGCATAAAAATTCAAGTTCGGTAATTGTTTACGTTTTACATTATAAATATTTGCAGTCATAAATTGCAATGCTTATTTTATTCCTCTTATCCGTTAAAAATATGATAACCGTTCCATTTGTTAATATTTTTGAACAGTCTTGCAATTTAAATACCTAATGAATGCAAAATAATTATTTATTTTAGAAATAGGAAAATTCATACAAAGAATATTTAGTAAAATAAACTAAGCAATGCCAATAGATAACTGTAACAACAATTGAATGCAAATCGTTATCTAAGCTATGACTTAGAATGCAATAAACACTCGTGTCGAAAAAGCCAAGAATTGTCGTTACAGTTATTTGTTGGCATTGCTTAGTTTATACTATTTACATGTGTCCCTCATTATACGAATCGCTAGACACACATTTCCCTTAGTAAAATAATTAAATTTTAATTCAATCTACTAAAGCTTTGACATATCCACCTTCTCTTTGTAAACATTTTATTGTTCTTTTCCAATTAAACTAGCAGTGGTATTAACACATTGTGCCCAATAATTTGTAAAATGCAACTTCGTTGTTTTCAAATTTTATTAAGGTTAATTGCTTAATTGCATAATCCCCACGAAAAATAGTTAGTTAAAAATCATAAGAAGAAACTACGGAAATATTGAATAAAACTCTTCTTTTCGAAATAATTTTGATGCTCAAACTTGTGATTACTAAAATTTTTGTTCCTTAGAAGGACTCCTTTAAGTGGAGGTAAGGGAGCAAAACCATAACGTCCTGGTTAAATGTCGCCGACGTTTCGCCCAGCAAGCGTGGGCTTTATGAAGGCCTAATTTATTAGCAGTTTGTTAGTTTATGTGTTAGCGCGTGTAATTTTATTTTTTCTATAGCAGATCTTAAACTATAATTTTATTAACTGATTTTTTCATCTCCAGTTAATTTTATCTGTCGGTTAAACATCTTAGAAACGAGACTTTCTAAAAACTTTATTGTCTCATTGCTGTGTTTCCATAGTAGCTAACCGACTGATAAAGGTAACTGGAAGTGAAAAATCAGGCCTTGTAGATAAAGTGACACTTTAACCACAAGGGTAGATAAAGTAACACTTTAACAGCAAGGATAGATAAAATGTTTTTTATGCAATTAAATTTACAAATGCCAACATTTTAATTTGAAGGGTTAACAATAACTTCAGTTGTGCAATTAACATTACCAGAAACATCTATTTTTGAAACACCGCAACTTGTAATTTTTTGTTGTGATAATTGTACAGAGGTATTAGATTGATTTTCTGGTCTACTAAGTATACGATTGGATACAGCCATCTTACTGGCTATCAACTCTTCAATGTACGATGACGATTTGCACCTACCTATGCTTTTGACTGTTACCAGATCAGCACCAGAGTTTGCCAACTTGGTAGCTGCAGAACGACGGAAACAATGCCCCGTGTACATTTCTGAATTTGATAGCTTCAGGAAATCCCCTATCTTCTTGGGGATCTTGTATATGATGTTGATCCCCACCGGTTGAATAGTGCACTTTTTCTATCGGTAGTTGGTAAAAAACTTATTGTGAGGTACGTTTTTAGGACGCAAGGTGATATACTTTCTCACAAATTCCAAGAAACTCACTCCCCATTCCTTGTCGGTAATGCAAAACGACCTATCCTTCTTGGTTTTAGTATCAAGTAATGAAACGACTATCACCGATTTTTTGTCGTCCACATTAGACAATTCCCACTTGTGCAACTCATCGGACTTAGTACCTCTATGCACATCAAAAACAGCAATAATCTGCAATTCCAAACACATAGATCAGCAATAATAATAATTATTATAAAAATCTAACCTTGACAAAAAGTCGTCATCCGGAGCTTGTATCAGAAATTTCATAATGTCATCTGGCTCTAAGATTTTGGATTTTTTAGCTTTGTACCCATCACTCAGTTTCTTCAATAAAATAGTTAACTTGCCGAATCTGTACAGATTCATTTAATATTACATTCGAAAGCATTACTTACTTAGAAATGTCACAATTTTCATTCACCAGCAACGTCCGCTTCAGCATAAAATAATACGAACATAATGACGATGCCTTCACTTTCTTCGACTTTTCAGAAAAATATACCACAAGCACTTTTTCACTTACGTTATTGATGTTCTTGATGCTTTTCCACTTTTGAAAGAACTGCTATTCCTTCTCATACATCATCCTAGATTTTTCGGGCAATAATTTACTTCATTCCTCTAACTCTGCATCTTCCACATCGGACAGTAGTTTTTCTTCTTCCTCTTTTAATTCTATTCTGTACATTTCGTATTTGCTTCGTACACAAAACGCAAAAAATTAGAATTTTTATAAATTTTTTTATAGAGTAAACCATAGTAACGCAGAAACACAATTGCAATTTTTGTGCCAAAAATTGTAATTTTCTCTGAAATTTTATTTTTTTCTGTTGAACTTAGAAGTCCTGCTATAGAAAAAAAATGTTTATTAAATATTAATTGTTAAATTATTTGAATGTTAAAATTGTCAACTACACATTCAATTATGTGTGTTATCTTATTTAAATGTTTGACCTACACGGCCTAATAAATTAAGCCTTGATAAAGCCCAGGCTTGCTGGGCGAAACGTCGGCAACATTTAACCAGGACGTTGTGGTTTTTATTCCCTCATCTCCACTTAAAGGAGTCATTCTAAGGAACAAAAATATTAGTAAAACTCTTCTTAATTACCTATGCATAATTCTGTCAGATTTCTCTAATTAAGCTTCAACTCTACTATAAAATGTTTTGAATTCTAAAACTTGTAGGGTGAAATGCAATTTGATGTAGTTTCTTATAACAAACATTATTTGTATTTAAAAAAAAATAAATAGCTATTTTTCTGCATATGTAGATACTCATTAAAAATAGCTGGTCAGAATTATATTAAAATATTTTATTTGCAATAAGATATTGGATCTAGGCTTCGTCGTTCGCCCTACTTAATAAATTTCAAAATTACGTTGTCTCAAGTTTAGTTTTAACGAGTTTCATAAGTAGTGTATTATGTCTACGTTGACTATTAGCTCTATATTAAATATTTAATGAATACTGAGGTAAGTGATAGAACAGATTGCCTTTATGTTTACAGCTATTTAAAGCGTTTCGTATTTAAATGAAATTTTATTTCATGATTTATGCAATCATTTAAAATCTTGCACGCTAAATTTGCTAGTCAAATTTATTAGGTATTCTTTTCGAGTTGATATTTAGCACAATATGTAATTTTTGCAATCAAACATTCACAAAAAATATTTTTTATTTATTATATTTTAGTATCACGCATGATACATACCATCTAAAAAAAAGAACATACTTTTATAAAAACGGTTTAGTTTAGAAGATGGTGTTAAATATTGATATACACAGAGTGTTAGGACGCTAACGACCCTAACTGTTCATAGTTAGATATATGTTTTACAGGGTATTATAATCGAAAATGATAAACAATGATACAATCATATGGGATATCCTGTATATTTGTCCCAGACCGATGTAGAATGAAATTCTCTACAACTTTGCTATACATGTCTGTCTACCAAAAACACAACTGTTAGCCGTGGAACTTGATTTTTATCAAAAATACACATCAACCCTCATCAAAGTTTACTGTTGGACTTAAATGCTCCAACATTATCTGCTATTAGTCGTACTCCAATGGTAAAATACTAGTTAATTATTCGATGAGGGTTGAAAAAAAGAATTTCACGGCCAAAAGGTGTGTTTTAGTAGCAGACATGTACGGCAAAGTTGTAGAGAATTTAATTTTACATCGATCTGAGAAAAAATATACAGGATGTTCTATTTGATTTTGGTTTGAGTTTCAAATGATTCATCATTTTTAATTTTTTTGTCATGCTTTGTATAACCGGTGTCAACTTTTTAACCATGATCAGTTAGCTACCCCTCTAAGTGCGAATAAAATTTGAGTTTGCTATTTCAAATGATAACCTAATAAACGTGAAATATCTGAAGGCCGATATTGACTCAAGGAGGCCTTTAAAATTTAATATTTCAAAAAGTACTACTGGTATACAGTAGTTTTACACATAGATTCAGAATAAAAATTATGTGTTGGCATTAAAAATGTCAAAGTTGACAGATGGTCGATGCAAGACACTCTGTAAAATTGAAAATATTTTCAAATTGTAGCCACTGAGACACCTAAAAGAATGATTACAACTGATTTTTAAAAAATGAAAATATCAAAGGTCCGCGTACGGACAGGCTGCTTGTTACATTTTTTAATTACTTGAAAAAAGATTTTATCAAATAAACATAAGATTAGCGATACTTTTTTAAGTTGAATATTTTATAAGTTGCTGATTAAACAAAAGTTGTTTTTGGTCTAATCCTAACCAATCAACTAATTTAATAACAATAGTTCAACTTTATTTATAAATATATTAGTTATGCAAATACTTATACATTTTATTTTTTCAGGTATGTTCTGCTTGTACTATGCTATTTTATCAACTTGATGGTCGTTTATGGTAAGTTTTATTTAATTTACGCTAAGATACATATATTAAACCGTCTAAAATTACAGTGTGTAAGTACAGTGTTTAAAACTTTTCTTTTTAATAAAAAAAAATAAAGTTTACGTTCGAAGCCAAGATACAAACTCTGTATGGTTCAACACTAGCTTAACATAATGAGGGAGTGTATCTAATTGACAACATGTACTGCTTCATAAAGTCTGCTTCTTAAAAAAGATAACAATTAATCTAAGGTTCAATACAAACATGCTTTTAGGAATGTTAAATGTCAAGCAAATGATAACATTATCCGCTTTTCTAATAATCCCAGAAAGCTGCTTGAAAAATTATCAACTTGCATAAATCTAGGATTTCAAATCCTGTAGTACCTCAAATTGATGAGTACTTCATCTCATCTGTTTCGATTCCCTAGCTCAAGTTAAAGGTCGAGATCCAGTTGAATTATGTAAGGCCAATACGTCTTTTAACTTAGATGTATCTTCTTTTCGAACTATCTCGGAAATAGAAACGACATAAATCATAAAATCGTTAAAATTCTCGCCAACTAAACATATACAACGTGTCCAAGATAAGGATGCCCACTATGGGGATCTCGGAAACGGTAAGAGATGGAAGGTCGGTTAAATGGAACACAAGTTGCGCATTTGAGGGGATGTATTTATAGTCTTTGAAGAACTCGGATATCTCTTTTTGTCTTTGAGTTATTTGACAAAATTTAATTTTCAGATTTTCGTTTTATTTTTTCTGACCTTATTTGAAGAGATATCAAGAAAAGAATAGCACATTTTCATTGCCACTTTTCTAGCTCTACCTAATGGTTTTATCCAATTTTGATACAACGTTTCGTTTGTTAGCAACCATCATCAACTTTATTTTTTAAATACACGAAAAACATTTTTGCCATATTTAATTCTCTCCTTGATACTGAATTCAACGATATGTCACACTTTATATTTTTGAGACGTTTCGGATGAGAAAATTAATATTCAATGTAAAATATCGAAAACGTACAGTACCGAAACATTAGAAAACCGTAAAATTATAATAAAAATATGTTTTGTAATTTTAAATAATAGACAAATGAAAAACAAATTTATTTTAAAGGTTAATAAACTCACAAAAGATGTTCAAAAAGATTCCCGTTATTCTCCAAACATAAATAGCATCTTCTAACTGTAGAATTTAACACATTCCTCAACATTTGAGGAGTAATACTAGCACACGCTTCGAAAACTAATCTTTGTAACATTTCTTCGTTTTCAATATCGTTTCCATAAATGTAATTTTAATGTATCCCCAAAGAAAAAATCCAAAGGTGTTATATCTGGAGAACAGGCTGGCCACAGTACATTTGCATAAGTGCCAATACATCTTTCTGGAAATCTAACTGACAAGTATTCTCTGACAACTCTAGAATTATGTGCTGGTGCACCGTCCTGCATAAACCAACAAACTTCAACTTCTTGGATAGACAAATCATTCAAAGCTATCTCTAATTCATTTTGGAGTAAAATTTGGTATCGTTCAGAATTTAAGGATTTGTGGTAAATGAAAGGACCTATAATTCGAGTACCAAATATAGCAGCCCACATATTAAATCCGAAACGGTGTTGGTGTTTGGCCGTGGATTTTTCTTTGCCCAATAATGAGCATTTCTACGATTAAACATTCCATTATTATTAACTCTGCTTTCATCGGACCATAGTATTTTATTTGGAAAATATTCATTGTCTTGACATTGACGTGTATACCATTCGCAAAATATTCTACGTCTTTCTGGGTCACCTGGTCGAAGTCCTTGGCAGATTCTAAATTTATATGGATGTACTTTCTCCTTCTTTAGAACGTAATGAGCTGTCGAATGGGCTATGCCAGTTGCCTCTTCAATGTTCCTAGTAGAAACCTCTGGATTTTCCGTTACAGCTAATAAAACAGTATTGGCTCTTTCTTCATTGCAAGGTTTTTGCGAGATTTTATAGGTTTTGAAACGCACCATATTCTTTTAGATTAACTGCTAATCTGCGAAAAGTTCTTTTGTTAGGTTGACGCCTTTCTGGATATTTGTTTAAATACATTCTTTCGGCTTCAGAACAATTACGTTGACACAAAATGTAACACGTCAGTATGTCGAATTTTCATTATTTGAAAAATGTTCTCGTACCATATTGTTTTTAGGTAAACACAAAAGGTAATTCACTCAAAGACCACCAAACAAACGTAATATGTACAACAATCAATTATGACAGTTATGAAAACAAATGCAAAGCCAACTTATTTTTATCAAATGCAACAGTACGAGGGAAGATGTATTTAACTGTTTAATTAACAGTATTTTCATTAAATACATACTTGTGAGTTATTTTATTTGCAACAGGAATTAGAAAATAGAAAACATAATTTTATAATAATTTTAAGGTTTTTAATGTTTCTAGTATTAGTTTTAACTGTACTTTTTCGATGTTTTACATTGAATATGAATTTTCTCATCCGAAACGTCTCAAAAATATAAAGTGTGACATATCGTTGAATTCAGTATCAAGGAGAGAATTAAATATGGCAAAAATATCTTTTCGTGTATTTAAAAAATAAAGTTGATGATGGTTGCTAACAAACCAAACGTTGTATCAAAAATTGGATAGAACCATTAGGTAGAGCTAAAAAAGTGGCAATGAAAATGTGCTATTCTTTTCTTGATATCTCTTCAAATAAGGTCAGAAAAAAATAAAAACGAAAATCAGAAAATTTAATTTTTTTCAAATATCTCAAAGACTAAAAGAGATATCCGAGTTTTTCAAAGACTATAAATACATCCCCTCAAATTTTGTTCCATTTAACCGACCTTCCATCTCTTACCGTTTCCGAGATCCCCATAGTGGGCATTCTTATCTTGGACACGTTGTATATGGTATTTCTACAAAACTGTTGAAACGTGACACCTTTAACAAAACTAATAAACTCCTCTTTATAGATGGAATCTTTCCAGACGCGTTTAAAATAGCCATAGTAGTGCCTGTACACAAAAAAGGCGACGGAAATTTATCGAAAAATTGTCGACCTCATTTCAATTCTACCAATTATTTCCAATTTTTTTTAAATTCCAATATATAAACAAATTGTAGAACATTTAAAAAAAAAAGTTGTCTGTTTTCCTTACTATGGTAAATGGTGTTCCTCAGGGATCAATCTTAGGTCCACTCCTCTTTATCATTTGCATGAATGACTTTGCTTCTCTTCTACAACAATATAAGTGCAATATGCAGATGACACTACCCTAATTATTGGTGACACGTATTTAAACGATGTTGTTATACATCATAATAACTTTCGTTTTAATGATCATATTCGTAAACTGTTATGACTTACATCTGAAACATTATAGACTTGAAAAAACACAGTTTTATTAATATAAATAAATTACGAGTCCTCTATGTACTGTTGTAATTAAAGATAGCAATAATAAGACAAAAAGATATCTTATTTGGTGCTAGGAAACGCTGCCTATTGTTGGTATTTTAAATGAGAACAGTACATAGAGGACTCTCATAATTATGGGGAGGGGGTAATTAAAACAAACTTGACATTTCGAAAAAAATGGCACATAGGAAAGTTGCTCACCTTGATGAGTTGGATTAGTGGTTAAAATTAATGTACTTACTTCCGAGACACCGTGTATATATTTTGCAATCATTTTGCACATTATATAAGAAACCTAAAACTTTGTAACTTAAAATCTAGAGTTAAAATGTGTCTTCGTATTGATGAATCTATCAACGGCAACTTAATGTTATTTAATTTGTTAGTTTTATATTGTATTTTATATTGTGTTTGACTTCTGTTAATGTATTTGTTAAACATATTATCACCAAAAAACATTATTATTATTAAGCAACTTTGTCGACAGATAAATAAGTCGATCCTTCGATAATTATAGCCAACTAAGTGTTAGCAAAAATAAAAATCTTGAATTCCCTGTTGTAAGTTTGTAAAAGGTTGTATAAAAGCAAACAAACACCGAGAATCACCCGACAGCTGTTTTGTAATTTTGGGGCTCTTCAGGAGTGAGAGAACTCGAGTTCACTATTGTACAAATGCGTGCTGTAAACTATTATTAGTTGCGAATGCATTTACCTACGTGATCGTTAACACGAGTCGACATTAGGTGTCGCAAAACTTACTGTTTGATTATTATTGTTGTTAGCTGGTTAGCGGTAGATAGTATTTTTCATATGTGGCAATAGGACGAAATACCTGGCGTAAGCTGGAAAGATGTAGGGACTAAATGTTTTCTGAATTACGACTAATTTTGTCATCATAAAATTGTGTAAAGAAATTAAGATTAGCTGATAGTTACTTATTACCATAAAAAATATGCCTAGGTTAGCTAATAGCACACCACACGTCAATTTTCTGGGATAATTAAGTAACAATATGCAGGTTATCGGAACTCCAATGTCATAACATAACATGACTATAATACGTCCGTAAAAAATGTTTTTGTTATCTAATTATAATAAAATTAGTGGTAGAAGGCTGCTCTTTCAGAAAAATCTTCTTTCTTCATCCATGAGCAGCAGGTACCCGATATCGATACAAATCCAAGTCGCCTCTTAGTTAATGTATAGCAGGTCTTGACATAGAGCAAAGAAGATGGAGAGAATTGTAGTTGTAGTTCATCGAAATCAATTATAAAATATACCATGACAGGAAATTGTCGTTGACATTCATAAATTCAGGCATTGAGAATGTACCAATGAAAAACGAAATGCACTATGGTACTACCATTAAATGACCCAATCTACATTAAAGATTAGTAACCTAACCTTATATACATTATTTAAAATTTAACAAATAAATAGGCTGAGCAGTTCAGGTAAACTTTCATGGATAGTATAATTGTAATGGTAAGGTATGTAATCCTGTCCAGAGGCAGTAACTTCACTTTCGTCATATTTTATTTTTAATTTGCAATGAATAAGTTTTAATATTTTGACTATGTTTTTTATTTTTATTTTTATATTCTTATCAATTTATTTATTTCGAGTCTCAATCCCACCTTTATTATTTTAAGCATTTTGTCTAATAAGAAATTTTTAAATTATTGATATTTTTATTGTGGAGATGAATAGATGCACCGATATACAATCGTTTAATGACAAATTTAACAAAATATAAAAAAGTAATAATAATAATTAAAACAAAATATTAAAGGAATTGTTTTATTAGTCATTGAGTTTTATGTTCAAGGTCTTAATATTAGAATTGTTAATTCGTTTTTTAACATAAGTTGGTTTTCTTAAATACATTAAACTTTTTTTCACAAAACTAGTCTAATTCAACTTTTTCGCACCCAGTCATCAGTTTAAATTTCAACAGTGTTGTAGCAGTGTTCACTATATTTCTTTTTGACATCCGTTTTTGGGCGTTATTTCTGAAAGGAAATCTCAAGAAAATCTTCGTCAACGTTTTTCATCCTCCAACTTTTATAAAATAATTCTACCTTAATAATACTTGATTTTGATTGGATCCTAACATTGCCAAGACTATAATGTTTGCTATCAGCAATATGTATCTTATTATTTTGATTTCAATGTGACGTCAGCAAAGAAAAACATTACCATTTTACAATCCAAAGAAATTTTTTATTAAATTTGCATGCCACTGGTTTCTCTTTTAAGGAAAACGTTTTTTTTGTCAATCTATTGTAAGAAAAGTTCGACATCTTAAAATATCGGTTTATTTAATTAATTATGCTAATTTGAAAGTTCTTCCTATCTTTTACGAATGTGAGTAATTTGAGTTTTTCTAACCAAAAACTAGTATGCTGGTTCAAGAACACTTATTTTTAGTAATATTAATTTCATACGTCTATGAATGCGAATGAAAAATATGCGATGAGTTGTCTTTGTGAGTGGATTTGTTTGAAAGCCATTCAACATAGTATTGACTGAACTACTGAAGATTTTTAGGGTTTTCAGACTATACAGGGTGTAACAAAATAAGTGTAAAACATTTCAAGGGGTGATTTTTTTACAAACACTAAAAAGTTAGAAAATTGACATTTTCTACTATCAAAATTTTTGAAATTTACAAACTAACAGCGTGATACCAATTTAATTGTTACTATCACTAACTGCGGCCTACTAGATAAATTAGTTTCGCATTTTATGCCAATGTATCTCTGTAGTTGTTCGTAAAATATTTTTTTGCTGCGAACTGGTTAATTTTGGGCAAACAATTCAAGAGACATTTTTTGTTCAGAATAAAACAAGCCATTGGAAATAAATTTTTAAACAGTAAACAAATAATAAGACAAAAAATTACATTGGAAAGAAATTTTAGGTGTTGCGTTTTCCATCTCTTATAACTATGGGGTAAACCAAATAAATTACTGGTTAAGTGTTTTTTTGATAGTAAACAAATTTTATGTACCCCCTTTAAGGGACTGTATTTTAACAAAGGATGTTCCAATGAAGTTTCTTTATATGAAAGACCCTATCTCTGTTTCGATGAGGAATCACCCCTTGAAATGTTTTACACGTATTTTGGGTATAGTCTGAAAACCCTAAAAGTCTTCAGTAGTTCAGTCAATACTGTGTTGATTTTCATTTTGTTACACCCTGTATATGTAAGCGCTACGAAATAGAACACTACTATTACATAAATTGTTTACTTTTGTTTGCTTTCGGGACCGTTTATTAGAGGGTTTACCTTCATTTGAAGGTGCGGCCAATGAATGTGCCCGTAAAATGGTGGTTTTACTTATTTTTATGAAGTTATGGTTACTTTTAGTACAAATCACTAAGGTATTGTAATGTATAAATTCGTTCAAAGTAAATTAAACTTTATTTTTAATAGACTTTATCTTTTTTCATTTTAAAAAAATGACACATTACATTAATGACTTTTATTCTTTTTTTTTAGTTATCTAACAATCTAACGTTTTTAGTTACCCCTCAATAATTTATGCATTCAATAACGTTCCCCAAATTTATATCATTACATACTCTCTTCAAATTACGTAAAAATTGAATTAATTTTTTTACATTTTGAAGTAATTTCACTAAAACTTTTTAAACCTTATCCCATCCCCATTATTAATTATAATCATTCACACTCATTCATTCAATGATCCTCAGCCGCCATCCTAATCTTATTTACTTTCTAAGGCTTCATCATTAATACTTCATCTTCTCCTTTTACTTTACTTCTTTTTCCCACTGTTTATCATATCTTCCTATACTTTTTATAACTTCATATTTCCTTCTTACGATTTCTTAATCTTGTATTCCTCTTTGCTGTGTATAAACTTTTGTAACATTTTTTTGTTTATCTCCATGATTGTTGATTATTGTATCTTCCTTAATCCTCTTAACAAAATTATTCCTATTTCTTAACATCTAATTCTCATTCACACTTCTTAATTCCTATTTCTTAAACTTTAACTTGTTTCTTTTCTTAAACTAATCGTTGTCAATGCTCATACGCGATCTGGCATCATATTTTCGTTCTATATCTTGCTATTTATGCTTTCTTCCCACACTCGTTTATTTGTAACCCTTCTCTTCATTAATTTTATCTTCTGAAACACTCGTCCTATTTTGATGTTCATCTTACCTTCTTCCTTCCTACTTGGCTTTTGTCCTTTTTTTCATTTAACAAGTTTTATTTCTCTTACAATGTTCTGCACTTCTTCGTGGAATTTGTTACACTTGTTTCTCATACGCTTGTATCCTCTCATTTTTCCTATCTTGTAGATTATTTCTAAATAATTTTCTTTTTCCTCGAACGTCTGCACATTATCTTCGTATGGTTCCCTATTTTCAAACGTCTCCCTCCCTACTTGCATCATTTTCAAATTTTCCGTAACTTGTTCAATCTCGGTTTCCTTCATTAAATTGGTTTTCTGTTCAACTTCGATTTTGATGTCTTTGTTATTATTTCCATTTCATATTTAAATATCTTACTCGTGTTTGTTTCATGTTTCATTTTAGGTATCTCACTTCTATTTCTCCTCTATCCTGTCTTCATTCCTTTTCTCGACTAGGATTAGACGATTCTTCATTTTTACATTTTCTCTTTTTTTAACCTTGTTCTCTTTTTCTAACCCACCCACCTTTTCTTCTAGATTTCTCGTGCTGCTATGAATGCTTTCTAATTTTTTGTTAAACATTTTAATTATGTAATCTTTCTAATCTTCCAATTTCTTATTCATATTGTTATTTATTTGTTTTATACTTGTTTGTTCGTTTTTTTTCCATATTTTCCATATCTTTTTAAATCCTCCTTCATATTTGTTTGCATGTTATTCAATTGTTGAAATAATTGTTCTTGTGGACTTGGTCCACCTATGGCCTGGTCTTGTCTTCCTGCCTCCTGTTCTTCAACTTCTGATAAACCTGTGAACGTCCTATCCTCTTCTCCTAACTCTTGTTCTACATTCATTTTTCATTTTCTCTAGCTGATCAATTTATCTCAAAAAGTTGGCCTTATGCTACGTGAACAGTTACCAAAATACCTTGCAATCCCATCGAAATCGGTCCACCCCGTACTTCAATTGATTATTTAAATTTCTTTGAGTCAATATAATTTTTGTTACCGCCAAAAAGTATAATAATTTATAAATAGGGATTTAATTTCGCAAAATTATGCTGTTCCTGTGGGAAAAACGAAGCATAATTCTATAAATTACCTCTTAAAAAATCACTTACGCAAAGCTACGGATAAAATTTAGTTATTAATTTCGAAATCACTTTTATTCAATAAAGCTCTAAAAATGAAATAATTTTTCTTTTATTTATTGAATTTGACTGACTATACACTATTGTGAGAAAATCCAATTAAACGAAATAATTAATCCTCCAAAATTCGGAAGAGAATTATATAAAATATTATTCATCAAATAAAAAATGCTAAAGAAAGAACAATTAATTATAGTTTTAGTTGAGAAAAGAAGAAAGATATTGTAATAGTAGTACTAAAATCAACAGCGACTGCTTTCCTAAAAGTAATTAAAAGTTGCGCTTGTACTGAAATTACATTTTTGTAGAAAAGTTAATGTCTTTGAATTTTTCAACTTGTTTAAACCTTTTTTCATTTTCGTAATTACAAAATATACTTGTAACCTAAAAACACTTTTTAATATGAGATTTCGATGATTTAATGTAAGTACTTTGGATAAAAACAATTTCTTTTTAAAACAAAACATTTTGTCAGAAGAATATAAAGAAACAAATTACGTATGTAGACTTTGTCAATAGACAAATGCTAAACTATTTATAACTTTTCTCGTTTTCCCAACTGTCATTTAAATTGAAAAAGTTTTCATTTCGATTTTTTTAGAAACAATAGTAAATATTTAAAGACGACCCTTTATTTTGTGTAGTCCTAACTGATTTTGAAAGGTTCAGTATTAAATCATTTAGTTTCAGTCGAACGTTAGAGTAAACTAGACAGACAATGGCAGCCAATAGTCGTTAATAATTAACTGAACTGTCCGACTTCACATCGTTCCATCTAATTTATAAATGATTATTTTCTTAACGGTAAGGTACAGTTACACGACTGAAAATTTTACAACGTTGAATAATTTACTTTCACGAACTAAAAGTTAATGCAAAAATGTGGCCTCGCAACGCAACAACATACGTTTGTGGGTTACATAAAATATTGTCACGAATCGTAATACTGCGTGTCGATCCACTATAGAGCCACCTTTTTCTATTAAAGCTGTTGGTAAGCTAAGTTATGTCCCACACACACCTTTAAAACGTATTTACAAACTATTTACATCTTTCCGTCCAGCATGTATATTTGAGTGACTCAGACATACTATTATTGAGATCGATATCAGCTTGGGTTTGTAAGTTACGACGGGCAGTACGGTCGCTGGGCTGTTTATTGCCCATGCACTACCAATGTGTCCCTTGGGCCGTCGCAAACTAAGCACGTATAGCTTATCGACGTCCAACCATTTCTTATAGGCCATTTTGAAAAACAAATCGCAGTTTCACTTTGGAGTTTTACATTTTCTAATTTAGTGTCGCCTTCTTTATTAAAAAGATTCACTATTACGTCTGAATAAAACATGTAGAATCAATATTTTAAAATACTCTTGCAGACGCGTCTTATTACAATATCCTTTCTACCCTCGACGATATTAAAAGTATATAATGCACCGTTAATAAGTTAGTAGATTTTAATTACTAAATAATGGACCCAGTATAAATATAAATGTTTTATTTTCGTCATTTCCAGTAAACATGTACACATAATTTAATTAATGAACTTCTAGAATAACAGTTTCCAATTACTTATTTGACCTTTTGACTTAATTGGATTTTTTATGGCCGTAAAGATTTTCGTAACATACTGCAAGTAAGCATTGCATGCCCAAGTTTACAAATTTCTTTTTTTACTAGTTCTAATTGTTAATTAACAACCTCGAAGCAACAATTACGGCACACAAGCATCATAAAAAATTTAAATATCGCACGCAATAGTTTTAATAAAGTTATTAAATTGATGTTAAAGTTAAATGGCAATTCTCTTGTTACTCAACATCTTATAAATAAGATAGAGAGTTATGCGACGGCGAATTAGAGTTTTTCATATAAAAGCTTCTGTTTAACAATTTTTTGATCCGATGCGCTTATCTCACGTGACATTTATCTAACTGTTGTTTAAGAATAATACGTATTCAAAAAAAATTATGAATGAAAAGTTGTTGGAAATTTTATTATCTATTACTTTTAATTGAACTATTTTTTTCTACAACCCAATTATCTTTTTTTTTTAATTCCAGTCGTAAAACCTGTTCAAGGGAGCGAGGACATAGACTGACTACTTTTGACCATGGATTTATTAAAATTATTTCAATTTACAAATTTTGTTATCCTTTAATACAAATATATGAAAACTGAAGACAATGTATTTTATTATTTTCTGTGTACATTTTTATTTAATAAAATATAATTTGTGCTTTTTCACTTGTGATGAATACAAAATTTCTAATCCGGAGCAAAATAAAAGTTATACTGAAATTACCCATTTTCCAAATTAAAAATGTTTTCTACGAATTATAATAAAGACAAGTTTAATTTTGGGAATAAAATCTTATTTACACATTGTACATATCAAGCAAATAAATGTTCTTTTTTTGTTAACTGAATTGGGTACTTATACGCAATATCAAAAATAATAGTAACATTAATAATTTGGTAGTAATTTATATTAGAAACACTAACTTCAACAAACTAATGTTCGATATTTTAACAGAATTTCTCGAATTTCTTATTCACTGATTAATTTATTAGGATGTACGATTTAAACGACAATTTAATTGTGTACAGAGAAACGACGAATAATTTAGTTATTTTATCATTACTTATGAAATATCTATAGTGATAAATTATTCACTACTGGAATAATTAAAATACTTATATAGAGTGAAATTCATGAAACTTTTGCCATTAAAAAACTGAGAAATTGCTGAAGAATAATTTCAAGTTCTTTTTCACCGATAGGTGGCGTTAAATGACTACCAATTAAAAACTTTTTTTGCTACTTTACTTAAATAACATGGAGCTTAAATATATACAGGGTGGCCCACCACATTCGCCTCGGTTTTTCTACGAGAAATGAAAAGGGTTGGGAAATAATTTTTAGCGCAGTCGTATGTGGGTTTTTGAGGAGCATATTTCAAAATAATTTTTTAATATACAGGGTGACACAAAAATAAAGTACATATCAAAGTTATATTTTTTCTTATGGGATATCATATATTTTTTTATATTTTTAGGTAGTATAGACCAAATAAAAGGTAAGTTTTTGTTACACTTCCTATACCTAAAACTGATCGTTTTGAGAAATTTTGAGAAATATAAAAATACATATAGTAATTTAAAATTGCTTTCACCTGTAACATGGAATCCAGCTGCTCATAATTATATCTACTGTTAGCTGAAAGGTTAAGGTATACTACCATATAAAGTTTTATTTCAAAATTATACAGAGTGGTGAAAAAAATTGCTCCAAAGTTTAGGCACACATTTTATTGAATAATTTCTTAAAGTTAAATGGAACACCCCCTATTTAGTTTCCCCTTAAAACTATATTAAGGTTCTCTATACCTATCTCTTATGCTTTTTACGCAAACGGCGTTTTATTTTTACTTATGAATAACTTCTTTATCGTAAATGTATTGTAATGAAAATCTGAAAAGCCTTTTTAAAAGCATTTTATTGAAAGGTTAACAAACTTAAATAGTAAAAATTATTATTTTAATAAATGTTCAAAGTTGTGTCCATTATTCTCAATACATAAGCGACCTCTTTTTCGAAATGATTGCTGAACCCTGGACAGGTCCGTTTTATCCATTAGGCACTGTAGGCAACTGCCTAGGGGCCCCGCCACGTTCAGGGGCCGTGTTCTACAAAGAAAAAAATTGATAATGTTTCTTAAACAGTAAAATTGAAAATAATGTATTGGAAAAAGTTAACTTTCAGGGATGTCTTGAACGATTTTGCAACAAAAAGTTAGAAGAGTTAATATTTAAGCTTATTGTATGATTTTTTTTAAATGCATAAATTAATTACTTATATTCTTTGCATTTGATTCAATATTTTTATTGAATAATGTGATAATATACCTATGTATTAAAAAACAGAGTAATTATGAATAAAGTGTTAGCGAAAAATATATTAGGAAGTTAGAAGACGATGGGGGGGTGAGACGAGCAAATGTCTAGGGGCAGCGACATGCATAAGCCAGCGCTGACCCTGGATAACATATTTGGTCGAGACTTGTTAGGTCGGAGACCTGGCTGGCCACTCCTGTGGACCTCCTCGTCCTATCCATCTATTGTGATATTGCCCATCTAATTCACTCTAACACGCCTATGAAAGTGTGCAGGAGTCCCATCTAGCAGCATCCACATTCGTTGACGAATATTAAGCGAAATAGTTTCCGATAGTATAGACAAATTGTTCCTCATAAATCTAAGAAACATGACGCCGTTTAAGTGGCCATCAAAAAAGTATGGACCTACCATTTGCGTTCCGATTACTCCACCCCACACGTTAACACACCATCTGTGCTGGTGATCAAGGGTTCTAAAAATATTACGACTTTCGTCACTGTAGTAGTGAAAGTTATGTCTATTAACTAATCCGTTGTTATGGAAACTTGAGTCATCGGAAAAAAGCACGTATTCAAAAAAATTTTCATCATCACCAAACTTTTCTAGGACCCATAAACAAAAATTCAGGCGTCGATCATAATCTTCTTCAGAAAGTTGTTGATGTAGTTGTATGTGAGACGGGTAAAATTTGTGTTTTTTAATTCTTTGGATGCTCTCTCTGCTCATTCCAGTTGCTTCATTTATTTTTTGTTTTCTTCACACTGACCGATTACCAAGATCATATCAATTCGTTCTTCCTGAGGGTAAGTTCTCATTTTAAGTAATGAAATGTAACAATCTCGAAAAACAATTTTAAACTACTTTAAACAACGATATTGGTTTGACTAACAAGTAGTGTCACTATGAAATAATTCTTTTTTTAAATAATTAACGCTATCTTGGTCAAAGCTTACTATTATTAAAAATAGTAGGATAGGTATAGCAAATAAAAAGTAAAATATAAAAACGCCGTTTGCGTAAAAAGCATAAGAGGTAAGTATAGGGAACCCTAATATAGTTTTAAAGAGAATCTAATTCTGCGTCGAAATTAGCCACTAAATATGGGGTGTTCCATTTAACTTTAAAAAGTTATTTAATAAAATGTGTGCCTAAACTTTGGAGCAATTTTTTTCACCACTCTGTATAATTTTGAAAACAAAATTTTATACGGTAGTATTCCTTAACTTTTCAGCTAACCAGTAAATTTAATTATGAGCAGCTCGTTCTATGTTACAGGATGTAAGCAATTTTTAAGTTAAGAAATTTCTCATAAACGATCAGTATTAGGTATAGAAAGTGTAACAGAAACTTACGTTTATTTGGTCTATAGTATCTAAAAATATAAAAAAATATAGGATGTTCCATAAGAAAAATATAACTTTGATATGTACTTTATTTTTGTGCAACCCTGTATATTCAAAAATAATTTTAGAATATGCTTCTCAAGAACCCACATATGATTGCGCTAAAAAATTTTGCCAACCCTTTTCATTTCTCGTAGAAAAACCGAGGCGAATGTGGTGGCCTACCCTGTATACAGGGTGATTCATAAGTAATGGGCCAAATTGTAAATCTACGTTCAGAAGGCCAAAATCATAATATTTTCATTAACAATAATGGGTCTTAGTCTGCTCCTTACTGAGATACAGGATGTTAAAGCGAAAAAAATACAATAGATTTTTGTTAATAGATCAGCTACTTTTCTACATAATGACTTGAAAATTGGGTATGAACTAGTTTTGTTAATGTAAACAAGAATGTGTGAGATGATTTGAGTTAACTCGTAGATGTCGCCACATGCGCCATATGAATTAGATGAAATCATCTACAAATTTTTATTGCTTATTATTTTACAACTTACTTATTTAATTTGGATAGCCCCATCATTTCTGTAGAAAAGCTATACTTCTTTTGATTTTCAAAATATTAACGATTTTTCGAGATATTTGAATTTTACTAATTCACTACACTACATTTCACGGTGGTCGACGTAGCATTAATCTGTTAAGACACAAGCATGCCATGGAGTGTTGACATGAAATCAATGGTCTATGCTGAACCTATAAATACACGAGACGAGTTATGGAATAGAATTCAAGATGCAGCCAATTCAATACGAAATAATCTTGCTACATTTTTTAAAGTCAGACAATCCTTAACCAAACGGTTAAATGCGTGTATAAATACTGGTGGTGGCCACGTGAATACCTTTTGCAGTAGGTCATAATTAAGCTTAAATTTAATTTAACTTCGCACAACTTTAACATGTAGGTTTTGATAAGAGTTGTCGTAAGTGGTCCTTGTTCAAGTCTGTTCTAATGTTGTCTTTCGTTTTATTAACTGGCGTACAATAAATGTGTTTTATTACGTATTTTTGTATGTTTTTATTTTAATATTATTATCAATTATCAATTACGGTTAGGTAAATGTTAACATTCCATGGCATGCTTGTGTCTTAACAGATTAATGCTACGTCTACCACCGTGAAATGTAGTGTAGTGAATTAGTAAAATTCAATTTCATCTAATTCATATGGCGCATGTGACGACATCTACGAGTTAACTCAAATCCTCTCACACATTCTTGTTTACCTTTACAAAAATTAATTCATACCCAATTTTCAAGTCATTATGCAGAAAAGTAGCTGATCTATTAAGAAAAATCTATTTTATTTTTTTCGCTTTAACATCCTGTATCTCAGTAAGGAGCAGACTAAGACCCATTATTGTTAATGAAAATATTATGATTTTGGCCTTCTAAACGTAGATTTACAATTTGGCCCATTACTTATGAATCACCCTGTATATATAAATTGTGATTTCTAAGTACTTTTGATTTGTTTTCTTCACACTTTTTGTTTTATTATCGTTAGGTTGATTTAATCACACACAAAGAACTACGCTCGTTTTTTTTAATTTTTGGCTTTCGACGGATTTTAAAAATAAAGTTATATCTTGTAGTACTTTATAAGTTGAATTAAATTTGAAAATATTTCAAAATTTGGTTAAGTAAGGTCATGTTTAAGGTCTAGAGTCAAACATATACCTATTCGTAAATATTTCACTTTTAAAATTTATTGAAAATTTCGACTTTTTTGTTATTTTTATTTTATTTTCAAAAAATTTTAAACGTGAAATAACTTTTGAACCTAAAATGTTAAAATATTTTTAAATGCATTTTTAAAATTGGCTTGCAACTCCCTTTCAATTGATATATTACACGACTGTGTACATGGAATACTTTTTGAGATATTTACGAATATATGTTTGACCTTTGACCTCAAAATGAGGTTTCAAATTTAATTCAACTTGTCTTATATCAGGGCAAAACTGAATAAATATGAGTTTACCAATAGAGGAACATCACGATCTGCAAATGTAACGCCCTTTTGAAAATTTTTTAAAACTGTAATGAAAAGCTAAAGAAATGTGGAAAGTATTTTCACAATTTAATTAAATTAAAATGTAAACCAGAAAAATAATTAACTCAGTTCCTATATTTTAACATGAGCTATGATAATCATTTTTTAATTGCACAGATTTTGATTAAACCGATTAACAATTTGAGAGAATACTTGGTTTGTACGATTGATTATGTTGATCAATTTGATTTTGAAAAGTTGAATTATTAACGACATTTAAAATCTTGAGTTTACTGTTTGCAAGTGATTTTTGTTGAGGTTAAACATAATACAAAATTTTCGTAAAAACCCCTTTATTTGACAACCTTAGAAAGCTGCAAGAAATTATATGCTTAGAACAAAAACAAATGTACAAAACTGCTAGAAAGCAGGAAGAGTTTCAATTTGGAGATCGAAGAATCAAAAAGTTGCTAATAACATGGATCGCCAACACATCAGACGTATTTAAAAAATGTTTTCAAAATGTGGGTACTTTTCAAAAACCAAATGAAAGCGACGCTTTCGGTTTTGTTACAGTAGTTCTACCACATCAGAGGCAGGTATTATCGTGGATATCGTGCATAATTTAATTTAAGGAAGAGCAATAAAATAACGGCAACAGAATCATATGGACCAACATTCGTTATAGACAACTGAATATTGTAACCACCTTATAAGAAATTATTTGAACATATTTCAAAAAACTTTCAAACTTTACAAACAAAATTATTCTTGATAAAATGCTCTACTTGACTAGTAAATCTATAATCAGATACAAAATTTTTAAAACATTCACTGGAATACAGGGAAAATAAAAAATGTTGTTTTGGATGGAAAGTTTGAAATTGTAGTGGGGAAACAAAATATTCAAAATAAGCATTAAACTTCCGTAGTAGTTATGTAATTTTACATATCCCGTTAAAATTTATTAATTTTTTATTATTAAAGGTTATTAATGTTTTAAAAAATAAAATCTCTCACAATTGCTGATGTGTTTATTAAATTATCTATTTTTAATTTTTTTTTAGTTTTTTTATTAGAGGTGTCGGAGGCCCTTGGAACACCCTCATTATAATAAATTGCATATAGCTGTATAGATAATTGAAAGGACTTTCATATGAGGTATCTATTGACCAATCATGCCATTTAAGATTTTTGACATGGTGGCTGTCAGGGCCACCCTGTTGATTTTATAACAGAAACCCAGTTGATAATTCGGGATCAACTTTGTCTTTAGAAGATGTCCCCCTCCAAACAAAATTGACGTGTTCTAGCGTTTTTTGTTTGAAAATGTAGGATAGCTCCAAAAAGGTCTGTTTCGTTTACGGTGGGCCACCCTGCTTTTCTAGCGAATTTGTCTTCTACAGTGGTACTTATATGTTACTTACCTTTTCTTCAAGTTTATGCTTCTCAAGTTTCACTATCTGCCTGTTAACAATTATTTTCCTAAAAAATGTGGAAAGTAACAAATATTCTACAATTGTTTTAAATACATAAGGGGAATTCCGAGAGGATCTAAAGTACACGAGCATGTATACTTTTAGCATGTTTGAAACACTACCGTCACTTTATTAAATTTTTTTTATAATATCAAACATACATGCATATTAAATTTTGTGAAATCCACAGCCTGTCACATGGTTGCTAGACGTATCTAAGGAGATATAAGTGTATCAACTATCAATTTATTCTAACGGATTGCATAGTGTGAAGAAAGATTTAAGTTTATATAATAATTAACGGTGGATACAAATCATTTTCTTTAACAGTCTAAAAAAATATTTCCCAATGTTCTCTATATTTTCCACCAAAAATTGTTTCAATTTCCTCAGGAAGAACCTTCGCTAACAAACCGTAGTATGACAAAGTCTCCCTGTGTTATGGATAGAATATTTTTAGAATTTGTTTTAAAGGTGTAGCGGATAATATTTATGTATTTATTTATTTATTTATATTGAGGGAAACCAACAGTCTAATGACCAATGACAGGTTCTCTCATGTACATAATATGATTTAAAAAGAAATAGAAAAGTTTACAATCTAAAGGAGATCATATACAGTAGTAACAATAGGTTAAGTACTTAATTTATCGATTAAGAGATTTCGAAAAGATCTTAATTTTATGTTGAAAATATCAAATGGTAAAATAATCTATTATAAGTGCACATCAATCTGTTTATCGGTGAATTTTTGTAACAATTTGTATTAACACTATTTACATAAAACAATTGTTGCACTCTGGTTGCTTTAGCTGGTACATAAATGTTGCTTTCCTATTTGAAGTTTTGGGTTACAAGATTGGCCTGGGGCAGAGGTATTGAAATAATACGTTAAGACTATTTTTTTTTTTGACTTTTATCGTTTTGTCAACGTCATCAGTATCAGTGTCAACAAACACTTCTTCCAAACTTGACTACAATTGGATGAATTGGAACCGGAGTGAACAACACGATTTAATTGGGACATAATTCACTAAGATTGGTTTTGGTGATGATTTTTGCTTAATATTTTGCCTATATTTTACTGAATTTTATTTCATAAGCAATCAAAAGCCAAACTCCTAAAAGAAGAGCTATCAAAAACGTTTTTGGTTTTAGTGGTTTTCCTAAACACTATTGCACACGGTTTTGTCACCACACTATACAGGTTCATACTGATCTTCTGGGGCACAACACATAACACTTACATCACAATACAATATTTAAAATGTACCATACGAATAAATAATAAATTTTCTCATATTATCATCTTAATATCGTCATTGTTAATATGCAGTGTGTCTACTTAGTTGGCAACATATGGGAAACTTTTTTATTATTAACTTTACGAAAAAACTTCTACATGTTCTAAAACCTAAAACGGTTTGTCAAAAAATATGAATTTTACGAGTATATTTGACAATATCAAAATTTGTTATTGAACACAGTTGATGAGAACTACTTTCCTAGAATTTGGTGTAGGTATGTAGATGACGTTTTTGCAGTCATCGACA
This sequence comes from Abscondita cerata, assembly GCA_030710515.1. Classification (NCBI taxonomy): domain Eukaryota; kingdom Metazoa; phylum Arthropoda; class Insecta; order Coleoptera; family Lampyridae; genus Abscondita; species Abscondita cerata. The sequence continues at coordinate 108,713 of JALBCR010002208.1, forward strand.
CTAAAGTTTACAGCCCTCAGCAATTTGTAGAAATTTTAAATTCAAAATTTGAGACGATCAAGTTTACCTATGAAACAGAAGCAAACCTTAAGTTACCTTTCTTGACACTTTAGTGACAAGAAATGGCAACAAACTAGATATAGATATTTATTCCAACCATAGTATGCAACTTAAACTTGCATCTTTCAACTTTTTGATTCACAGATTATTACATTTCCCATTGTCAAAACAAAACTTTTGATAAAGAACTGCGAAATATTAAGCAGATCGCATCATACAATGCTTTTCAGGAATCAATTGTCACAAACATAAATAGAAAACATAAACATAAGTTAAACATTAGAAACATTACAACGTTAGGAACTAATAATAGCAAAATAGATAAGAAATATGTCAAATTACCAAATTATCCCACATACATAAAAGGTCTTCAAAAAATATTTTCAAAATTTAATTATAAAACAGTAACCTCTAGTAGTAACAACTTGCAAAATCTTTTAGGCAATCCAAAAGACCCAATAGAAATGTATGATAAATCTGGAATATATAAAATTAATTGTAAAGACTGTAACCCAGTATATATAGGGCAAACCAAGAGACCTATTAAAACTCGTTTTAAAGAGCACTTAGCTCATGTCAAATATTATCGCACAGATAGGTCCAGTGTTGCCATGCATATACTTGAAAATGGCCATAGAGTAGGCGACATCGAATTAATTAAAAGGGTAGATAATAAAAACGAACTTGATTCTTGTGAAAGTTTAGAAATTTTTAAAAACAGAAATTTGCTTATGAATTATGATGATAACGGTCCATTAAAATTTTCGATAGTATATATATATAAGATTCCTACTGTTTTTAATTTTAGTATCGGTTCGCTGATGATGATAGCTTAGCTACTGAAGCACGTGACCTAGTAAAGTTTTTTGGTGCAGTTTTTGGTGTTTTCTGTTTGTTAAATAGACGCTGCAGTTTGTATTCCATTCCTTTTAATAGTTTTCGACTTATTATTGATGTTATAATGCAAAAAGTGCAGCGATTGTGTCTTAGAAAAAAGGTTTACATCATCTCTGTCAATATTAATCGTATGGAAATGTTAGTAATTAAATTGTCTACAACTTTTATTTGAAGCATTTTACGATACAAATGACTATTCTCGCGAAATAAGCAAAATACGTGCGATGCGCGCTCGGGTTACCGTTTCGCCGCAAAACAGTCGAAATTTGAAAAAATCTTTCTCAGCTTCTATTAGTCGTAGAGACAAAAATAAAAACAAAATACTCGGAATTTTGTCAGCTACAACTTTTGAAGTTTTGGTTTTTTGATAAAATTGATACTTTTTGAGTTATTTACGAAAAACTGATTTTGTTGACACTTTCCCCCAATTTTTCTCGGAGAGGGGTTTAAAACTTCAAAGTTCCAATTCCCAAATTTTCAGACTGGTACACATTATTTCATTCAAATTTTTCCATTTTACTGGGCTTAAAAAATATTGAAAATTAGAAAATTAGAAAATTAGATTTTTAAAGTAAATTTGCTTAATACTTACCAAACGGAACGGAAAACTTATCATGTTTTGTTATAATGAAAGAGATAAATATCGATATAATTTGAGTAATATTTCTAAAAAAAAAGTTAAGTAAGAAAATGTAATTGCATATTAAAATACATTTTTTTATTTTTAAACAACTTTTTATAATTATAGTTCTCGATATTGTTACAAATAAAGGTACTTTACTCTTGACTAAACTTGAATTTTTGTCAAGCCTCGTATACGACTAAAAAAAAATTATTATCTGATGGTTGCATATAAGATTATAGACATGCAGAACTTTTTATAAAGATTAACTTTTTCTTAAAATTAATAATCAAAAGTTTCCCATATGTTGCCAACTTAAGTAGACACACTATATATTTGTTGTAAAAAGAATAGGTGAACATATTTTTCTTTGTCCTGTACAAGTTGCTTTTAACAGTCTTTTAGAATAGGTACTGGAATTATTTACTAAAATATTTAATAAATATGAAAAAACTAGTTTTAGGGGAAGGAGTATCATAAGAAGATGAATTAGTATAATTTCAGCATAGTCCATCAAATGGTCATATTTTTTAAGTACTTATGCACTGGATACTTTTAGTTTTATATAGTTTCAGTTTAACAAATCTGAAAGGATTTGCCTCTAATGCGATTTTGTTATAAAAAAATTATCGGCCATTTAAATTCAAAACGAGTTTATTTATATAGAAATGATTTTAACCCATCACTAGCAAGCACCACCTTGGTTAGTTATATTGGAAAATTGGTTACAGTTTTTTGAAATAATTATTATGAAAATAATAAATGTTGTGCAAACGACAAATAAAAGTTGAAATAATTCAGAATTCATCTCACCCAATTAATTGGCAGATAAAACGTTTACATTTTTGATATGTTGAAGTATCTCAGTTGTTTAAATTAGAACAAATAAAATTTAAAAAAAAATGAAGAAAAACGATGACCAACTTTCTCATTGAAATTGAAACAAAGGATAGGTAAATTTTCATTAATTAACGAAAAGTATATATTTGTGCGGTCTATTTTAGCCCCACACCTAACAATAAAATTCAAAATTGCTTTCTGAAGCCACGTGAAGTTAATTACATTTCCATGTAAAATGCAATGAATATCGAAAGTATAAAAAACTGAAATCCTTAAATGATTAATTAGTAGGAATTTCAACAATGCACTGTATTGTCATGTACTCGTACAAAATGAAACTGTGCACTTTGCACTAAATCAATATTATTCAAGAAAAATATACATGAAAAGCAATTACTTACTTATTTGATGATGATAAAAATCTTTTCAGGAAGTAATTTATGACGTACCATTGTATCAAAGTAAATGGTAACAAATTATGCAAAATGAAGCCTTGAACACCGTAGTTTTCATCACGCATATCCTGCGAGTGCAGTTTCGATAATTACACAAAAATGTAATTGATAGTAATCTTATTTAAATTAATGCTAAATTTTTATTATTTTGCACAGATTTTAATGTTTATAATGTAAAAACGACAAAGTAATAAAAAGCTTTTACGTTCACCCAATTCTGTTTTTCAATTATGGTAATATAAAAGTCAATAAAATTTTACTTCAAATATTGCTTTTTGAAATGAAAATGTCGTTTATGTTTATATAACAATCAAACAGAAGATAAAATATAAGTAATAAAATTATTAATTACGAATAATAAAAAAATATCATTTCAGTTTTAATGGTATTGTGAGTTATATAATTATGTCAAGAAGATACCCTGAAGTTGATCTACGGAGAGTGAAAAAACTTTATATTTTTATGTTGTAGAGAGTTAAGTTGTGAGTTGAAGAAGAAATATATTATTTTTAAATTTAATGAAACATTTTATTGATACACACATTTCAGTTGTACTATAATAAAATTTGAATGTGTTTCGATAGTTAACCTATTATCAGGGACGAAAGATCATAACTTTAAAAAAAAAGTAGTACCTAATTATGTGTTTTTTTTTTTAGTTTTCAATCAACACGTTGAATCCAAAACATATTGCTATTAACGAGTAAATTAATGGGGGGATGCTAGTGATGATGAAATTCGAACGTTAATGAGAAGAAAATCCAAAAAATACCAAGATGAGTAATGTATCTCATTTTATTTTGATGGGGTGGTCTTCGTTGTTGGGTATCACTTTCCTAGGTTTCTGTATGACTGCACAATTTGCTTAAGCTTGCACTAAGTAATTTTGAAAGTACCATAATCGTTTTATTTCAATTAGTTACTTTTAATCTATGGATTTCACTTGTTTGCCATATTTTATTAATTAGTTAAGTGGAAGAGCAGTGCTACATTAAATAGACTGAACTTGCCTAGAGATTTCTCTTTCGTGTTTCCGATTCCTATCTGTACTTTTGCTATTTGGTCCCACTCAAGATTTGTTATTATTGTCGTTGAAATGTATCAAACACTTTATGATAGTGATGGCATTTTATATAGAACATATTCACAAAAAGAGCTTAACACGTTTTTAAACCCAAATTGAATGGGTCCCGGGGTTATGAATATAGATTATGCTTTAGGTAATTAACCTGTATTCTGTATTAAGTAATTTTATTTTCTTGCTCCTTAACATGTTTTAACATATCTCTGAGTGAATACTATTAGGTAGTAGCTTTCCTGTCTTTCAGTTGTACAGTTGTTACTTCATCCACCGTTATCTCTGGACTTAAATTGCATTGAATATAGGGAAGGTTCGGCGATCTAGTAACACTTGTGAACAGGGGTTCATCACTTAACTCTATATTTTCATTCTAATTGGAATATTGATTTGTTGGTCAGCAGCTGACTCATCGAAAACGAATTCTACTTAATACTGCGGTACGTGGTGGCCTTCAATGGTCACTCATAATTTGGAATATATTTTCCTCGAGTTGGTCAGTATTTCTTTATTTTGAGACCCCCCCTCAATTCTCTCAGCAATGTTTGCGGATCTTGGCCTGTTTTGTTTGGTCCCGGATGCAAAAATCTTCCTTTTTTCCGTTTTGATTTAAGGTTTCCATGCTACCAGAAAATCCGTAAGAAATAGAAGACCCAACTCTAGGAGCAGAAAGTTGCCTTTGTGAATAGCAGGCGCAGCGCGTGCGTGACCCCCAACCGCTGAAGGATGTTCGGCCGTGTATCTTCGAGGTCGGCGACAGCGCGATCGTAGGCACGTTTTGTGTTACAAAAGGGTTTCTAATTGCTCGTTCCAGCGCCACCAGGAATTATCCAGACAGTCAATTATGAGTAGAATATGAGGTCCAGACACGTGCTAAGGCATACGTTGTAATTAGCAATTAATACACTTACGGTGTAAATTGGTCGGATTTATATTTTCACACTAATTTATCGTGCAATTATTGAAGCCACAATAAAATTTTATAGGTAGTTTTAAATTCTGATCCAGCAATAGGAAAATTCGTTTCAGTGCGCGGTAAATTTGATTCTTGTCGTAACACGCCACTCGAAGATTTTGGACCGTAACACTCTTTCTGAAAATCCTTGGATCAAGTTATTAGCTTGCTTATTCGCACTAATAGTGAAATTTCTCTTTACAAACTCGATAAGCTACTACACACGTGATGCATTAACCTAAAACCTGAAAAGGATGACAAAAAAGGTGAAATGCAAGTAACAGATTCTTGAATAATGCTGGATTTGAGAGATGAAAAATATGAGTAAAACAATACAAATATAAGTAAAACTTTTAGGTTACTTTCGTTTCTGAGGTAATTCAAAATAAGAAAGAGCAGCAACTAGGCTTTCACCATCTTAATAACAGCTTTAAACACCCTCTTCTCAATAATTACTATGATGTCTACTTAAAGCTAAACATTATTTTGCACTAATGGAATAATATGTTATTGTGACAGTAATGTTTAATATGTAGGAAAATTCAGCCTTAAATTAATAGAATATTTTTTTCTTCTTTGGTAATACATACCTATAGCGTAATAGAACACTGCATTATATGTCAAAAACTGTCACTGCTTGCAGTGCCGATTGGCGCGAACTAACTTCAATAACATCAAAAAAAACAATAAATGTGCGGTGCTACCAGCTCTCTAGCTATGATTGGCTCCGAGTTTGTAATAACTCTCCTCTGTCACAACCTTTCTCTGTCTCCCATTCATACCTGTTATTAGTCATATGTGGTACCCTTTATCGGTATTAGAGCAGTCAATATAGTTTTCAATCAACCTGAAACCTTGGAATATGATAGTAGGTCCCAAGATATGCTTTGGGTACAAAATTGCTAAAATCCCATGGTGCGTTTTGCGAAAAAAAACTCAAAAGACTCAACAAAGTATAACCGTTTTCATCAACTTGTGGAACAATAAAAATTGAAGAGGAACATCCAGTAACCTCTAAACAACTCTTCCACAGAATCATACGCCATATCTCTCTGATATAAAAGAATATTTATCCTTAAGGTAAGCAACAAATTATCCGTGTTAGTTCATCAATGGAACCATGCGCAAAGGTGTGAAATCAGGACTTGCTGATGAACTGAGTAACCTTGCCTCATATAAGAAGAATTGATGCTAAATTTAGAAAACATGTTCGTGAGAGATGAAAGTTTTCTTACTAACCGAATCGTTTAGCGCATGTAAGAACATGTAAAGATATACTCTAAAGTTTTTATTGTTGAGAATTATAAAAGTACTTCAATGGCTATGAGCAAGTCATTGGTGATGCTGACACCCTAATAGTTGATACCACAATACGCCATACAAATGAAAACAAAAAGTAACTGTTGTTGCATTAAATAGTGACCCTGTTGACTTCCAAGACACTTCAAGGAGCACAAATGAAAATGTTATCACTTACGACAAGTAAACTACCACCAAAGCTATTCGATAGTTTGTTTCTCAATGCTGTATTATACTACCTCAGCCCCATAACGTAAAGAAAGGATCTAATGTACACTTTGCAAGTCTTTTCCAATCCTGTATCGACCTAAGATAAAGTAGCTTGGCTTGAAAGAAATTCTTCCTTGTTGTGTATGGAGCTAAGGATGGAACTAATTCATTGGACCTGCAGCGGTATTATTTGTACATTTTTAAAGGGTGCTGAAAAAGAGTCTAGATATTTCTGTATTTTTGTATTCCTCTTAGAACTGCATCTGCAAGGTAGCCGTTAAAAAAATTTAAAAATTACTTTGGGTTTTACCAATGCTTTTACTCAGTAAGCAAAGGGAACAGAAAATATCGCAAATTATTTCACTGCAAATTAAAAAAATTCATATAAACAAAAATTTTAATTGTATGAAACTGGCTAATATTAATTTTATAAAAGCACGGGTAGCCGTCAAGTCAATAATAAATATACAATAATTTATACACTACTGCATTCGTTAACTTAATAAACTCTGCTTATATAAGTTTCTTGACGTCCAGCATATCATTTTGTTGGTAACTTTGAGTTCTATACATTTTATCCTGTGCAATGTGTCGCTACATTTCTTACTGTTGTCGATAATGTGAAGAAACAGTAAAAAAAAATCATAAAAAATGGAATTTTTATACGTTGCTTGGTTCCGCAAACCCCCTCACAAAGACGAAGTTTTAATGCATTACAATAATTGTTCCAAATGTATTTCTGAGCATTTTAAGATTAATTTTATTGTTTTAGACCTAACAGTTACTGAGAAAAGTAATTTTATGTGAAATTATGCCAATGGAGACCAATTTCTAAGATGTAAGAATTGAGGCTTCCACCGGCGGAGTCATTATTGAAACAAAAACGTTTTTCGGGATTGGAACGTGTCGTAAAGGTAACCGTAGTTGCCAACGTTTCGCCACGTATAGTAAGGGGCTTCATCAGGGCGAGAAACTTGAAACAAACAAAAGAAAGTTCAAGGTAGACAACTTAAAGTCAGATAATCAACAGACTTCTTTCAGTCTAGAATCTAGCTTGGTCACAGTTGATTACCTGACTTTAAGTTCTCTACCTTGAACGTTGGCAACTACAGTACTTATTCTGCGTGCATCATATTTTACCAGCTTAAAGAATGTTTCAAGGATCGATATCCTTTTACATAAATCCTACAGAAATTATTAGTTTTTTGAAGCAGAAAAATCTACAACTGTTAATCATTTGGTCTGTAACGGGTCGTCGTTTCGTTAGGAAATATTTTTATCGTTATTTTTCTATGTTCAAGGGTGACCCATTAGTGAGGAATCAGAATCTTAAACTGATAAAGATCGAAATTTGAAAATTTATATTTAAAGGTTTTCCGTCATGTTCTTTTTAAGAACATAGTGTTACTCCCGCTTATACCGGCAATGACTATTAAGTCCGTTATCTTAAATTAAACACCCTGTATATTTCTACATTTTAGATTCCTCGCTTTTTAAGCATTAAAATTAGGTAGGTTATAGAAGGTTTTTAAACCTGCCAACGTTATTTGATTGTTTATTGCAGAAATCAATCTTTTTTGTAATTAAATATCTTACGTGGTATAAGTTTAAAACTTTATAACTAATTTTACCATAATATGTACTTAAATCATCTTAATTTTGTGATTGTCAATTGTTTTTAAAAAAAATAAACAAATAAACATATGACTGAAAATATCCTTTGGCCCCCTAAATGGGACGCTTATGATTATGTTAGAAAAATTTAAATTGCATCAAGAAAATTGGCTTGTAAAGTTAACTAACTCTACCAAGTTTCATATTTTTTAAAACGGCGCGGCGTTCTGAAAATTTGACCTGAATACATCATATTTAAAGAGCTCCAACTCCGAAATCAAAGCTCAAAAAGTATATGTTTATATGAACTTTTACCCTATTTCTGTATGTCCTGTTTGCCCTCAAAATATGTAACACGAATTCATTAACACCCTGTATACTGTGGTTCATAATATGTCGTTAAAGTCGGCTTTGATGTTATGTTGAAATTGAAAGTTTGACGTTCTGGGTACGTTTTTCATGGCGGTGCTTGTTATTAAGGGTGTTTCAATAAAATTCGGAATTTGACGTTATGGTCACATTTGACGTTATGGTCAAAATTAGAAGTTTGATGTTGTCAAGTTAGATGCTGTGACGATATTGTCAAAAATTCGGATTTGACGTTGTGGTCAGGCCCCGAATTATGACTATCTTGACTGGTCTATATAATTTACTTCTTCTTTCTCTTCGACCATTGGTATCTTAGGTTGTTGAGGTATATATAATAATGACGATTAACTATATTACCCACCACAAGAAAACATTTGTAAAATAGGTTTTCTTACATACCTTCCACATTTGCATCATTCGCATACAAAAAGAAACTGCGCCAAAAATTGATTAGCCAAAACTGAATTAGAAAGTTCTTAAAATTAAATAAACCATTTATACTGTTATGTAAAATGTACCACATCACGATTAATAAATTAATTGTGGTTACAGAAAAATGAGAAGAAACTAAATTCCATATTTAAGTAAAGTTTTGATTTTGAACAAACATTACGTTGTTCCTAGTTACAGGAAAACATACATTTATTAAAAACATTTGAAGATGCGAGTGGATGAAGGTGTTATTTTAACTTTTGAGAAAATGAAGGTTGAAGTTTCTGTTTCGTATCTGTTTTTAGGCTATTAGCATAATAATTATTATTATTATTGGTAAATTAAAGATATTATCACTTATGTAGTAGACACAAATTTTTAAAAATGTTACATAACACCTTTTTCCACTCATCTCTTCATTTGTAAATGAAAAACTTGAATGATATTTCTCATTGTTGTACCAGAATCCTTTGGAGACCGACTAGATAAACTTCTGTTGATTTGCTTAAAGTTTTCTACAACTTTCGAATTTAATTTATTACCACCTAATGGTAACTCCAGACTTATTTGTTCACTAAACTACCACCCTCAGAAATTGTATTTACAATGCCCTAATACTGTGCCAATCGATTATTTTATAAAGTACGCCGATAAACAGATAAGCACACCGGTTGATAACATTTTTATTACATAACTGGATTCATAAAGATAGTTTAAAAATATGGACCACATTTCTAAACGTTTTAAAGTTTTATTTTAATAGATATGATTTTTATTGCTTGGCTATAAAACGAAAATATATTAAAATCGTAAAATATATTCTTCCATTTAAGAATTCCTCAAAGTATTATGTCACCGAAAATATTATGAAAGCTATAAAATAACAGTGTTAATGATGGATTAATTTAATTTTATTTCTGTATATGTCATTTAAACACCTGAATTAATTTATTTAGGTTCTTTACTAAACCACTTAGAATTAATTTACATCTATTTAGTGAAAAGTCGGTTTTGTCTCATTCAACTTAGCATCTTTTATAACGTTGGTTTTAATTAGTTGTTTGCAAATATTTTCTCAAGTGTCTCTTTTATGAGCGATAAAGGTAAAAAAAGCATTACAAACATTAGTTCCGTGTTGCTATTGTATAAAAAGTACAACTATTTTAGTAAGTGAATGAATTAAAAAAATTTAATTAAAGATGAACTGTTTCAAGTTCAAATTTAATACTTGGGATATGCGGAACATTATCTACTGAACTTTTGTTGTAGAAGTAATGCAATTCGATGTATTTGAATCCTCATATTTCTGGAAATAATGAAAACATTAATGAAAAAACAAACTGGGATTTATTAGTTTTGTATTGGTTTGTTTTGATTAACAGGCATTTTCAGTTTTATCGCGACTCTGTTCAACTGGCAAATGAACAACTTTAGGACGTAATAAGCTTATAAAGTTTTGCACAGCTTGTCAATAAATACTTAGTAGTTATCAGTCTTTAATCGTTTTTACCACATTTGGTACCAAATAACAAAGTGAAAATATTGATTTTTAGGAAGAGCGACAATAGTATATTACATGCGAGGTGGAAAATGTTTCATTTCATCCGAGGGCTCATTATATCCGACCGACAGGCTAGAGCGCGAGGATGAAATGAATTTTCTACCGAGGTATGTATACTATTTTATTCACAATTACATTTTTGAAGTGAAATAATATAAACTAAAACAACAATATAAGTACTCTTTAAAGATAAAAACAGTTATATTACTTGCATTCTACAGTAATTTAGGTAATTACTTTGTTGGAAATGTATTAACACAACAACAATATAGAAATTTAATCGACATTTAAAATTAATGTGTAGTTGATTAGTATCAATCACAATCAGTATCAATTTGTTACAAAACTAATGCTTTGATCAAGTTCACTTAGAAAAACAAAAAACAAATTCCGTTTAGCTTGAAATTCACTAATCATTGTGTATAAAATTCGAAAACTAAAAATGTCTCAAAGTTCAGAAAGTGAAATGGAGCTAGGCACTCCTCCAGAATTAATGGAAGTGGCCAACGAAGCGGTTCAAAATTTGTTACTGGAGAAAAGCAAAAGTCGTTATCAAAAAGTCTACAGAGATTATAAATATTGGTGCGCTACCAAAAATGTACAGCAGAAGACATTAGAAAATATTGTGCTTGCCTATTTTAGCGACCTGGCTAAATCCAAAAAAGCTTTCAACATTATGGGCAACATATTCAATGTTACGAACAACATTGGATATCAATGAAAATATAGATATCTCGAAATTTTCTAAACTAATAGCATATTTGAAACACAAAATGTGGGTTACAAACCAAAAAATCAAGTACGTTTTCTAGAATTGAAATCAATAGGTTTTTGAAGAGCGCGCACCATTAGACTTTCTTCCACAAAAAGTAACTAGTTTGGAACCTCTTCGGAATGGATGTGTATCCAAAGAACCTATAACTTAAAGCTAAGAACTTATAAATAAACTTAAAATAACCTAACTTAAGTGTGCAATCTAAAACTAAACTTATACTAACCTTCGGGTACACATTCCGAAGAAGTTCCTTAGTTTATTATTTATCGAAGTGACAAATAATTTTATTTTACAATTTCCAGGTGGCTTTGATATTGGCTACTTCGGAGCTTGTCGAAGTGACGAGCTTTTAAAATGACCATTGGCGACATAAATTTTCTGGAAGATAGAGTCACTGTTTCAATTCCAGATTCGAAGACACACCATTCACGAGCATTTATGGTCTCTAATCCAGAATGGATAAACATATTAAAACAATATATAAATATGCGTGGAAGCATTGAAAATAACAGGTTATTTATGCAAGTTCGATATAACAAAATTACAAAACAGCCTTTTGGGCATAACACAATTGCATCATTTTCAAAAAAATTGCAACATATTTGAAATTAAAAGAACCAGCAACATTTACCGGACACTGCTTTCGACGAACTGCAGCTACATTACTAGCTGATAATGGTGGTGATATTCTGCAGTTAAAACGGTTAGGCAGTCGGAAGTCCAGTGTGGTGGCAGTCATATGTGGACAATTCGTTAGAAGGCCAAAAAAAAGTTGCCGTTATGTTGTCAAGCACAACTCATGACAGAGAGCCAAGTAGCTTTAATGAATTTAGTGTATGCAGCAGCCAAACAAAATAAGGAATATCCTTTGTTATTAATACATCCGGTAATTCTAACGTAACCATAAATGTTAGAAATGAACCCTCGAATGGATCTAATTGAAAATACTTTAAGATACTTTTTTTATTGTTATACATTTTCTTACTTATTAAATAGGATTGTTTCTTTGAATTATTTCTCCCCTTGATTTTCTGGTTATACACATACATCCAGTTGCCAAAACCGTTTCATGTGGTTTCTTTAAGTTGGCGCAAAAAACGTATGGATTTGTTCCTAATAGCATGACCCTGTATTATTTCGAGCAACACCGACTTGTACTGTTAATGGAACATCAACGTTCCTTTCCTACACATGCTTCGACCTACAAAATTTAAAACAATTATATACTTTTAGGTTATGAAATAATATAAACTAAAAACAGCGACTCTACAATATAACTACTCTTTAAAGATAAAAAACAGTTATAATACTTGCGTTCTACAATAATTTAGGTAAATCCTTTGTCGGAAATTTATTAACATAACCAACGATAGACAGAAATTTCTGACAGGCTAAATTAATATTGGCAACACTGAAACTTGTTCCTTTTTATTACTTTCTCTCTCTTTTCTCTTGGGTTGAAAGTGAACAGCTGTTTACTTTCAACCCGTGGGAAAAGTCATTGCAGTTAATAACGTATAATTCACACATTACAATAGTGATTGTGAATAATAGTTTACATTAGAGTGTGGTAGGTGTATTATATACCTAACACGACATTTGTATTAGATTTTTTGGCCGTATAAATCATAATCATTGATGATTATAAAATAATGTTTTGACAATGGTTTCAGTTTGACAGTTGGCAGCCTGCGTTGTGCTTGATTTGATATTGACAGCTACGCTGTCAACGGTTAATAATCGAAACCGATTTTGTGTGTAATTTCGTATTTTCAACTACAAAATATGCTGTGTACAATTAAACCAAGTCGCAAATATCCATTTATGTATCTACGTGAAAAAAAAATTTACGCAAGGAATGTGAGTTCTCAAGGATTTTATTACCAATGAAACTATAAGGACAACTAAGTACCTTTAAGCTAATTATTGCAATAGGAAAGTAACCCCGTACTTAAGTTTCAGTTGTAAAAAGACTCCAGCCAGAGTCGTTGTGAAAAAGCTCTTCCGAAGTGGGACTGTGTCCAAATGGTAAAAAGTTTGTCGACAAAGAAAAAAAATCTCTTTGGGCAATATACTTAATGATTAAAACTTGCTTAAAAATTTACGAAAATTTAGATATTTCTAACTACACTAAATTGATAACATATTTAAAAGTAAAAACTAAAAATCACAAACCGAAAAAAAGTAAAATTTTAGAGGATGACCAAGTAACAACTTTTTTAAACACTGCCTGCGATGATGATTTTCTTCTTATGAAATTAAGTAAATATTTATATTATGATTGGTAAATATGTTAATCAACTATCATTAATTACAGACAGCTTTGATAATAGGTATTAGTGGTGCCTGCCGAAGGAATGAGTTATACACTCTAAAAACTGAAAATGTTAAAATTAAAGATGATATCATATTTATTTAATTACCCGAAACTAAAAATAATATATAAATAACATTTGCAATTACAAAACCATATTGGGTAGAAATTGTCAAGAATTATATTAAGATACGTTTAAATTTAACTGGAAACCTGAAAAACTTTTTATGAAATACCAAAAAGGTCGATGTGTTAATTCACCAGTAGGTCTCAACACAATTGGTGGAATTCCTTCCAAAATTGCTGTTTTTCTAAAACTTGAATGTGCTGCAGATTACACAGGGCACTGCTTCCGTAGAACTTCAGCCACGTTGTTAGCGAATCGAGGTGGAAATCTTGTTGATATCAAAAAACATGGTGGCTGGAGATCTTCTGCGGTGGCAGAAGGCTACATTGAACAGTCCACAAAGAGAAAAGTTGAAGTTGCAAAAATTATCGGCGATGAAGGCCCTTCCACATCAAAAAGATTGTGTTCAGAAAACACTGAATTTTCTGCACAGGATTCCTGTATGATTAATGTAGATTTACAAAACAATACTCTACAATCAAATAATTTAATACCAGGACTATTCTCTAATCTAGAAAACTGCAACATTACCGTTAATATTTTCAACAATTGCAATGTTGATAAATAATTTCTGGTACCCACAATTTCTTTGTTCGTAGTAATCGTTGTAACCCAAATTTCTATTAAATAAATTGTTGTGTTTAAGTACTATGTTCAAGTACATTATTACGGATATTATAATATTAGGTCATGTCGATGATGCAAGCAAAGCTGCCATCCTCCGAATTATAAATCAGTTGTTTTATTATTTTTAAATACTCGTTTTTTTAAACGTACACAAATAATATTTGATTTTTATAAACAATTTACAATATGAGTAATATGTTTCAATTTTTAAGCCACAACTAAACGTATAATTTTACGGTGCACGCTACCGCATCGGTTCAGTAAATCGAACTTACTTTGACTGACACTGACAGGTAATACTGCATTTATAGTAGGCGAGGCCAAAAAAGAAATTTACAGTCATCATTTGAAATTGTGCCTACTTTATTTAGTGTCTCTACCAATTAATTGGGAGATAAAAATAAATAAAATACCGTTCCTAGTATGATTCACAAGATTATCATTAGTTTAATTAACTTTATTTGAAATTGTTTTGAAGTTCTTCGAGATTATTAACTAGGGTGCGGTAAATGGTGTTTTTCACATGTGACCATAGGAATGGCGTAAGGTCGCAAAATCTAGGCGCGCAAATGTTTCTGTATTACGACTAATTATTCGATTAGCATAAAATTAATTTGTAAGATTCGTCAATTGTGACAGACAGTAACTTTTTACCGTCAAAAAATATGGTCGGATAATTCTACCACAATCCAATTTTTTTCTCAATAAATGTGTAAGGGTTGTCGGTGCTTCAATGTCTCGAATTTTGTGAATTTACGTATACGTCAAGGAAAAAGTATACTAAAAAACTCTTTGTATCGAATTATCATATGTAGTATTCAAAAACTACTGACAGAAAGCTGTTCTTTCAGAAAAATCCTCTTCCTTCAATTCATAAACATACAAGTCAAACAGGTGTTGTTTGGTAAAATAGGTGGCGAATTGAAGTGTTCGGTTCTTCAGTCATCATCGGCCGAACATTTTCCACCACCTCTTCTTCTTCACTACTTCCTTCTCTACGACAGACACTGCCAGTTTCCTGGAAATGGTTCACACATATAATTAGAGTCTACCGAAATTACTCATAAAAAAATCCATGCAGCAACATTGCACTGCCAAACTTCGTCGACTTTTTAACGCCATAGAAGTACGATTCCACCATAAAAATTTGCTGCTCTTGGACAAAGACCATTATGAGATATTAGCAACAAAATTTGAAACAAATCAAACAATTTATAATTTTCTTACAAACTTTCCTTGCCGAAATGGAAACTGCGGGTCAGATAGCAAAAGCAAGGTTGAAGAATTTGCAAAATTTGTAACTAAAGAACACAAGAAAATTAGAAAAGACACAAAGACACATACGTTACACAGCTCAAATTTTAACCTGAAGTTCTTATCAGCTGGTTATATTGTCAAAAAAATTCCATGATCCACATTTTGAATTTGTGATACACCTAATGATCTCTGTTACGCTTCCGAACTGCGAGAACGTCTAGGTATGCAAGATACTAATTTTATTTAATTTCTATGATTGACTTGATATTAAAGTGTTGTTTATTGGGATGGTCTGGTTCTTGTTATTCTGGTTATTTTTCCATAAATTTTTTTCCGTGTGCTATTTTTACTAAATTCGTATTTTTATGGTATATTTCTAACCAAGATAAGTAAGAAATTGTTATCTTGTAAACCACGAGTAAGTTCATAAATGGAGTCGTGGGGAAGGTCTGAAAGGATACTTTTTAAAAACATGTGAATAGCGGAATTTTTAAATCTTGCAAATACAACTGTTCACAATTTGTTACAAGGGGAGGGAATTGGATTTTAAATCTAAAATATCAACCAGATTCCTCTTAAGTTACTTCACTTTCAGTTGCCCGATTTTCAAGCACATCTACAGCTCCAAACCTTGATAGTGTTAAGTTACCATTGATAACATCAGGAACCACTATTCAAAATTGTGAATTTTGTACCTTTAATATTCATCACGAAATTAGTTATTTTTGTAGAATACGGTCAGAATTTGTTATACCATCAATCGTAACGTCAAGTTTTTGAATTAATTTGACTTTTTTAACTTTGGCAAACATCGATAATAATTAATGCATTCGACGTACTGTTATATCACGAGATGACAGCATCAACTTATATCAACAGTAGTATTAATATACAGGGCGTTTAAAAACCGTGTCAAAACCGCAGATTTTGAATGTCAAATACGTCATAGAAGAGAAAGCCATTATTAGAATACTAATATTTTGAATGAATGTAATGTAATTTATTGACATTATTAGAGGATAAAAATGTAAACGATCACGTTGAATTCTTGAAGTTATATATAGCTAACTTTTTAATCTATTCTCAATTATCTTACTATTTATTTTTCAAATTTGTGATAAACAGAGAAATTCATTGGTAGAATTAAATGGTGGAAAAAAACTTAAAACGGAAATTTAACAGACATCTTCATAACTCACTATATTAATTATTTGACGGGTGATGTCACTCAATAAATAGAACAAAAAATCTTAATAACTGTTTGGCATAAAATTGCTAAAAAGAAAAAAAATGTTTTTATAATTTAATTTCATATATTAAATAATAACGATTAATTAGTAAAGGCAAAATCGCGGGTTTTGTCAAAATGAGCAAAAGAAAATAAAAAATTTTTTCGATAATTTCCAAAAATGTTATTAAGGTTTTTTGTTCATTTATTGAGCGTCATGACCACACATATTTTTGCTGGAGATTTACCCAACACCCTGTATTTTACTCATTGTGTAAATTTTACATATACCTACTTATAAAGTCATGACATCAAACAATCTTCAAACCAACCAAGAAGATTCAGCTGACTACCAGATCGACTAAGGACGAAAGGGAATCTCTCTCAGAAACTGGAGTTTACCGTATCTGCCTGGAATACACCGCTGGTCAGTGGTAGCCAAACATGTGCTTAGCATTGGAAATCATAAGATATTTTTCGAGGGCTTCAAGTTGCTAGCAACGGTGAAGAGCACACCGAGGTAGTGATTTCGTAAGATCACTAATAACTTTCTTAATTAAATGGCGTAAAAGATCATTCCTCCATAGTTTTTTTAAACATTGCTTATTCCAGAGCTGCCGCTTTTAAAAAACCATACAAAGGATTGAAAATTTTCTAAAAGTGAAATTTCCATGTATATAAATTGAAAGAATTGTAACAAAGAAAAATGTTAACAAATGCTTACTTTAGAGATGCGATTTAAAAACTTCAATTTTATTAAGTGTGGTGTAAATTATGCCAGAGTGGTCACTGGCCTTGAAGAAGCACCCAGTTTATGGTGTGAAACACGTCGCCTAACCAGTTACCCGAGTTTCCTTTCGAAACATTCGCACCTTCCAAAAGGGATCCGGGGTCTTTATTACTTCCACGGCTAAAAGCTTGCATTTTATTATAATATCTTTAATTACACCAATATTAAGTATAAAATATGTGTAAAGTAACATATTTTGCAATTCTTCCAAATTGATATCTATAATAGGGCGGAACGAAAAAACAAAAATAGCGTTGTGTCATAGTTGAAAAAATATGCTTCTTACTATCAAAGTCAAGTATACGAAAACAAACCTGGTGACTTTATATCTTGAGGTTACTCAAAGAGATGCCATATTTGATAATATATATAACTTTGACCCTCTTAACTAATTTTTATTACTTTTTAATTTTTGTAAGATGGTCATGACATACATATTAATGTACTCCTTAAGGTTGTAGAAAATAACCTACCAAATCTAAAATTGAATTAACATTTTAAGGTTCCTCAAATGCCCTTAAATATAGCAAAATAGAAGAAAAAGACGGGTTTTAGTTAAATTATAATTTTATTAACCTTAAGTTCGAAATAATAAAAAACATAAAAATAAATCGAAAACTTGTAGGTAAGTAAACTAATTAATTGTCTTGACTGAACCCTGTTTTTAATAAACTCATCCCAATTACTCTGACCACAAACCGCAGCTGATGCTTCAGTTACCAGGCGAACGCAACGTTCTACTGCTTGAGTATTACAAGGTAATAATGGAAAATCAGAAGGACTTAGATTAGATATTAAATCGAGGTTAATATCCATATTAATTGTCATTGGTGGTTCAGTAGTATTTACTTTGTTCCAAGAAATCATCTCCGAATAATGCTTCGCTTCAAAACGCATCGCAGGGATATTAAACTCCTGTATCGTTTGTCTACCTTTACTCCTCGCCTTTAGAAAACGTCGTATAGCAAGTTCCTTGTATAGCGGATTTTTATCCGTCAGCATTGACAACAATTTGTTATCCAATCCATTACGTTGGATAACGGGATAAATAATTTTTTGAACCTTTTCAGGTAGTATGCTACATGATTGGATTCAGTGGAATAAGTGTCTTGATCCGTCACAACATGATGGCTGAAGTTTCACTCTAAACCAGAATGGGGTATAGACTTTGGATATGTAAGTTGCCAACAGGCAAAGATTTTCATCTGGATCTTTAGTTGCTACGTAAAGCCTCATAATTCGGTTAGCTGTTGTAAGTCATCTAGCATGTGACAGTTGAACCTTTGTGTCCGCGGGGACCTGAAGTTTCGCTATCAATTTCTTTAATTAGATGTCGCAGGGGAAGCTCATTAAAGTGAAATAAGCAGATAAGCCATTGCAGGGGACGATTGAGTTCTTTCGTTAACAAACGAATTACCCCGTTTTTTGCTCTTGTATTTACTGCCGTTTCGTCTGATCCAACAGCAATTAAGCCGTTTAAATTAAAATTTTGTTGTAACAAACGTAGAATTGATGCTTTTATATTTGCTGCTGAACCACTTTATGGAACGACGTGTCCTATATATTGGGAACTTGGTTCAGTTACAAGGGATATATGTTATTCTGTAATACGCCGCCGTATATTTGCAGTAGTTTCATAAATTAGTGTTAGGTCCTTTCTGCCGTCAAAGAATAATCCTATAATAGCAGGTTTGTCCGTGGTTTTGTCCATACAAAGTTCTCGTTGTGCTTTCCGCGCTCTTTTGATTTTCATTCTATCTATTGTCATTGTGGCATTTGCTTTAGATAAAACACCCGTATCTTCCAAAACAGCATTAAGTATTATAGCTGCTGCACGATCTGACACCCAGGTTCTGTCACAGGCAAGTGCCACAGATGGCAATTTAACCCTCATTTGTGATAAAATTTTGTTTTCTGGATTTGTTTTGTCTAAAAAGGAGAAATTGGTTTTCATGTTTTCGCAGTTTTAGAAAAAGTATAAATTAAAATTACCTAAGACATCATCTGGACCTCGATCTGAGGTTTTATCAAGAAGATCGTCTTCCTCTTTTTGGCTAAGGGTAAATGCTACCGATTCCAATCTTGAATTTGAGGTGGTTGTCGTTTTTGATTTTGTTTCACCTAAACAATAAAATCACTATAATTTTTTTAAATAAAGATTAAGTAAACTTACGTAGAGATTTAACAATACTGCTATCAGATTCAACTTCCTCCTCTTCACTGTCTTCACCACTAGTACTAAATTCTAAAATTTTCTCCGGCACATCTGAGTAACTGCAACTAGGTTTCAGGTCTTCTTTTTTAAAGGAAAAATTTTTTCTGTTCACAGTCTTTGCAATTTTCGTCGTGACTTTTATGTCTACTGTTCTAATAGCCATTACTCTCGTAGTTCTTTGGTCAGCAAGAAAGGCTTGTTCTCTTTGGGGTACTTTTTTTGATTTTTCACACTTACATGTTTGAAACTCAGACTTGCAAGCGGCTATATCAAATAACTTAGAGGCCTCTTCTTTAAATGAGTCTAATTTTAGTTCAATCGTTTGAGTATCCTGCCTGCTTTTTAAATTTTTCTGAATAAGTTTGTAACGGAATTGAAGCTTTGAGCCAAATTTCTTCAATTTTTGGCACAGTTTGTTTTAGAATCTCACAAACAGAAGGATCCCTTCCGGCATACCTTTCCTTTAAGTCATGTTGCACAAACAAAAAATGACACATAACATCGTTAAACGTTGGCAAAACTCTACCACTTAATAACTTTGGTTATCCAAAAACAATATATTTGTCTCTACATCTAGCTGTCATTATTATTTTCACACCTTACGACGATGTCAATATTTGTGAGGTTCACACACAACTAAGCCTGGCAGTCGACACTCGAATAAGTTAATACATGTATGACATGCGCGCTGCGCGGTAGCCCCGCTATCAGTGACGGGTCATTTTAGGAATTAATAAGTAATTTTTGCAAAATTAGATAAGTTTGAGGAACCGGAAGTCCTGGTAGTAGAGAAAATTTTTTTTAATATGCGAGATGTATATATTTTCCGCTATGACAGCTTAAAAAAGATTTTTTTAAACAATATTATGGCAATTTTATCGAAAATCGGTAAAATTGAGAAATTTTAAGAGCCTTGAGGAACCCTAAATATTAAAATTGGTCAGGCAACTTTTGCCACTTTTTTTGTTTACTCATACGCATATTTTAAAAACTATGTCACACTACTTGGAGAAAAATAGTTTTTTCGTTCCACCCGAATCTATAAGATATATATCCTGTAAATTTGAATAGTTTATGTGCACTAGGCGTACTTTGTGTAAAATATTAAGTCTTGGTTTATAATTTCAAGTCGTTTTTAAACATATTTAAGTTTTCTTAATCTTGATAATTTTTTTTGAATAGCAGTTTTCAGTACAGCGAACAAAAGTGAAAAAAATATCGAACTTTGGTACTTACAACATTTATTTTAACAAAAAATAATTATGGTTGCTAATTATTTTGTTGACAATTTGCTGATGTTTTTTTTATATTCCTTCTTAGTTGAATGTGAATCCTTCTAATTTTGAATGCAAGTGTAGGGGAATGTGTAGATACTCATCACGGTCTAATTATCTCTAGGTACTTTAATTCTTTAGTTTTAAGTTTTGTGCCTGAAAATTCTAATTTAGTTTCACACGTGAACGTTTCGTAGATTTTTGTGTGTGCTGATAAACACATACATCTAAATTCGTTTAACTACAAAACTTACCCTTTTTTTGTCACCTGGTTTCCCCGAATTACAGAGATTACGGAAGCTGTGTTTTTGCACTGTAATTTGAAATCAAAATATAAATTCTATACTTCATAATATACAATTTCGTAACGCTAAACAACCGAGTAATTTAAGCTGTTATGATTAAGCATTACTTAATATATAGGATGGAGTAAAAACTGGTTACCCTCGGGAACTTCCCATCATGCCGTGACTTCAGGAGTCCGACACGATCCTAACGCGTGGGTCACCGAGAGGACCATAGAAGTCTACCCCACGCAATCAGCGGCCGCTTCCCATGCTAATTCTCGGATTTATACGACGGCCGGTCAACTTTGACCCCGCATTCTAATTTAGTAGCCGCTTTGGTTAGAGACAAAACTAGATTGGACTAACAAAACCCCCTTTAGATTTTATTCTCGCAATAAAACCGATTGTTACCTACCAAAAATTTCTATGTTTTTAGTACAACATAATCCGAAATTTTTTTTTGTTAAGTAATTATCTATTTATTTGATCTAGATAATAAGTGTATGCGTTGGCGTCACGAATTTTGTATAAGATAACTTTTATCAAGAACCAATGAAATAGTCACGATGCTTAAGCGAATCATGTCTATCTTTCGTGTATCTCTTGTATATATAGGCATATAAGGTACCATTTTTCATGGCACTATCTCGACGACCGCGACAAAGCTTTTACATCACGCACACCAAAATTGCGGCTTTTACATAAAATTTATGTTCATTGTTAACATCCATTGTCAAAAATTGTATGCTTTCTCTCAGAATGAAATTAATATAACAAGGGTCATTCTATATTGCGGTAACATTACAAAAGTACTTTTTGTGGAATGGATAATAGAATTTTGAAAGAGAATTTCTGTTTACCAAGATTTATTGAGACGCCATAATAATTTATGGAAAAAACGCTTTTAACCCTACTTGAACATTTTCATTTTGGATTATATTTCTCAACGAGATTTAAATTAAAGCATTTCTTCCTTACTAATAGTCTTATTTACATTTTTGGAAATACTGGTTACAGCAAAAATTAAAACGTTTTCTTTTCAAAATTTATTATGTCGTAGATGAGTACAAAACTGATTAAGTTAGATTAAAATTGAAATTCTTTGGAAAAATATTATTTTCTTTAGATTTCGTAGCGTACTGTTTACATACTCTACTGAATTAAACAAAAATACAATATTAATAAAGGTAGAAGAAAATGTACGGGAAATGTGAAAACAGTCTACCTTTATTGCCGTATTTTGTGTCATTTTACTATTATTTACTTGTTTAGTTGTTTTCCCCCTTATTAAGTTTTTGACAATTATTGATTTTTGCTGTACCTCCTATAGGGAGGTTATTTGGCAGGTTGCAATTAAAACACTATAGTTTCGACCCCTGAGTGAATGCTAAAATATTCGGTAGTAATGTCGTGAATATCGTTTTTTTATTGAATTACTTTCTTTTGTCTAAGTTAAGAAGTGTAGATTTTTAAAAAAATATTCGAACCAAAAAAAAGTAACATTGACCTGATTGAGGTATTAAAAATTATTTAAACATTTAATATGAGTAAAATATTTTCTAGCCTTTTCCACTGAATAACATATGGTAATATCATCATCATCATCACAGTTCTATGTCCCTAAGTGGGTCTTGGCTGACTCTACAATCGTCCTCCATCTTCTCGTATTCCTTGACACTGCTTCTCCATATCTAACGCTTAGTTTCTTTAAGTCATCTTTTACACAATCTGTCCATTTTTTTCTGGGCTTTTCCTGTGAACGTTTTCCCTCAATAAATATTTCAAAAAGTATAATTTTTTCAAAAAATTCGTAAAGAAAAAATTTTTTAGATTTTTGTCGTTCTCCAATTTGGTAGTTTTTGAGATATTACCATCAACCTACGTTTTTTAAATACCGACTTGTATTTTTTATTCCATTTCAAATAAAGTTTTTTTTCGGATTTTAAGGATGCATTACATGTCCATATTTGTTTGCATTTTAATCGTAAAAAAATGAAATTAAAGTTTTATTGAGTTTTTAAAAATAAGGTGGCTTAGAAGAACAACAAGAAACAATTTCTTATAACAACCTATGATGCGTAATTCATCAGTGAAACTAAGTTTAAACTAACATGGCAACGTTTTCCAATGGTGAAAAATTAGATTTAACTATTTGTTATGCAAAAGCATTTAGAAATGTTAAAAAAGCGGTTCAAATTTATCAAAATGCTTTGCGTACCCCGAAAGACACTTACCTAATCGACAAATTTTTACAAGGCTACAGCGAAATTTTTTCTACTACACGGATCATTTAAGAATCCTTCCATACGAGGAGCAACTGTAACGGCAGAGATTGTATTAGGTACGTTTTATCCACTTTTCATTTGATTTAAAAAATAAGTAAGCTTTAAGGTTTTTAATTAGTTTTTCAAATATCGGTTGGTATTTTAAGATTGTACAGGTTTTTAAAGACTTCGACATTTTCTTTAAAATATTTTGGATAACTAGTTTATTTTTGGGCTGGGTTTGTAGACTATACCATATCAGATATGGTGACGCGCCAATTGCACATGATCAATAGGACGCACGATAATCGGACGCGTGCAACAATTGGATCCGCCACAATTGGACGCTTGTGAAACTATTCTAAACGGTGTTGGTTGGTAGATCTGATCGGATGTGAACGGTGTTGGTTGGTAGGTTACATTTATTACGATTTTCTTCCTAAAAAAATTACATGTTTTTATGTGATTTGGGGTAAACGGTGTTGGTTGTTAGATGTGATCGGGGGTGAACGGTGTTGGTAGGTAGGTTACAGTTATTACAATTTTCTTGTTTAAAAAATTACATGTTTTAATGTGATTTGGGGTAAACGTTGTTGATTGGTAGATGTTATCAGTTCACCATGGTATCAACTTTTTTTTTATTGTGTCTTTTTGGTATGCGCGGCATTTTTACAAAATAAAATTGTGAAAGAAAACTATCAAAATTTTAATTATTAAACAATTTATGCAACCATTACTTATAAAGAGTGTTATGAATGTAAAAGAAACTTATTTTTTTCATGCATACCTACATATAAGCAAGTACATCTGCAAACAAAAAAAATAATATAAAAAACGTCATCTCGCTGTTCCTAGAGTGCTGGTGGTATTTCCTTGTTTCATGGCGATGCTTATACGCTGCATTAAAAAATATTTCGCACGTTAATCCCCTGAAACAGTGATAAGATAGGAACCTATTGTTGCAATATGTACTATTGTCTGTATTGTCCAATTGTCACACGTTCAATTGTTGCACGTGTCCAATTTTCACGCGTCGAATTGACCGCGTTCAATTGACGTATAATCATCAGATATAAATGAGCTATCAATATTTTTAGGATATGTACAATACAAGAACGTCAATAAAGGAGGTCTTTTTGAGAGAAATTAAAAAAAACGAGGGTGTCTAAGAATTTGGCTAAGAAAATTTTGCGTCGTTATAAGTTCAGAACCTATCAATGCAGGAAAGAGCAACAATAAGTTCAGATTCAAAACACTCGTACCGATAACAAGCCATAACAAGTATTTCTGTACAGTAGCATCACCCAACGAAAGAACACCTGATGCACATTTTGCTCTTATTATGAGCTCATCAGAGGTGTATACTTAAGTGCGGTATACAACTGTACAAGAAGGCGGTTGATCTTTTAAACTCACGTGGAGCAATGAACATAAGTGCACTTAAACATTCTATTGCCGTTACAGTGAACTGTTGGCATTTCTTAGTTCATTCTATTTTTACGTGTTCTTTATACATGAGATGTAGTAAGAACAAGTGTTCTTATACGCGTATCTGCTTGGACGTACTTGTTTTTTTCATTGGTGGCTCATAACCGGCAATTAATTGTTTCCAACACATCCCTACTACGATGAATAGTTTTTAAACTGGTAATCAGTTTCCAAATTGTTGGGTGATTAATTGAAAGTCCAGTTTGTAAGCGATAACTGATCAATTGCATAACAGAACACCGCTATGGGCACAAACGCTAATGAGGTTATCATACGCGTTTGTAAAGCGAAATCCGCTTCATTACAAATGTTTTCTCATGTTTTTCGTGAAGTGGAAGAAACATCACAAAATTTCACCCCCTTTAAATGCGTTAATGACAGTTAACTCGAAGTGGCAGGAGATTTTAAGGGGATTTACGTCAGGTACAATTTTTTCAGTTGGTCTATCATTCTTGTGTACATGACAGTTTGCTTATTTCACAACAGAGCATATATGACGGCTACAGGCGTCTATGTTAAATTTGAGAAGTGTTTATTTATTTCATTTTATACTAAGAAGTAAATACAGCATTTTTGATTGATAGAGCTATACTCACCTCACGGACTTTTGTTTCCCGACCAAATATTAAAATTCTATTCAGTTGTGAGCCGCTTTCAGCTATTAAAAAGTTTTCGCTCTTACCGTTTACAACAATTGTTTTAAATTGTTCTGGAATCGTCAAATCTTCTACACGTAAAGGAGCTGCAGGCGCAGCATTCACCTCATTTCTCTTCCTGCGAATCATTTTTTTAAAACTAGAATGTTTCGGCAAAATTGCTTGCGCTGCTTGTAAGAAATTTCCGCCATCAAGGCATATATTAATGATCTGGGACGTTTGTCGCCAGCGCGAATTTTCATTTGACCACGAACCACGTCTGCCTCCACTTTACCTGAATTGCTGTCGTGAGAATGATTATGCATCTGTTTTATAATTACACCATTTGATGTATGGATACGACATTTACACCCATTGTTCTTAAGCTCACACCCACATTAAGAGAACCCACAAAAAAAAATTTTTTTCCTAACATCTGTTTGTAGATACTAACTATCAAGAAAAACAAAAGAATTACCTTAGTCCCCAGCGCCATTCTGTCTACGCGCTTATTGTTTTATTAAGTAGATTTGTTAATTCATATGCAGTAAAACCTCTATTTTCAGCCATATCTTAAAAGCGGCCACCTCTAAAACTGGCCAAGTTTTCCAAGTCAAAAACCAATTATACGAAAATATCCATATTAATGATCCTCCACCTCTCGATAACGGCCACGGCCACTTATTTGTAAACTTTCTTGGAAAAATACATGTAATTCTACCTCCCATTTCCGGCCATTCTTAAGTAAGGTCATTAGTAGACAACAGCTTAGCGCATAAAATATAATTGTTTCATTGTGTGAGGCTTAAGTCATTACCGGTATTTGAGAACGGATTTAAAGAATTTGTTCGATTTACAATAGACCGTCATTATAGAGAAAGTGCAATTAAAAGGTTCATTAAGCTCACCCCACAAATCGTATTTTGCGTACATAGTTTGAGTTAGTATGTTCAACAGTGCTGTTACATATAGACGTACAGAAAAATTACAATGTCGCTAAAAAGAAAATGTTTGTCTCTTAAAGAGAAAATTGATATAATTGTGGAAAGTGAAAAGTTCAATTCCGGTGCTGGAAAGTTGGCTGAAAAATTTAGTGTTTGAAGAACACAAGTTAACGATATTTTAAAAAACAAATGTGATTTAAAAAAGCTATTTGAAGAAGGTTCCAATACCGAGCAGAAGAAAAAATTTCCTAGAACTGAAAGATTAGAAATTGACCGAGTAGTTTACAATTGGTTTTGTAAAGCTAGAAATAAAAATATCCCTATATCTGGACCTTTAATAAAAGAGAAAGCATTGGAAGTTGCGGAATATTTAAAAATGACGGATTTTAAAGCTTCAAATGAGTGGCTTGAAAAATTTTCTCAAAGACATAACATAACCTGTAAAACAATTTGCGGGGAGTCAGCTGATATTAACCTGGACACTGTTAAAGCTTGGAAAGCAAAGCTGTCAGTAATATTGAAGGAGTATTCACCCAAAGATGTGTATAATGCTGACGAGACCGGATTTTTTTACCTTGCGATGCCAAACAAAACGTTCTCTTTAAAAAACGATAAATGTAGTGGTAAAAAAGCTGCAAAACAAAGATTGACAATTTTATTTTGTACAAATATGGAAGGTGATAAGGAAAATCCGTTAATCATTGGAAAAAGTAAACACCCAAGATGCTTTAAAGGCTCTCATATCAACAAATTGCTTTTAGAATGGGTATCTAATAAAAAAGCTTGGATGACGGTATAGATTATGACTTCCTGGCTAAAAGAATTTGATGAAAACATGAAAAAAGAAAATAGAAAAGTCTTATTATTTCTGGATAATGCCAGTCTCATCCCACAGTGACTCTTGAAAATGTGAACATTGTTTTTCTACCCCCAAACACCACATCCCATTGCCAGCCACTGGATCTAGGAATTATCCAAAACTTTAAGATGGCCTACAGGAAGTTTTTAATCAAAAGGCTGCTAACATTCACAAATACCGAACATCTATTGATTGTGATATTTTGACCGAAAGCCCCACTGAAGCTAACGGATTTTAGAAAACGTAGAATTTTTTGCCATTGGTTACTAAGACCCGTGACGTTGATATTTGCAAAAAAAATTCATGGTCCGATGAAAGCCGTTTTTGCACAATAATGGATGGTACAACAGAAATTTGCATTATCGGTGGACACAAGACAAAGAGAATTTTCAAAGAAAAACGGCATTTCACGAGATGTTTGGGATAAATGTTTCGCTTGGGATATTAGACCGAAAGGTAGTAGGTCCTTTTTTCTTCCAAGAAACTCACACTGGATTGACCTATTACAATTTCCTTACAAATACGTTTTAAAATTTTTTGGATGATCTACCTTTGGATGTTATAGAAAATTTTGAGTATTACCAGCACGATGGTACACAAGCAGAAACAGAGATCGTCGTTGTACTAGATTTTTAAATAATTTCAAACCAAATCAGTGGATCGCAAACAAGGAACTAATACGTTGGCCCTTCAGGTCACCTGATATAACTCCTATGGATTTATCAAACATAAGGTTTATAAAACTGCTCCTCGAGATTTGGACATTTTGTCTAATTTGCACAACCTTGTAGTTCTTTTAGTCACCATGATAGCAATAGTGGCCCATGGAAATGAGGACAACCTCATACATATATTATGTAAATTGTGAAACATAGGATGTTCCATTTCAAATAACTTATAAATGATTTTTATTGTACAGGGTGTCCCATTTTAGATGGTTTTTGGGGGTACCTTGAAAACTTCTTATCGTAGAGCGATACGATTTTCACGAACCTTGGCTACTTTTTCAAGAAACAATTGATGGTGCATTCGAAACTTTTGTAGCCCTCTTCGTTTCTGAGCTATAGGGCGTTCTTGACAATTTTTCGCTTTGGGACCTCCTCCAACAATTTTTTTACTTTAAGAATTAGGAAAACGGGAGAATAGCACCTGTTCCGTAGAACCCAGCGGCGTACTGAGAATTTTCTTAAATCGAATAGTTTTTCAGATAATGATCAAACTTGGATTATTCTTATGGAACAAACACCCTCTACATGTGATTTATCAATCGAATTCCTTTCCAACGATATATTATAACGTATATTTATTTTAAGCAAAGCATTCTCAATAATTTTTTTTTAATTTTAATTATGAAATCCAAATAACTTTGATTTGTAATAAATAGTTTAAACACGATTAATGTCAAATTCTA
Organism: Abscondita cerata; assembly: GCA_030710515.1. NCBI lineage: Eukaryota > Metazoa > Arthropoda > Insecta > Coleoptera > Lampyridae > Abscondita > Abscondita cerata. The sequence goes on from JALBCR010002208.1 coordinate 137,600, forward strand.
AATTTTGACGCTTACCTACTTGATTTTTTTGTTAATTAATTACTTAATCGCCGGTTAGGTGTACGTTATCAATTAGATTGACATTAAGGTTTAATTTACAGGGCCTGACTGGTTGCAAGTTCAAGTCAATAATACTACTACTAATAATAGAAATACTGTTACTTCCTGTTGGTTATTAATATCAGAATATTTCAAAAATTGTTCATTTTTGGTAGGGGATGTTGTAAACAAAGATAATCTAAAACTTTGTGTAGAATTCAAAAAAGGAATAAAAATACTCACTTATTCCTGATTATATTGTACAATTTCAAATTCTATTAAAACTGTACCTAAAGATTTGATTGTTTTTAATGTATTTGTTAAAGTATGTTACGTTAATTTTTTTAAAGCCGTTATTTTACAAACTTTCTGAAGATAATATGTATGCATAATAAATTAATACGAGAATGATATTTTACTAAAACTTGTTAAAGTTACCACCAACTCTAAAATAATACCACAATAAAAACTTTTATTGGTTTTCTTTAATCTTGTTTTTGTTGCTCCTGTAGGTGCATGAAATCCCGAAATTCTGTTTTAATTAGCTTTACAAATTCATTGGATTTCTTACGTAAGTTTTTTATTATTTATCAGTTCTAAAAGTAAAATGTAATCTTTATTAATCCCCTTCGTTTCATAATTTTCTTCAAAATATAGAATAAGATAATAATTCTTATTAAATGTGGTTTTCAAATTCAATATCTGATTACATATTTAGGCACTCCAAAAGGGTTGGGTTAATAACCATCACGACCTAGTTTACTTAAGATGTTACTGCACAATTAAACAAGATTAAGAACTCTCGTAGGTTTAAGCGAGTCCTATAGTTACTCCTAAACACTGTTTACGCTTAAGGGCTTTCAGTAGACGTGCACTTTAGAAAAAAGAAACGATTTCTTTTTCTCTTTGTTACAAAGATTCAGGAAGGGTTTTCTGAAATGGACCTTTTATATTTAAGGAAAATTAACAAGGCTCTTAATTTCAACTCGCTTTCAATTAATTTTAACAATGCGAAACCACACAAATGCAACCGGAAAATAAAATTCTTTACTACTTTTATATTGAGTTACGAACAAACCATAAAATGAACTTAAAAAAAGATTATTGCAAAATATATTTTTTAATTTTGGTGAAAGCTGCTCTTCTTGATGCGTAAGTCTCCCACAATCATAGTTTGAAACTAATTTACTTAGGTAATTGTAAATTCAATAGCAAATGCTAATTGTTAAGCGTAAATCAACACTATCTAATCGGTAACTACCAACAGCCATAACCCACAGTAAACCATTCAGCAATAAGCAATCAGAAAATTAGACGTCCCCGCTGATATCATTCATTACACAATTACAACCCTTCCTTTACCCAGTAACAACAATTGTTAACAACAATGAGGAACAACATTTTCCTACACCGCGTTCTTGTAATGCGATATTACTATAAAGTTATCGTTTTAGTTTATCTAGAAAAAAATAAGACTACAAATGGAAAATCCTTTGAAATGGAACTCTTGAATTTCATAAAGATGGCAAGTAATACCTCTGGCAAACATTCTCATTTAAAGTAAAGAAGTTACGAGCGGTATATGCTTCAAGTTACAACTATTGCAATCTCGAATTGCATTTATAATACAGCATTGTTGTAAAAGAAAAATAAAGTATGCAATCGGTGTGATCTTAGCTATTGGTTTGTTACAAAAATGCATTACATTCCTTTTCTTTTTGTTAGAATTTCATCGTTATTTAAACAGAATTACGTTTTAATATAAAATCCTCGTGTCTTTTTCAACCTCATACATATTAAGATTTAATCAGATCGTGGTATAATACCCAATGAAGGCACCAATCATTGATTAAACGCAAACTTTTATTCTTAATACAAATTTTACACCTTTTGATGGTCTAATATCATGAAAAGTATTTTATATAGTTGTTGAAAAATGGTTAGATATTTAGTTGGAACGCCATAATTTATAGCTATTAACTATTCGTGTTCCGTGCGTAATAATGCTTGTTCTAAATTAAACCAACACAGTGAGAACGCAAACGCATGCCATCAAGTAAGAATCAATATACAATATTTAAGGAATAATTTCAAATGAATTATCGAATTGTATTGAAGTTGCTGAAAACTGTAACAATCTCCGTTAAACACGTAGTCGACCCATATTTAAAATAACCATGCATGCGATTATAACATAAATCTGCACGTATTACACGACGACGATGTAAAATCTAAAAATTCTGATGTTAATACATCCTTGCGTTTTCTCATACGAAAAAAAATTATCTAATTTTTCTCGCAATGAAAGAGGAGACATTTACTTCTTTATTGCATCAAAGAAAAAAGAACGGAAGGGATTTTCATTTCCTTGTATCTGAAAAGCAATCAGAAATGTACAACACCATCGCACCCTTGCCAAATTGATAAATTGAATTATTATGCTCGTAGGCCTTTTGTCTTTAGTCAAGTTAAATTATATTTTAAAATCGACATTTGTTCAACTAAAATTATATAATGTATACAATTGAAACGCAAAATGTGTATATGTAACGCTTATTTCCTTTTCATGTTTTTAAAAATGCTAATTATTCATTTATGCAAGTCTATGTTATTTTTAACTTTGTGTGTATAAATAAATACATATGGGAAATGCAAGCGTTAATGCGGTAAGAACATTACTTATTCTTTAATCGAGAATGATTAATTTTGTCTAAACGTGGATTTAAAATGCACTGAAATTAACTTAGCTTTTTAAACGGTAGGTAAACCTATTCTGCCACTAAATCTTACATGCAATTTATATGTATGTTATTTCTTTCTTTTTCAGATTATGAAAAGCACAATAATTTATATTAATATTCTACATAATAAATTAAGTAAATTATGCTTCTTCTGAAAGAACACGTTCATAATTGACAAGTCGGGAGAAATTGCAGGAAGCATTTTTCAAAGTGAAGTTGGAAATAAGTAGAATCTGTCCTTTTTTTATTTTATTGTAATAAAATATTACAAATGCTCTTTTTAGAAACTATTTTGCGGTCTGGTCACATGCACATTGTTCAAAGTATTTGTCAGTAAAATTGCATTCGACTTTCATTGCACTTAGACCTCAGACATGTTAAATTAGTAAGAATGACGTGCCGACAAAAGAATTTTAACTTAATAGGTATTTAAATTTAATAGAAGTTTATTTGGTAACGGTACTTATAAGGAAACTCATTGTCTCGACAGATAATTAATAAAAATAAAAAATTATTTATCTTTTGATAAAAAAAAAAATAGTGAACATTGCACTGTTAGATATAAATTCTAGAGTTAATTTAGACATTGATATATAAATCAATACTGATAACACCCTATATAACAACAATAAACAAGTAGCTTATTTGGTTAGGAGTTAAACAATCTAATCGTTGAGCTTAAAAGTTTGCTGGCGAGGCGTTTGTCGCAAGTCAGCACATTCAGTTATATTTTTTAACACCAAGTATGTTTTTTTTTCAAACGTTTATTGCTGGTTTTCATGTGTTATTCTCAAATTTTTGAGATTCTCGAGTATTATAGTGGCATTTTATTCTCGACAAATCAAGTTGGTAGTTTACCGTCACGTTCGCAATGAATGACATAACTGAAGTACCAACCTAAATAGTTGTGAAAACAAAAGAACTGTTGCTTTTAATGTTTAGACAGTTTAGCGCTTGCCAGTAGTTTAATAATACGCCGTTTTAATGTCGCTTGAAGAAAATAGTATATTATGCTACTAGGAGTAGAACGCATTCTTTTTGTGTTGAGCGAATGTATTGCAAAATACTTTGCGAAACACAAAAAGGCGTTCGACTCCGTGTAGCATATACTATTTTTTCTTCAAGCGCAAAAAAACCAAATTCTTGAAGTAATTGAGGTGGTTTTAGAATGAATAGGCAACAGCGTTAACTCAACTTTACAACTGTCAAACATGACTGTCAAACAACATTATTTTTGTTGTGTGTATTAACACGGTTTGTAAAAGGAAAATTTTTGTATTAATTTGTAGAATAAGAAAGAAAGCTATAATTATTTAACAATACAACAATAATAATAATTCACTCTTATTTCAGATGAAAACTTAAAACAAACATTCTTTTGTAGTAAGTATATAGTGGAAAAAATACCTATTTCTTATTTATAGTAATATTAAAGGTACAATTTTGTAATGTCGAGTTAATAATATTTAATCCACTACTTGCTGTTTTAGAACTGACATTGACGTCATTATGGATTTCATATTCACTTGACTGGGATATGCTCGATGTTGCAGTGGAAGTACTAGGCCTGTTAAGATCACCTGATGTTACGGTAGATGTGTTACCTTCATCGCACCCTAATATTCTATTGGCAATTTCACGTTTGTTTGAAAGGGAGTCTTCGATGTATCCCCCAGCTACATTGTTTCCATCCACCGTGTCTTTTTAGAGTGGTAATGTCTCCACCATTGTCAACTAACAATGTAGCTGAGGTTCGTCGCAGTGTATGACCAGTGTATTCCTCTGGATTAGGTAGTTTTAAAAAAGTTGCCACTTGTTTTGGTATACCTGAAATTTTATGTATCCCCATAACGACACGGTGGCATCTACCATTTTGGTATTTTAAAAAGTTGTTACGTTGATGTCATTAGGTCAAAGTGTCATATATTGTCTACATAAATTTAAATAAAAATCTCCAACTATGGTAAATGTCCGTGACTTATTCGTTTTAGTATTAGGAATTTTTACTAGTATTATACGATCCAGGTCTTCGATATCCTGTATTCTTAAATTGACTAGTTCGTCGCAACGACATGCCCCACTAACTCCGAATATTAATACGATCTAAGAAAATAGTATCTACTTTAGCGATTGAAAAAGTTATATTTGAAATTACCTTCATGGCCAAATATTCATTGTTTGGCGCATTTTGTAAAAAGTTATTAAAATGTTCTTTTGAGAAAACTTTTGCTTTTTTGGTTGATACCCATCAGCTTAGCGCTTCAAGAAGGAAATTAATTTTGCGTAATTTTTAAGTTTATGTCATGTTTAATATTTAATTGGCACTTTAGCATGGAATATTGTGCCCATAATGACGAACTTTTCATAGTTTCCGCCAAATGGGAAAAATACGCTAACATAACATTTTCTGTGTAATTGATTATATTATTTTCTTGCGCCCATTTCAAAAATTTATTGTAAGCAAAATCATATATTTTGCGCGATTTGTTGGGGATCAAATTTTCAACTAAGGCATCGGCGATTTGTTTTATTTTAGGTGGAGTTCCTTCAATTTGCGACATTTTTAAAAGTTTAAATTTTAAATGGCGTTTCTGCTTAAAAAGTGCTAATACCTCTACCGGCAAACTAAGTTACTAATTGAGCGTAAAATAATAATATTATTGTACGCCGTAAAATAATGTAGTCGTTCTATATATTCAATGCGGTATAGTAAAATTCATATTTTAGCACGCTTGAAGAAAAAAGGTTTTTTTATTACGTGTTAGTTCTGTTGCGTTGTGGTGCATATACATTGCTGCAATCAACAATCATCCTTTGTTTTATTTTAAAGTATACGTAAAAGGTTTGAGAGTATTATCTGTTGTTCAGGCGAAGTTCATCATCGTCAGTTCCTTTTATGTTCACTAACAATCATCTGTAACGATTCTGTTAGTGCTAAGTGTACTACTAAGTCTAACGTCTAAAGCCTGCTAAGTCTACCACAAACAAAAAACTAGCATCCCATGAGCATATAATTCGTAAGTACTTTCAGTTGTCCATAATTTGCTAATAGTATTTTGTGTCTCTAGGATAGACAGTAGTTTGTGGTGATGTGTTTTTATTTGAAACGGATTTCTGAACAGTAATATCAGACTTTTGTATTTGATTAATGTCTCTGCATCGTATACCCTTCATCCAACTTGATTAAGTACTTAGTGAAATTTCTTTATCATACGAAAAATCTTCCCCGGCTTCCACTTTATATTTGATGTAGGTATACGAAAGGGCGATAACCCTTTCTCGTCCACTTAATTTTCAACAAACTTTAGTAGTTTATGTGAGTTTGTCTGTTTAAATACAGTTCAGAGGGAGTCGCTCTAAATCGGAAAAGAATTTCACTGATTTTCTTTACGAGAGGTAACTTTTCCTTTATAATTTGAACATAAAGTTCAGCTTGACAATTTGTGGCTGGATGTCCTGCGGAAATAAATTTTTATTGGATTGTGTCATAACCAGAAAATTCATCCGACTTGAATATTGAGTCACTATGAGGAACGGGTATAGTTAAAACCATGGAAGGTTGCGTGTGACTCATTCTGAATAAATGCCTGAATTAATTTTCATAAACGTATGTCGAGGATACTATGATCTTCTTATACAGGTTTCTGTATTACCGATAACATGTAATTATAGTACATTTAAACAGATGTCGCTCATTTTGCTTAATATCTTGTATTAATTTGTATTAATTATGTAGTTATTAAACGGCTAATATTTACTATTGTTTGAATTCTTGAAAACAGAACGTCAAAATGGGAAAATGTTAAAATATTAATTAAGTGTCGACATACGATTATACGACATAAGATTATTACACGGCTAACTTAAGATCATCGATTCTGTTTTTCTCAAGAGCATTAAACCGGATGTCTGGACGTTATTGAAAATTTTTATTTCAGGCTATTTAGACAAGGCATCTACTAAAATTAAAAAATGGTGGAGTTCATAGGGACCTGCGAAATCTATATGAGGTCAATCAAAGTTAATCTTGGGCGGTTCCTATTTATGGCAAAATTTCCCGATTTCTTTATCGATTAATGGCTGATATACATGACGATGTCCCAGAGCTTTTATTTGATGTAATTCCTATAGTACTTCGTGGTAAAGAGATTGTGGGACGTACATTCGATAATTTCTAAAAATTATTCCACAGGGGACTATTCTTTACTAATATATGTAAAGAGGAAAGCCCATCCCATAGCTAAAGCTTTTTTGTCAATTTGTTACTACGCTTGTACTGATTAACTGATCGAGATGTTTTTCCTCGTTATTGATTTTATGAGACAATATAGCTTCTATACCTCGGAACTTGTGTCTGACGTAAGAATGACAGGAAGCTCTGGATTGAGAGTTGTCAGAACTCTATCGCTTATAATTTCATTTTTGAATTTGATAAATGTTGTTTCGTTTTGTGTTGACCACTTAAATTTGGTATTTAGTTTAGTGCGACGCCGGAGAGGAGCAACGAGCAACTATTGCCGGTAATTTATTAGGAGATTTTGAAATTTGATTATTACTAATGACATTCGCTAAGTGCTCAATTTTTTTGAATGAACACTTTCGAAAACTCAAATGCTAATTATATCGTCTGAGGCGCTCGAGGCATTTAATTAGCCGACTTTTACATTATTCGTATGAGTTGCCGTAAATCACAATGTCATCAAGTTAATTGAATTTGCCTTGAAACCATTATAAATTCGAAACATAATCTGACGAAATTCGGACGGAACAGTTTTTATATCGAAACTCAAACGATTTACTTTATATGTTCGTAGATGCGTAGACGATTGTTGTGAATGTTGTCGATGATTGGAAAAGAATAGTGGTCCAATTGGTTTAGGATTTCGCGGCCTGTTTGTGAACTAGTGACTAGTGTGGTGCAGATTAAAGTCCAATGACCGTTTTTGATTGAAATTTCTTCCTAAGGTTTTGTTTTTTGTTTTCCTTTGAACGAGTAATAAATACAACCTACAAAGCAGACCTCGTCAGTCAACATCTAACATCTGAAGAAGCTCGCATTAGCGGAAGGTTTGGAAGAAATTCCAATTAACGACGGCCATTAGAGCCAAATCTAGAGCACACTAGTTCAGGATAGTGGGTGTATTCTTCTAACTGGGTATTTAAGAAAACTTTATAGACTAAGCACAACCTTACCATGCCATCTGGTTTGTATACGTTTACAAACGGCGAACTCCAATTGCTATACAAGATGGGAGTGATGATTTCCTGTGATTCTAAAGATTGTTTTCAATTTCAAGTACGTTTCGTGTTTCATGGGTAACTTTACGCGGGTTTAAATAAACGGGCTTTCCCCCTTTTGGAGAGGCAATAAAATTTTACGTACATGTCAGGTACGCAACCGACTCTTTCATCGAATACATATGAAAATCGACGTTGAACATCTTTAACATCGAATACAGTCGTACCCTCGTGTTTTCCCTGATACAATCACTGTCAACAAGTGAATCAAATAGTAAATCACGGGTTTATTCTTAGTTTGCACACAAAATTTATTATCTAAATTTGAAATTTAAATAATTAATCTATATGATTCGTGGAATTCTATTGTGATTATGTAAATGTAAAAATGCAGACTTTTTCAATGTGTTTGTTGAATGAATCGCAATTTAAACTTTATTTATACAACAATTATTTGTTGTGAACTTACCGCAATGTTAACATAGTCCTGAAATTTCCCGCTTTAATTTAATCTGCATTTCGACCTGTTAAAAGCTGAGTGCAATGGTTATTCTTCGTAAGTAATTTGGGACTTTTTAGATTCTGTTCATCGTCTTGTAAATATGTTAAGTGTTCATGAGTGCTTTATTTTCTAGTTTTCTTCCGACGCGATAGCTGTTTTTTTTCTAGCAGGAGTGTTTAACGTATGTATGAGTATTTGATCTCTCTAATGAATTGGATTCTAAAGAATATTCAAGCATTTGAGACATGCAAATTCACACGGGTACGAATTTCTTTAGTTCTGTTAGATATTGAGAAACCATTGTGTTAGACTTTGGAGAGCATTTCGTTCCATTAGTGGTTGTGGTTTTGGCATCATGTGTTCTTCCAACAGGTTTATTAGGTAAATTATATGTTTTGGCTGACTTCTGGGGCACATAGTGACGTTAAAGTTAAAGTAGGGCCTACGCAATAAAGTAGAAGTTGAAATTCCTCGAATAAAAAAAAATCCACGACATACGACATAGACGTTTCTTCTCTACAAATAGTGAAGAAAATTAGTTTTCCCTCACTAGTGAGGAAAAAAATGACATGTTGCAAGAATGTCTGTTTAAATAAATTTAAGAATGTACCTTTATAACTGTGCTCTTAGAACTTAATTATACAATTTCATTTATTATTCAGTCACTTTTGTTTAATTTATTATCTTATATTTCGACTTTTTAAACATTGTTACCATACATTTATTGGTTAGAATTACTCGTCTAGGAACGTTGCGCTATGACAGGTTGTGACCACACTGAGACCACAGAGTAAATACTGTGTTTACAATTAATAGTTTTTCTTTCATTAGGTTGGTTTTTTGGGGAATGTCGTGGAAAAATTGTTGTGTCTAACACATGAGGAAAGCCTTTTTTCCACTGTGTCTCTAATGCCTCACCCGCTACGCTTGTGAAGCAATTCGAGCTCGAGTTGAAAAAAGAATCGCTATCCTCACTTGTTGAACAAATCGTGCTTTAATTAGAAAATGTTTCTTTATTTTTGTCAAATTTAGGGAAAGATGCCACAGTGGTATTCAATATATGTGTTTCAGAATCCTTTCGAGAAGACAACGCTAATATTTGGGTTAGGGAATAAAATCCACTGATTCTCAATTCAATTACTTATTGAGAATTATAGCAAGTTGCAATGTGCCCGAGACTTAAATCTTGATGCGCAATCTGAGACCAAATATTTCTTTCTAATGTCTATTGATTTGTTTTATCTTTTTACAAACTTTCCTAATAGACGTATCAATAACAAAATGTGGCAAGGGCTTCGTATTATAACAGCTATAATGAGAGAGCCAAATATGTTTGGGTAATCGTCCGTTTATTCAAATTACTCCGTTGATTTTGACTTTGATCGCTTCAAGGATTTTTAAAAATGAAGTTTATCCTTGTTTCCTGCTCCTTATTTACTTCGTCTTTTAAATCCCACATTTTTTACTATACATACATATCTATTGCCTTATTCGAATTGGAAATACGTCATCATTATGCTTCCTTTTTTTTTGAAAGACATAGTAACATGTAACGAAACATCATTTTTTTGAAACTCATGTTATGGAGCAGGGCTCCACTTACCATATTCATTTCTAAAAAACATGTGTTTCGTCATTGATCACATAAATTTTTAGTTTTCCAAAATAATTTGCAAACTATATATTTCTCGTTTTTTTGATTAAGTTATAGATGATAATAACATTTTTTATATTTTATATCCAACGTATTTCTTTGTGCTTTGTCAACCGTAAACGCTGAGATACAGGGTGCTTTATACCAAAATCTGAAAATTGTTTTTGACTGTTAAAGTTATGTTATTATTATTAGACTATTAAATAGCATACCATATTGTTTTATTTTTGTATTAATAATTTGTATCATAATAAAAAATGAATCCTACTATGAATAATACCTTCATTTTGAATACACACGATTGTTTAACAGTAAGTATCTCACAAAATCTTCCCTTAATCGGTACGAAGTAAGAATAGGTTATTTACATAAAAAGTATTGGAGAATCGAGAAATTCTACTGAAATGGCAAATCAGCCAGTGGCGTAGAATGTAGACGAGAAAAAAGAACCCTTAACAAATTTTAATTATTTTCATATGCTTAAAGTGATTACCGAGTATTACAAAAAATATCCAACAATAATGAAGTAATAGTCAAAAACAATTTTTAGATTTTGGTATAAAGCTCCCTGTATCTCAGTACACAGCTATATTTTATGTAGGTATTTTGTTTTAAATCTTCATATTTTAGGCTCAGAATTTTTTGTGTAAAATATTTACATATAAATTAATCACCCTGTATACATCACATTTTTTAAAACTAGTTTTGTATGTAGCGTCATAATATCAATTGTTTTTTGCAAGCGTGCCTTTGTATAGATATTGAAAAAAGTCTAAGTGGAAATGGAAATTCAAAATTTGTACTTCTAAGATACCGACTTAAATAGTGTAGTCAAATGTTTAGAGTACAATCCTTATTCATCAAATTGTAAAACATTCATATAACATAATTTCTAACTTAATGCATAGAAAAAATTTAAATGAATCACACTTTTTTCCCAGTTTTTATGGCAGTATTCGTTCTTCGAAATTTTATTTTTTTTTTATTTATTTAACTACTGGTAACGCTCTTACTTATTTTACACACCTATTTAATGTTAACATAAATTACTTTGCAAATTACAAGGACTAGCACAAAAACGGCAGCATACGATGTAAGAAAATGTTGAAAACCCCCAAAGTAAATACAGCTAGAGTCGATGTGGTTGGTTAGCTGCCAAATCTGTATTATGCACAATCCACAGTGCAAAGACACATGTACAGGCATTTAATACACGTGTATCATTAATGTTTTACGATCTCCTTAAAGCATCATGATTGTAAACAAACAAGCTGAAATAGACAACATTCATTCCTCCGTGATTGTGCAATACTTACAATTATGTGCGAACAATATTTTAAATAAATTTTATTACATTTCAAAATCTTTTTACACTTCCACTGTAATTATAAGCTTTAATTATCTTTATTGAAAATCTTTCTTTATTTTTCGTTATTTTACAAAATTACGGTTTACGTTTAAAAAATGGGGGTATTAGACATATTTCAATCATTTAAAATTACATTGAAATGAAGCTTTAACAAATTCTTTCAATAACAACAAAAAAAAAATTATCAATACTTTTGTACAATTTTGTAGTATACTATGTACTCACCGGGGAAGTACACGATTACAGCCGAGCGTCATCAAGAATTTAAATTACTGTTTTCATTTTACTGTCACATATGGTAACCTAGGTTAAATCAAAAAGTAGCAGTTAGATCAATTATAAAAGGATGAAAAATACTGTCAAATCTTAACCTAAAAGTGAATTGCATAGTTACCAACCTATTAAGTTCGATTCAACCAAAGAAACTATCACTCCACATACTTAACATCACTCAAGCGTGTCTCACCGGGAAACGCCATTAGCCCGTATACGGGAAAGTATACAAGGAAAAAAATTGAATATTTAGAGAATGACTAAAACCAATAGGGTAAACTGACCTAAAATATATTCATTCTTTTAACACTTCCGGTTGTACGGGAAGTCGACATCAACTTGGTAATATTAAGTGGAACACTCTATGTGCAATTTCCTAGTATTGGAGCGTACCAGAATTGACCATGATTAGTATTATTTGAAAAACAATAAAATTGTGTGAATTTGACACAACCCAATAAATTTTCAAATCGTTGTGGGTTGTGATTCCAATCATGCCGGTACGTTTAAATTACACAATTATTACATGTGACACTATATCCTCATAAGAAGACCCCATCGAAATATGCTGCAGCAAACGTATCACATCCTGTCACATTGTCGATAAATAATAAACAAATTTAAATAATAATTTGTGTAAATAATAAACGTGTCGGCATGATTGGAATCACAAACCACTACCCCACTACAATGATTTGAAAATTAATTTGGGTTATGTCAAATTCACACAATTTTATTGTTTCTCAAATAATACTAATCATGACCAATTCCATAACAGATCTGGTACGCAAACCAAAAATTAACCCCATATGGAGTTCCCGAAAAAGTTACAGATATTTACGTGAACTTTTGCATCTGTCAAAACTTTACGAAGAAAATTAATATCTCAAAATCTATAACTCCTAGCTATAGGGAATGTTATAAAAAGTGCCCTAAAATTGACGTAGAATCTAAAAATGCAATAATATATAGGGTGTACAATTTAAAATAACGAAGTTGATGTCGACTTCCCGTACAACTGGAAGTGTCAGAAGAATGAAAATATTTTAGTTGAGTTTGCCCTATTGGTTTTAGTCATTCTCCAAATTTTCTAATTTTAACTATGTATTCTTTTCCGTATACGGCTAATGGCGGTTCCCGGTGAGAAACCTTATATAGTACGTATATTACAGCAATTCTCAATTTTATTGTCTAATACTGTATTTGATTTTTATAAAAGATGACGTACTTTAGACTTTGGTAATTATAGGGCTGACTTTTTATCTTTTTATATTAGCGTATTACCTCTACAGGGTCATTGATGGTCGATGGTAGGTTTAGACGTTTATGGAAAACGGGTCATAGGAGTAATCTAAAAATTTGGGTATTGCCATAAATAGACACGATCTATCTTCCTAAAATATTTTTATTTTGGCGGTGTTGCCGCTTCTACTCAAAAGTAGTAACAACTTGTTACACCCTATATATTATTTAATTTTTAGAATCACAATTTCTTACTGATAATTTTTCTGAATAGTTCCCTATACCTATCTACACCGGTTTTCGAGATAATAATTATTTTAGTTTATTTTTTTTTAAATATGATCCCACTAAAATTTAAATTTAGCTGCTATTTGAACTTATATAAGGCTGAGATGTTAGATGCATTCTGCAAAAGCCTTGTATTTAACAGCTATTTAAATACCTTTATTTTATCTTATACAGGGCGATTTAAAATTAATGGTTTTGACGTGACATACAAAAAGGTCAAAACTTTATTTTTTCAAATAGAACACCCTGTATATTACTTGAAATTCTGATAGACAATTAAAATGCCGTCAAGTTGATATAGCATAGTGGTATAGCTAACTCGTCAAATTTTTGAAATAATTGCAATAATGATTAAAAATCACATTGTCTTCACCTAATTTGCATTAGTTAGCCATGAAACGCCATGTGATTTGACAATTGCTCAATTATTCACTGTGTTTGACAGACGTCATAGTTTTGAGATTGTGATTGGGATTTATTACTTAATACTTATTCAAAAACAAATTACAATGAGCCGAAATAATTATGAGAAATATTAAAAAACAAATTGACATTTTTTTAATGGTAAAAAAATGCAATAAAATCGACCCGAAGCAGTATCTAAGCGTCTCATCGAACCAAGCCGAATTAAAGCAACGGTAACATGCGATTAGAGGTACATGCCGTAAGAGCTTGGCTTGATTCGCTCCGATACTGCTTAGGGCATCCTATATAATAAAACGCCTATTTTTTTATGTCTGTCTCCGAAATTAAACGGGTTCTTCCAGATGTCGTAGATACTTGAAATTCGGCATGCCGATGGGTCTTGCCTTCAAACCAACGGGAAAAAATCTGAAAACCGGAAATTTCCATTCAGGGGCGGTGCCAGGAGCGTATCCGTACGCCATAGGTATAACATTATTCAGAGAGTTTACATTATTTATACACTGAATTTCGTACAGTAGCGCTCCAAGCCATCCGCCATTTGTCAAATGGACATAAATTAAAAATTCCTATATTAGTAGTAGACAATAATCATAATATTAATCGGTGCAACTGTTTTATTGCAAATTTTGTAATTATTTTACTTAAAAATCTGATTTTTAAATATCTCTGGCATATACGTAATATACAAATCAGAAATTCCTTGAAATAGCGCTTAAGAAAATCATAAACACAAACAATAATATAATAAACTCTCAATCACAACTGAAAATGTGCCCGACTGACAAATGGCGGCGAATCCCCTCTACTGCCTCACTAATCAAGTTTTGGTTCAGGATCTTGCTACAACGCTTAGGGCCGATTTTATTAACTTTATTCTACAAAAACTATCAACTTTAGGGAAAAAATGGTTTTTACTGCCATTACCCTGGCTATCACTAGTTATCAATAGAATTTTTTGTAGATAGGTAGCCATTTGGAAGAAATGGATACTCCCATTCCAAAACTCTTAAGATATCGAAAAAATTACACCGAACATTTTTTCACCATTAAGGATTTACCAGTTTGTTGTTGAACATTTCTCCGTCTCCAGACTTTTGGGCTACTCCATATAATACTATGTTGGAAATAATGCCACCAACATTAAGTTATTGATCCTGTGAAAATGCATATAATTTGTACACGTGCTCTCACATAATAAAATACTCAATTACGCTCTTACATTGTAAATACAAATTAATAAATTCTATCAAATAATGCAGATATTTAGTAACACTCACAGTCATATGCGGCGCTACAATTTGTATTTTTTTTTAAATATGAGGTTGCATGTCCAAAGTGTGTGATTTGTGTATCGCTTCCCGGCTATTTTGAAGGGCACTAATTCACACAAGACTAGCCTCCTGTGAGTAAACAATGTGTACAGGTCAACGTTTTTAAAAATTAATGCATGTCAACACAACCTAATCCATAGTGTTAGACAATTGTATTTATGAAAATGAAAAAAGGTCGAGTTGTAATTAGTTATATTTAAGATAAGAGTCCATAACTAGAGAGTTTTTTCACTGTCAGTTTATCCTTTTATTATTAGGATATAATGAGTAAACTTTATTCTACTTACAACAATAAATAAGTTAATCGAACTACTGTTTAATGTTATATGAGTAAAATGCAAGAGGTAATTGCCTTTCGACAATGTCGACACTGACACACACGTTATTATTATTAATGTAATAAAAAGTCGATGTAAAGCTCTACTTATATTATACAAAAGATAAACTACCATTGAACGTGTCAGGAAGTATGAGATTAATGATCCTTACTAGTAATTAAGAGGAAATTCAAATAAAAAGACTATTGCTGTAAATAAACTAAAATACTTGCAAATTCTTTAGAAATAATGGATTCGTGGTTTAATTCACCAAATGGATTTAACCATTACTAAATTACATCGCGTTAGATATCATTAACATTTTCTTCTTTTTTTTTTAATTTTGATTTCAGGAAAGCACTTGAAAGTTTTTTTTGTAAACTTAAATACTTTATTAATAAAAAAAAAAGCGTATGCTGGGTGATGTACTAGTACTAATTGATGGTCAATTTTTTTTGTTTATTTAGTGGACGATATAATAAAAAACAAATAACTCAGGCGGTAAATCTTAATTTAATAAGTAAATTTATATTTGAAGTGAAGCAAAAGAAGCATTGAACTTTTTCTTTTTGTTCCCAACCCCATATAATAAATTAACTTTTACAAACCTACTTCTGTCACCATAATTTCTGCAATTGGATGCACGTAACATTATTTAATATTGTCTTCTTGACATTGAACTTGCAAATAACGAGTGATAGTATAAAAGGCTTCTAATGTATACCAAAGTTACGATAGTCAACAATTTTTTCAAATGATACCCTGTATATTTTTTGTTGGTTGCTATACAACAAAGTAAAAAAATTATACAGTTTTATTATACATTTTTTGTTTTAAATAAATAACGACCTGATGAAGCGACTTTTCGTGATACGAGAGGTCGCCCTAACCACTACCCGAGTTTTCTTTAACTACACACTCGCACCTTCCATAAGGGGTCCAGAGGCTTCGATACTTTCCTAGTTGTAATCACTCACATATTACGGAAGAAGAAAAAATTAAATTTTTATTAAAAATCAGGAACAATAATGTTGAGATTAGACATTGTGCAATTACTAAAACTAAATGAAGTCACCGATAAATTATTGTAAGTCATATGGTTTCCTGTTAAATTAATATTTAAATGTTCTTGAACTTTTGTGATAGATGAATGTGGTGCTGATAGAAGTAGTTTGAGAAGTTCTTGTATTTATGCCAAAGATTTTTTCAGCCGTTTCAATTTTATTCTGTACAGAATTCTCTATGTAACCTTCTGCAACAATAGTAGATTTCCAACCCCTAGTCTTATGATAACTAATAAATTTGCACCACTGTCACAGAATATTGAAACAGAAGAACGCCGAAAACAATGATTATTGTATACCTGCTATAATTAAAAGAAATTTGCAGTTATAGATGGCACTTTTGAAAAGGTATTTATAACAATTAGCTGGGTGGAACAGAGAGATACATCTTACTTAGAATTGAGTTTTCTCTTTTGTCTACTATCGCAAATATTCTATTTGTATGTGTTTTTCATGAGTTTATTGTGGTAAAAATTTTGATCTGAAACATTATCTATTTCTAAGTTCAACAGCTTATCTTTTCTTAGAGCGCCAGCCACTCCAAAAATCAATGCAACTTACACACAGAAAGTTATGAAAGGTACATATACTACACTGTGTCCAATTAAGTTGGAACCATATAGGAAACATTTTTATTCTTAGTTTTATGAAAAAAAGTCATTCTTTATAAAAAGTTGTGCATGCTATAAAACTTAAAATATAACTATCAGATATCAAATATTTTGACGCTGTATACAAGGTTTATCAAAAATATGAATTTTACTCAAGAGTAAAGAACCTTTATTTTTAAGAATATTGGGAATTGTTATTAAAAAAAGTTAATCATAATAGAAAACTATTGTCAGATATCCAATATTATCTATCTGCCATGAAATAGTTATTTGGCCAACAAGTAAGGAAAGCGATTATTTTTTCTACTCGAGTTGCCTCACGAGCGTAGCGAGTGAGGCATTAGAGTGAGAGTGGAAAAAGGCATTCCTCATATCTTAGACACAACATTTTTTCCACTACATTCCCCAAAAAACAACCTAATGAAAAAAGTAATATTGTAAACGTAACTTATTGTTACAGAATTTCGTCACATTTTCGTATGTAAAAGCAAAAGTTAATAATAGGTGGATCCCAATAGTCTCGCTACAGTATTCTGTAGTATCGATGTGGTCTCAATCTGTCATAGCGCAGCCGCGTAATTCTAACCAATAAGTAAATGTAGGCTAGCAATTTTTAAGAGTCGAAATATAAGATATTAAATTAAACAAACCTGATTGAATACTAAATTAAATTGTTTAACTAAGTACTAGGCGCATATAGTTCTAATAACACATTCTTACATTTTTTTAAAAAGGCATTTTGTAACATGACATTATTTTCATAGCTAGTGAGGAAAAACAAATTTTCCTCACTATTTGTAGAGAAGAAACGTCCGTTTTCTAAGTTTGTCGTGAAAAATGTAATTTTTAAATTTTTATTAATTTCCCTGTATTCGCATTGTAATTTACTGATAAAAATTTAATCTGGGATGCTCTGACAAATTCTGTTTATTAGAAATTTGCGAATAGAATAGACAAACATCAAGTCGCTAGTTAGAATTTATAAAATATTCAGCATTCGACAGTTACAAAAATTGTAAATAAATTTAAGAAGTTTGGAAGTGTTCAAAATAATTTCAATAACAAACGTCAGAAGCGGGATGCTTAGTGAGGACACGGAATTACAAGTGATACTATCTGTAGTAGAACATCCTAAAATGTCATTGAGAAAAAGAATGTCTTTGATCAGAAATGAAGTAAGTAGAGATACAATGACAAACATTTTAAAAAGTAACAAATATTATCCATACACACCCCAGTTTGTTCATACAGTGAAAGAAAAAGATTATCACAGGCGGTTTGAATTTTGCTCGTTAATACAAGGAGAATTAGAAGAGTATCCCTTTTTATTAAGAAATATATTTTTGACCGATGAGGCAACATTCATATCAAATGGAACTATCAGTTCACAATTGTCGCTGGTGGTGTAACACTTTACAATTAAAACTCGCGACCAATATTCAATCAAGATCAACGTATGGTGTGATATTTATAAAATTAAAGTAATAGGACCATATTTTTTTCGACATTCAATGAATGCTCAACTTTATCTAAATTTTTGTACAAATGATTTTATTGGCGAATTATCCTTAGTATATAGTTTCAACAAGACGGTGCTACATGCCAGACAACAGTAGCTGTGAGGGAATACCTTGACTTGAAACTATATTTAATGACAAAGTAATACATAGATATTCGTACATTTTTTGGCCAGCTAGATCTCCAGATTTAACCCCTCTGGATTATTTCGTATGGGGCTACCTAAATATAGGGTTTACCAGCAAAGGCCTTTGAATTAGAAACAAATTGTTTTATTTCCAATATATTGTTATAAATGTTATTTATCAGGTTTTAGTTTAACTTAATTTTGCATTTGCATTGTTACATAACTTAATAATTACCAAAGATTACTTTTTCATGGCAGATGGTTAATATTGGATATTTGACAATAGTTTTCTATTATGATTAACTTTTTTTAATAACAATTGTCAATATTCTTAAAAATAAAGGTACTTTAATCTTGAGTAAAATTCATATTTTTTGACAAACCTTGTATATACTGTCAGAATATTTGATATCTGATAATTATATTTTAAGTTTTAGACCATGCACAACATTTTATATAGAATGACTTTTTTTCATAAAACTAAGAATAAAAAAGTTTCCCACATGGTTCCAACTTAATTGGACACAGTGTATAAAAACTATACTGTTGCTTACCTTTGTTATTAGAAAGAGGTCTTCAAAAGCATCAGAAATTGTTTTCTTTTTCTTGATAATCATTATCAAGTTATTATATTTGCTTATGTCAAAGTTTGCTTTCAAACTCATAGTTG
This sequence comes from Abscondita cerata, assembly GCA_030710515.1. NCBI lineage: Eukaryota > Metazoa > Arthropoda > Insecta > Coleoptera > Lampyridae > Abscondita > Abscondita cerata. The sequence continues at coordinate 157,010 of JALBCR010002208.1, forward strand.
ATCTAAGCATTTACTACTTTGGTCAGAAACTTGCAATTAAACCTTTTTCGACAATATTGAAAAAATATATACCAAAGCACCTGTTCTGAATATGGTATAATATCTCTTTCGTTGCCTTAATGTCACTACATTTGCAGTTTATCACTTCAGGAAGAGTTAAAGTAACATCTTCGATATCAATATCCAGTATTCAAATCGAATTTAACAAATTACTTTGTGACTATGATTATTAATAAAATGGCAACTTGATATTTTGAGTTTTACATGCATGTATGTGTTAGCGCTATTTTTCCCACTACGTTTAACTAAATATAAAGGGGATAATTTGTTTAAATTTCGATAATTGTGCGTTGTTAGACTTCAACAATTAGTATAGAAATAAATAAACATTTATGTTAACGAGTGTTTCCTTATAAATAACTACCAGCGCATTAGTTCGACGATTTTAGTAATAAAATCAAAAGGCGCGAACAGTATGTTTAGTTGCCTATACTAAAATTGTTTATTAACAGAAAATCGTTCATAATAAGGGTTATTAACGATTAATTTTGTTCGTATTAATATATGCACGGTCGATGGAAAAACTACTAAACCTAATGGGCAAGTGAAAAATTATAAAAAAGGTATTAAAAAGTAAACTCTAGAAAATTATGTACAATATCTACACTTATTGCAACGAAGTCTTAATTACATAGTTTTTGAACATCATCGACGAATTTTAATTGTATTACACAAACAAATACAGTCTATTGCGTGAAATGGAGCACCTGCTTTTATAAATTCAAATTTAACTTGTACTGTACTTGTACAAAATTCTTACAAAAATTGTTTACACAACCACAAACTAAAGATAATTTTAAGGTGTTCAAGAATAAAATTTGTTTTTAATAACGTAAAAGAGTGTTTTGAATTATAAACAAACAGAAAAGTTATTTCATCCAAAAATTAATATTAAAAGTAAATTTTCAAAGCGTAATCAATATCATATCATTGGATAAACATGAAAGTAATTGTTTTAGTGCTCGTGGTACACGTATTAAAATAAACAAAGTCGGGTTCAACAATAACATACAAATTGGGTTGATTAATAAAATGATACAAAACTGATTGAAAAAGATGTAACTTTCAAAAATTGTTACTTTAGTACAGTTACTGAGTATACATTTTTAAAATATTTTGATTATACAGGGTATCCCAAAAAGTTATGGCAGTACAAATTAATATTTTATAGTTATAGAGGCAAGTGTATTTTCCACTTCTTCTACGAATCTGATATTCAACAAGAAATCAAAATCATTTACCGACGTGTTACAAACTCTTCGCCGTGTGCGAATGTTCATTGAAACGCATGAGTGACAAAGTTTCTGAACATTCGGCCACAGCGCAATTAGTTGGTAACCGGACGTGTTAGTCGCTGGTCGATTTTGATATGTAGTCGATGAGATCCTTGAAGTTCTTTTGTACTAACAAATGCTGTGCAATTTAAATTTTTTCATGCTGGTTTCTTCGTCTTTTATTATAATAATGCTGTATAATATTTTCGTCACTTCATTTAGTAGACATGTTGAACACCTTTTCACAATAGGAACAATAGCTTCACCGCCATAATAAAATAATTTAAAAAAAAACATATTTTGAAAATAGTTGCGACAATTAGAATCTGTCATGATTTTAGAAACATCGGTTGTGTGGTGTGCCATACTTTTTGATTTACGTTTATATTTAGTTTAGTTTTTTTTAGTACCCGAATGTGCGGAGGGCTTTATAGTAATAATTTTAAACAAATTATGAATATGTTTTTTTGCGCACTTAGTAGATAAAATTGGGTCAAATTAATTGTGGCCATAGTATAAAATATTGAGAAGGATCTTGATATATTATTTTTATTACCACAGGTCATTTTATTGATACGAATTAGCAAACCTTGCAGACACATTAGACTAGATATGCAATTGCCTAAATTGAATCAGGTAAAGACATACTTTTGTTTTACCCGTCCAAGTTGCTAATAAGATGGTAAAGTGTTGACCTATTTTATTAAAATCAATTGACCTTCTCAACCGTTGGCCCATTTTTGCCAACTCTGAAAACACATTCGATGTACATTTTTTTTCAAACATCGTGAAAGAGTAGTTGAAATTATTACCAATGAACAGTTTCTAGAATAGCATCACAAATTGTAGATCCATTGATATTGTCGTCGGACCTCTAAATCTAAATTTAGCTAGTTTTAAATTTTGACTGTAAATCATATTTTTACAAGAAATACCTTGTGAAAAGAATTTCTCCTATGGGGTTACCGTCTCCAACCCCATCGAATTGACGTTGTAAATTCACATCCGCATGAAGCAACTCGCGGAATGCGGAACAAACCAAATGCAATTATCAAATGCTGACACTACGGGAAGCATTCATACGACCTTGTTACAAAGCTTCAACCTAATTATCACATATAAAACGAAGCTGTTACAATAAGCAAATCAATTTCAGATAGAGTCCAGTCACAAGTTACAAACCCAGTGCATCGACAGTGTATACCAAATCGGCGGTCGTTGACCAACGACATCGCAAGACAGCGTCCAATCGATCAGAAATTCGGACGACATGTAATACGAACGCCAGCATTTCTGCAAACTCTGCATTTCGTACGCAACGAGTGCATTCGACGACCTACGCAACATCCATTCATTCATGTACATATTCCATCGCGCCTACTGTAAGTGGATTATAAAATAAACGCATTTAAACACGAAACGACAACACAGTTCTCTCTGGTTAAACCTGTGTCTAGTACAGACTATAGACTTCACACTCCAGTCAGCGATCTAGATTTGTAACAAATTATACAGTTTCATACGATGTTTTTGCATGTGCTACACGTCCGAAGACTTTTAACTTGGTCTAGTGATTATTATATTTGGAAGTATAACTGAATGTATTTTGTCATATACATCAAGGATGGAATTACACTTATATTATCAGGTTTACTTGATGACAAATTTCACGATTCCATACGATGGTACTGATCATATAATTTAGGGTAGAATTAAGGGATGAAATAAAAATGGGTTTATTATTATTATTCCGTTAACTAAAAATATTTGAAATTTGAGGCCTCTAATTTACACCTAAAGTTCTTTATTCTGAATTTAATTTCAAATGACACTCGGGAACCTTTTCTCAAAATTTGAATTGAACGCAAAAATCTCTTTGGAATGAAGCATCACACTTTGTATTTTTGATTGAAGAAAAGAAGCAAAATCGAATTTTAAATGTTCTAAAACTAAATCTATCAATCATGAGAAACTAAAGCAGGCTTTGAAAATAGCGTAAATAACTTTAGGTGTAAATTTGATGTCCCAAATTTTAAATTTATATCTCTTGATCATCCTGTATATTGGTTTTAATTTATTTTCCCACTCCATTGCTAAGACATCACTTCTATGGACGTAAGTTGATTTGATATTGTTAATCACAACGGGACGTAGGTGATCTACTTTTCTGAATTTTTTTTTTATTTCTCCAAATCGTGGAAACACCGAAACGATGAAGGTATCCTTAAGTTGATACCTTTTGTTGAACAATTTGTATGTTAACTTGCAGCGTTTCATTGACTTCTGCGGAAACAAATCTAAACAAGCCTCTTTCGCTTCGTCTTCAACGTTGGAAGCACTCCTGTTTATATTACAATTAGCACAATTGAATTGACAAATTTTATTTTATTTGTGTTTCTAAACATTTGCATGTAGGTACTGCTATTAAATTCAGAGCTTATTCACCGTTTATTGTAATTACATATTCTGGAAAATTATTTCAAAAAATGGCAATTATGCCCCAATTTTAAAAAGATTTTTAATAATACAAAGTTAAACGATAATTTTAACCCAGTTTATCTGGGAATAACTTTAGATACGTTTTTAATTTAAAGATCATTTAGAAAAAATCCAACAAAAGATGAAAACAAGAAACAATGTCATCAAAAATTAACTGGAACAACTTGGGGCGCTCATGTAAAGAGACTTCGTACAGCTGTATTAGTATAAGTTTATTCTACAGCAGAGTATTGTGCTCTTGTCTGGTTGAATAGTTATCATACAAAAAAAATAGTTGCCCAGTTGAATTGCACAATGTGATTAAATCTACTCCTTTTGATTGACTTACTGTTCTTTGTAACATTGCTCCAGCTAAAGGACTTAAATTTCGAAGTCCTGTATGGTTGCAAGACTACTTAGCTACGGCTTTTTCTAAAGTTGAAGAGTGGAAAAGTTCCGGGTTTTGATCAAAAAAGAAAAACTTGGCCAAAAGTAAATCGAATAAAAACAGGCGATTCAAAATGAAACTCTATGTTGTTTAAATGGGGTTCAATTTCTAATCCAATTTGTGATTGTGGAAACGAAACGACCGTTGCACATATTGTGGAGGATTGTCAATTAACAAAGTTTAAAGGAGGGTTTGTAAACATTCATAATTTAACGGACGAAGCTGTATTATGACTTACTAATCTTAAGGACATCTGAAGTTAAGCAATATTTTGTATTCTCTGTCCTGATTATCTGTTTTTCCATTATTTTGTTTTCTATTTCTTTAACCTACTATTTTTTTTGTCATTGTCGTGACTGTCGATTAAACAGGTCCATTATATGTCGTCATGCAATGGCTGTGCTGTTATATTTTATGTTCTTGTTTACCTTCTATATTGTTTACACACTTAATCATTATTATTATACAAGGTGTCTCAGAAATAAGTACATTAATTTTAACCACTAATCCAACTCATCAAGATGAACAACTTTTCTATGTGCCATTTTTTTGAAATCTCAAGTGGGTTTTTAATTTTCCCTCCCATAAATTAACAAGTCCTCTATGTACTGTTGTAAGTAAAGATAGCCATAATAGGACAAAAGATATCTTATTTGGTGCTAGAAAACGCTTTTTTTTCATTTTTGCTATTTATCAATACTTTTGTCAGTTTTGACAAACATTATTGAGTGTGCATTTTACGATGGGAACATTTTCAAATAATGAATATACGGATATCGTCCTGGCGTATGGCGAAACCCAGGGAAATTCTGCCTTGGCTCGACGAATCTACATGGAGCGGTTTCCCAATCGTCGAACTCTAAATGAGCGTACATTTGCAAGAGTAGTGCAGCATCTCCGAGATCACGGGTCCTTCGAGCGTACGATTGGGGTCGAGAACGTCCTGCTCAAGTCGCCAATGTAGAGGAGGCTATTTTGGACAGTGTCAAAGCGCACCCAGGTTCCAGCACCCGAAGATTAGCACTGCAGCACAACGTCTCTCGTGCAACAGTTTCGCGAATTTTAAGGCAACAATTGTTGTACCCCACCACATCCGGAAAGTTCAATTTTTGGAACCAGGTGACCCAGCTCGTAAACTTGAGTTTTGTCAATTGGTACTAGGAAGAATTAACACCCAGCCTAATTTTTTTGCACCTATGAAGCTGGATTTACGCGTGAGGGTATTTTTAACATACACAATAGCCATGTGTGGGCAGACGAAAATCATCACGCTATTCGGGTTAGCAGGAATTTTCCCTGAATGTTTGGGCAAGAATTGTTAATAGGCAACTTGTCGGGCCCTACATTCTGCCACCCAGATTAAATGGGGCAGGATATTTAAAATTTTTGGAAAACATTTTGTTTGATCTGTTTGAAAACGATAATTTGGAATTACGCAGAAACATGTGGTATCTCATGATAGTGCCCCATGCCACAATGCCCTCATTGTTCGGCATTGGCTAAATGAACATTTTCTTCCTGGGCGCTGGATAGGACGTAATGGTACAAAAGCTTGGCCTGCTCAATCGCCTTAAAGCCGTGCGATTTCTTCTTGTGGCCATACATGAAAGACCTAGTGTATGCCGAACCAGTTGACACCCTAGAAATTTTACAAAATCGAGTGGAAAATACGGCCGCAACAATTCGTGGCAATAGAGTAATGTTGGAAAGAGTGGAGGGATCACTTTATCGACGTTTTGAAGCTTGTGTTGCAAACAATGGTGGCCACTTTAAACATTTAATTTGATTTCGTTAAATATATTTTTTCCACCCTGTTTAAAATTTGAACAAAACGAATTTTTTGTCTTTAGTTCAGCAATTATTACTACTAATTATTATTGTCTTCTCAAGCATAAATACATGTCATTTTTTCACATTACGACTAGTCGTATTGCCAATCTTTAAATGACGAAGCAAGTACCTACTTTCGTTCACGTTGTTTAAGGCCATTTTCTCAATGTTACAAGAGGTGCAGATTAGTATTACAGGAGGGAGCATGCCCTATCCCAGTACCAGACGACCGAACGAAAATAGCACTTTAACTTTAAAAGTTGTCTGAGGCCCAACATTTCTAGACAACTCGGTGTTTAAATACCCACATGGCTTATGTACTTTAAAGTTTTTCTTGTTGTTGCCATTGTTCTTTATTTTTTTAAGTATACCAGTCTGGCGATATAGGTATACCTACATGAGGACTCGTTAGTTTAAAGGGGGTGGGGTAATTAAAAACAAACTTGAGATTTCGAAAAATGGCACACAGAAAAGTTGTTCATCTTAATGAATTGGATTAGTGGTTAAAATTAATGTACTTGTTTCTGAGACACCGTGTATATAAATACTAAAGTGGGTAAGGGTTGGGATGTTTAGGTTTTAGAGGTTTTTCTAAACCTTGAAGTAAATGCTTTACCAAGACGTTCCACAATTGCACACTGTTTCGTCATCACACTATACAGGTTTATACTGATCTTCTGGGGCACCATACATAACACTTACATCACAACACAATAATAAAAATGTACCATATGAATAAATTTTTGAAGATTTTATTTTCCGGGGAGTAGTAAAAATGTTATAAGCGATTCGAGATGTAAGTAACTTGACCAGTCTCGGACTCTTTTACCGCCGTCGACTGGTAAGTATCACTTACCTCTTTTAATGCTAAATAACTATTTACTCATTGTGGAGATAGAGAAAAAGCAAAAAGCAAGATACAAATATGTGAGTGTAAGCACGGTTGGAAAATATATTCAATTACTAATGCCCATTTGGTCAATATAACCTACTCAATAATAATATAAAAATCAGGACTTGTTTCCTTCTTGAGGTACTAGTAACGTAGGTATGACGTCACTTATCAATTGTAAATGGTGTTATCAACAATAACGAAATGCATCGGACCTTTTTAAAAAAAATGCAAATTGAAATTACTTTTGTTTGCGATTAAATTAATCACTTGAACAACAAACAGCAACCTGCAATGTAGATAATTCTTACATTTTGTATATTTCATAATTCCATTCTAGCATTTAAGCTCATTTAATTAAAACATAATATTTGTACAATCCCTTCACTTAAACTAAGAATTTAAAAACTACCGATTAAAATTTGTTAGGAACTAATTGAATGATCATTTTGAACTTTGATTGTTGCCGTTTTACAAGTAAATCCGGGAAAGTTTTTTCTTATTGATTTCACAAAAGCAATTTCTTTTCTTTAAAGTTTAGCATGAAATTTTTATTATCGTAAACTGAACTAAATCATCGAAGGACTCAAAACGTTGATAACTTAGTAAGAAGTGCTACTAAAATATAGAAAAAATTATATTTTCGGAGCTATTCGAAAGGCGTCAAATAACTTTCTTTCCTTCAATTTCGTTTTGTCAGTTTGGAATATTTTATTGCTAACGCAATTTAAATTTTATAATAGTTTTTAAGCCTTTGCAAAATAAACTTGTTGTTTTTCATCTAGTAATTGAATGCTTATGTATGAATTACTACAAAAAGTACATTAACTAGAATTTCAATAAAGATCTTAAAAGAAACCATTCTAAAAACAGTACAAGACAACTCAAATTCAGACTGAGACATGAACAAATTAAACTTCTTACTATCATTTGTAAGATGGCTTTGTACATTTTCTTCAAGCTTAATCTACAAAATCTATAGTTAATTTAAACCGAATTTACTACTATTTTGTTTACAATATATATATGTTGACCTATTTTCATGATTATTAACAATTTTAATTTTAAAATTGTGGAAAATGTGGATGTGGATTTAAATTTTAAACGAAATACTTTACAATAAACCGTTAAGTAATCAGTTTTTTTTTTAATTTTAAAAGCTTTTTGGTACAAATATAGATAGTAAAATCAAAGCGTTTCATTCTAAAAGGGAGTTAAAAGTTAACATATATTTATTATGTCCTACGAATTAATTACTTGGTAATTAAAAAAAAATTTTTATTAGGTGTACTATTCCTGATTTGACAAATTCATCTTTTACTATTAAGATTATCTGTGACGTTTATTACACTATGATATTAAATAGTCTTACCTTGCAAGTTTTAACATAATATTTCACGCACATTTATAGTGATTAAACACTTATTTCTTTAGTAACAATTAATTTAGAATTAATGTATGAATAGTATGTTGATATGAAGCATTTTGTTAAGTGAACCAATGTTTGTTAAGTATATAAAAAAGAAATAACCGTAACTATTAACAATAAACACAAACGAAGTTGGTGGACATTGATTTTTGTTACAAATTATTTGCATTTATTCATAATAATTAACTACATAAGTCTGTTATTAATGTAAAAATAGTAACACATGTAAATATAATATTACATAATATATTGAAATAATTACATATACTAAAATAATCATAACAGTAAATATATCGACACTCGGTGGAGCACAAGACTATGCTAAAAACATGGTCGGCCGCTACTAGTGCAGTAAATAGAGAAATATTTTTGACAAAAATAATAGTAGGATACCACCTACGCCATGTAATTGTAAATAGTATAGTACCTTGTATTCATGTTTTATACCAAAAACTAATTGTCATTATACTATAGTTAATTAACATTTAAATGCAAAGTTTTTTGTGTTTTTTCTCAACTTTTTCTTCCTGAGTGAAAAGTAATGAACCAATGTTAATGGTATCAAAAGAAAAGTTGTAGAAGATAAGAATACAAATAAAATGTCCACCAATTCGACTCGATCAGGTAATAACTTTCCGAGAAAAATCGGAAAAAGTATTTGGGTTTTTCTTTTAAAATTCGTAGATCCGTCATTTTTTGAGATGTAGGATAAATCTTTCGGGAAATATGAGGTAATGATACGTACTTAGTGTGTGCCAAACTCTGCAATTGTCGGGCAATTAGTTTATGCAAAATTGAGATTTAAATTTCTTAAAGCCATATATTCAATTGAGGCTGAATGCTTGTGTGGTCGTCCCATTGTCAGAAATAAAAAAAAATTGTGAAGCTGAAATAGAAAGGTACAAAACGTATATTCTCATTTTTCCATAAAATGATATTTAATACTCAAAAAATGCATGCAAAGATGACTGAAAATGACCGCAGCGCGCTTATATATATCGCAATTCCCTCAAACGCCGCTCGCGGGCGGGTATCCCTACTACTCCGCCGTTTTCTCACACTCTATCATTTTCAGTCATTAAATACAGGGTGTCCGGTGGCAGAATTAGGTTTCAAATTGGAAGTTTCTCCCTAACCGCTGATCGTAGGAGCGTTGAGGGGGGCGCGTTAGATTTGTCATTCGTTCGGGTTATTCAGTCACGATGTCGCAGTGGACGGGTGAACAACGTGCGTTCGAAATCGAAGCGTATTTCAAGGCCAATGATTCGTGTGCAACTGCTTGTCGTATATTTTGTTCACGTTACAATATTCGACGTTTACGTGATGCCCCAATTGAAAATTTGATTCAATCATGGGTACGAAGGTTCCGGGAAACAAGTTCAGCAGCAAACAACCCACGGCCGGGGCCCAACCGGACATCGAGAACAAATATTGAACTCGTCGCGACCAGTTTGCACGATAATCCGCGGCAAGAGAGCGGCTGCTGTGGGACTTCCAAAAACTATTGTGCATGAAATATTGAAGAAGGATCTTAGATTTCACCCCTTCAAAATTCAAATTGTGCAAGCGCTTAAACCTAATGATTACAATTTGGGTAAAACTTTCTGTGAGACAATGTTGGAACGATTTCGTACGGTAAAGACTCTTTTGGAGTGATGAAGCCCATGTTCATTTAAATGGAAGCGTAAAGAAACAAAATTGCCGTTATTGGTCACCTAAAAGACAGAACCTCCGTTTAAAACATCAAAAGCCACTTCACAGTCCCAAAGTGACGGTTTGGATTATCAAGCAATGCAATAATTTTACCATATTTTTATGAAAATCGTCGAGAGCAAGCAATTTCTGTGGACGGTGTCTCTTATCGGCGCATGCTGAACGAATATTTTCTGCCTTCCTTCTTTCCTTCAGTACGCACACATGGTTTCAGCAAGATGGAGCCACGCCGCCCGCGGCCAGAGAGACCATGGCGATTCTGCGTGATTTCTTCCCTAACAAACTGATAAGCCGTTTCGGTGACATATTCTGGCCACCCAGGTCGCCGGATCTTATCCCTATGGATTTTTTTTTCTGTGGGGATACGTCAAAAGTAAAGTTTATGAAACAAACCCAGCCACCATCTCAGCACTACAAGAAAATATCGTTCGCGAAGTTAATGGCATCCCGACATCACTTCTCCACCGAGTGGCATGAAATACGGAGGCCAGACTCTAAGAGTGTGTCTAACCTGATGGTCAACATTTAGACAAAATAATTCCTGATTCTGCCACCGGACACCCTATATTAATCTAATTGCAAGAATTCAATGTAGATTTTATAGGACTTACTTTGGTACAAAAGCAACTAAACGGCTTACAAAAAAATGACGCAATGAATAATCTACAGACCTATGGACGACAGTGGTGGAATGATTCTATAATGCGTATGCATCGCATCTATACTGCATCCGTATCTTTCATTCGCGTTTTGGTTTTTGTGAATGAATTACGTTCCATTACAGTTTTTGTTATAGTTATTTGGGTTAACAGGTGAGCAATGAGGTGAGCTAGATTGGAAAAAGGTTTTTACACAACACTATTATATTATAATATAGTGATGTGGTTTTTGACAGCTGATAAAAATAAAATAACTACTTGTAGTGATGATTATTATCATTTCTTGCAATGATTCAAAAAATTAATGATGATGTGAAATCAGGTTACATATTGCGCACAAAATTTTCTGTTACAAATTTGGCGCTAAAATTAATGAGTACGTACCTACTAATTAAATAATTTCCTCCAATAATAGCTTGCGAAAAAATGCGTAGTCATGAATGAAAGTTTCCCTCTTTTTTGATAAAATTTCCCTACAAAAACTCCGCAATAAAAAGACAATTCGTTCTCGAAGGTTCGAGATCCTCTAGAAATTACATCCGATTAAATCATTGTTGACGACTAACCGCTACAAACTGACTCCGAACTGCTATTTATCCGATCACCGGTTTTACTAGTGTTTTCATAACGTTCTTCCTGAATGATCCAGCTTTTATCTGATGATTCAATTCTCCACGCAGAACTTTGTAGTGCAGCTTCTATTTGCCAACAGTTTTATTTGTAAGGCAACATATTTGATTCTACGCCCTTGTCCCGTCTGTTAACAATCTAAAACCACCATTGTTAATCACTAACCGCTTATTTACAGCCGAAATACCAAAACTTGGGGAAAGCGAAACACCTCAAACACCGCCTATTATTCTGGTTCTCAAAGAATCATTTCTAACCCGGACAAACCGCTTGAAAGTCGTTTGGATCGAAATTCAAAAGGCTTCGAAGGAGCACCGTATCCCGACGATCGTATTATATCGACAATTGTGTTTCTTGTCAATACTTTGAAACCTATAAACAGAGGGTATACGGGTATACCGTATACTTACAAAAACAACAATTCCCAGGCGAAGATCGAACGTTACAATCTAAACAAGTGTTTTATGCTGTCAACGCAGTCATGTCTACGCTATCGTCACCCGTACACGCTGTATTTAATTATTTTTTATTTCACACTTTTTATTTTGCAAATATTAAGTCAATGATTGTTTGAATCCTGGAGTTATTTTCCCTGTGTGAAGCGATCCCAATCACAACAATAAATTATGTTTCGTCCCTATAATCAATTAGCCCTTATTTAATAATTGTTAATTGGCTGTCAAATCCATATTGATTCCATTTGTAAATAATATCAAATACTATAACTTCTATTTCGCAATCTATTTTTGATGCTTGTAAGCATTAATTAAAGCTGATAGGAAACTCCATATTTTCACGATAATATCAATTGTTTAGTTATAGATGGCGGAAACTTGTATTTTAAAGTTTAAGGTCGCCGATAATATCGAGACAAATATCAAAACAGATTATTTTTAGCCGCTCAAAAAGTTGTTTAAACAAATCTTCTACATAAATTTTATTTCATAACAAATTTTTGCTGGTAAGAAAATTCTATACAGTAACTATTTTTAAAAGATGAAAGAAATAATAAAAGTGATGTATAGATATTTGGAAAAAAACAAATTAGAAGTAAATGTAGAAAATACAAAAACTATGGAGTTTAAGAAGAAAAATGGTAGAATAAAGAGAGGCGAATGGAAGTGGGGTCAAGAAGAGATGTTGATGGTGGATAAGTATAAATACCTAGGATATATCGAGACATACAGCATAATGATGAAGAATATATTATGCAATTAGAGCAAAGATGACATAAAATAGTAAGGGAGGTATGGGGTATAGGAGAAAGAATACTTAAAAGAAAACTAAAAAACGTGGATATTTGAGAGATTAGTGATTATGTATTGAAAGTGGACACTAGGATTGGAGAAGGAAACACCAGGTTATATAGTGGAAGAGGAATTGAAACTGGAAAAACTGGAAAAGTATGAAGAAAAGATGGAAAGTAAGAAATAAGATACTGTATGAATGTTGGAAGGAGATTTGGAAAAGGCATAAAAGATAAAATATGATGAAAATGGGAGACGAAGATATTATGAAAGAGGGGGATATGCAAGAGAGGAAATAACAAGATAAGAGAAGGAGGAGGAAGTCTGGAAGAAAAAGTAGTACAGAGAGAGATATAAACACACAAGAAAGAAGAGCAAGAATTAGGGAGGGAAAATACAACACGAAGTGTGAAGAATTAATGGCAGAACGAAAACCGTAATACATAACCGGAAAAATCGCAAGATTAGGAAACGAGGAAAATAAGTACTGATGGAGGGAAGAAGGTAGAAGGTGTAGAATGTGTAGGGAGGGGTGGGAAAATATATAGCATGGTGCAGTGAAGTAAGAGCGAGAAAGGTGTTTCTGCGAGAGAAAGGTGAAGGCATTGAATAGATGAGGAAGGTGGTGGAAAAAAGAAAATAGATAGAAGAAAGAAATGGGAAATAATAAGGATAGAATGAAGAAAAGAATCAAAGAAGGTTTTTGATTTCTTTTTGTTGTTGTTTTTACTGTTTATTTTGTATATTAAGTAGGTACCGAATCATTTGTTAGTGTAGTAAAAGAAATAAATTGAATTAAATAAAATATTTCTAAAACTACATACAAAATAAATATATCAAACAACTGATAAGTTTTAAAAAATTCCAAACAAAGTTGTAGTTTTAATAGGACTATTCTTAAATAGAGATCACCATTAGTGGTGGCAAAACTGTCGAAAACAAAACCGATTAATCGGTTATTAATACACAAGAGGTTGATTTTTTACCGGCCCATTTTTTTAGACGAAGAACTTTTTTCTATGAAAATTATTCGAGAATTAAGAATTATGGAAAATAGGTTTGAGTCACATTCAAAAAACTACATGACTATAAGATCAACCTCGTGTGTAGTATAGGAGATTAATATTATCATTAAACGATTTAAGACTACTACTATTCATAACTTTGTATATATTTTAGTTGCTTAATGAAAATCTGTTGTTTCGCAATTTGACGAGAAAGACTGTCAATTATAAAAACGCGACACCAAATGGCATATGAGAGTGTTAATTTTTGACCGAGACCGAAAGTCGAATTGCTAAAGAAAACAGATTAGAATTTAAACAACACAAATTTACTTGCTAAAATACAAACCTCGAGTGGAATTCGGTAGGACAATTTAATGAATAAGAAAACTAGAGCATGTCAAACTATTTATTTTGGATAAATACAGGGTGAGTTAAATGTGGAAAGAATTATAGTTTGTTGAACTTAATAATGTTCTTTTCGTTTTTCGAAAAATGCACGGCTAACTAGATATTTAGAAAATAAGATTTTTGGTAAATTCGTTTGGTGCTTGTTGTTTTGTTATTATTGACTATACAAAAATTATAGCTGGAAAAGATTTAGGTATTTTTGTGGTAAATAAATAAACAAATAAAATAAAATTTTTGTTTAGATTTTATTATTTACCACCGAAATACCTAAAACTTTTCCCTCTATACATTTTGTGTAAAGTCAAAGCACAAAGCAACATACACCAAACGAATTTACCAAAAAACTTATTTTTTGAAATATCTATTTAGCCATGCATTTTTTCGATATAACAAAGAACACATTTTAGTGATCTCACAAAAATACAATTCTTTCCCCATTTAACCGTTTCCCTGTCTTTATTAGTTTCCGAGATCCCTTATGCTAAACATTGAAAAAACTCACCCTGTATACAGGGTGTTTAAAAATACGTTCCGATATTTGGCCCACTTATAGATCTCTTCAGTACAAACAAAAATCAACCGTTTCCGAGTAACAGGCAGTTTTTGAAATTAAAATAATTTACGCTCAGTAGAAGTGATTCGTCGTATTTATCAAGTTAGCTAAGGAAGTGGGTAAACCAAAGGTCATATTTATTTCAACAAGGTTTTCAATAGAACAAATATCAGTATAAATACAACATTTTAATTACAAATGATTCTTAAAGAAGATGTTCCAACATGTCCTCCTTCCATTTGTATACACATTTCGCATCTCCGTAAAAGTGAACGCCACACTCTTTCAAAGAGTCCCGGATTTGTACGAACAGTGTGGCAGGCATGTTCAATTCGTTCTCGGAACTCATCTATATTATTCACAGAACTTGAATAAACTAATGTCTTTAAATACACCCAAATGCAAAAGTTGAGCAGAATGAGGCCGGGAGATCTAGGTGACCATGCAATTGGACCTCCTCACCCTATCTACCTGCCATTGTAATTAACGTTTAGGTAATTTCTGATCAAGACTGCATAATGCGCAGAAGCTCCATCATGCATCAACCACATATTAATTCTGTAGTTGAGGGGTACATCTTCTAACAGCAGTGGCAAGGTATTCCGCAAAAGTCAAGGTACAATTGACTAGTCAAACGGTTAGGCAGGAAAGAAGGTCCTATCAGATGGTCTCCCAACACACCAAGCCGAACGTTGATTGAAAATCGGTGTTGATGATTCGATTCAACAATGGCGTGCGGGTTTTCGTCGGCCCAAACATGGCTATTATGGAAGTTAAAAATGCCATTTCTCGTGAAACTAGCTTCGTCAGTAAATAAAATTTCCGTAACAAAATTTGGGTTCTCCGCAACTTTTATCAGCATCCTTCGACAAAACACCAGTCGTGCGGCATAATCAGGCACAGTAAGAGCCTGTACCCTTTGAATATAGTATGGGTGCAATTGCTGCTCGCGTAACATTCTCAAAACTAAGGAAGAATTAATATTTGTTTCAGTAGAGAGTCTTCTAGTCCTAGTACCGGGATTTTCTTCTTAAAATGTTAAGTTCTGCCTCGAGAGTAGAAACTGATTCCTTGATTTAAACGATCCAACTTCGGATAAACGTTGATGTAAATTTGTAAAAATTTGGCACACGGAAGTACCCGGTTTGGGAATGCTTCGACATTTCCATTGGCCTTGCCATACATGCAATGCATGTCTGCCATTTCTGCGTCGGTATATTCCGACATATTTGAAAATTTCAACAATGAGCAACAGCAACAACGACTTCAATAGCAACAATAACACTAACAATGACAGCCACACAATGATTACAACAAATATGGCAACTAGACTGACAGAAACGAACAAATTTTGTTTTGTTATTTCCTTTGTTATTTCCATAGGTGACGTGATACATACGACGAATCACTCCAACTGGGCTTAGTAATTTTAATTTCAAAAACTGCCTGTATCTCGGAAACGGTTGATTTTTGGACTTATATTTGTTTGGACTTTTTTGTTTGTACGGATGAGATCTATAAGTGAGCCAAATGTCGGAATATATTTCTTAAACACCCTGTATATAAATATTAATTAGAACAGACTGTCAGATTAACAACTCTAAATATCAATGGAGACCACGATAATTGATGGCAAAATTCTAAGTGAAAAAACCAGTAGCTAGCTTTTGATGTCAAAGTGACAATTACATTACGGCTTATCCGATTTTTATACATGAATTAAATTGTCTTAATAAAAAATTCTCATTGGTCCATTTGGACAATTGGATTGCTTAATATTGTAGAATATATTAATAGTTTTTAGAAAAAATTTGATTTAAAACCCGATTTGAAAAGTGAACTTTAAACCCGATTTTAAAATCTACTGTAAAATTGATTAATCGATTGATTATTGTTTTCGACTTTTCCAAAACCGCAATTAATCGAAAATCGATGCACGAAAAATAATGTTCTGTAAAAAATTAAGCAATACTTTCCACATTTTAATTAGACTTTTTCCAAATACATTGTTTAAAATTTTGCAAGTGCAACCTTTAGCTCATTTGCTAACAAATCTAAAAACAATTTAGAAGAAAAGAAAGGGATCCCTGTTTAAAAGAATGCCCATCGATTTTAAGAAAGTAATGTATACACACAGTATTAAACTTTACTTTGTAAAATTTTTCCACTTCGTATCACAAAAAAATGTTCATATTATCATTTTCAGATTATTTTTACATATAAAGGGCTTTAATTACAGTAATTTGTTAAACTGTTGTAAGGTACTCATCAAAAAAGTTAATTTCGGAAAATAAATAAAACGTTACTGGTGTTGACATACCGCACAATGATCAAAGGGTAATACGCTTTTTGATCAGTTTTCATCGAAAACATTATCTTTCTAAATAATTAATGTTCATGTTAAAGCATGAAATTTACGTAAGTGCAGAAGGTTCTGCGCTATAATTTAATCAAACGCTTACAAAAGTATAACCCGTTTAAAACGGGAATGTGTGAACTTGAACAAAGGTGGGAATTGCGTACTAAATTTTGTCTGTATTATTAATTATGACTACATAAATAACGTGATCACAAAAAATCCGAATCATAAAGGTTCAATTTTAAAACAGACATAATAATTTGTTAATATTAATGTACAATAAGTATTGATAAAGTTGATTTGAAAATTGAATATTCCTTTTTGCTCACCTTTGAAAAGCTTCGATCGTCGGTTATAAAGCAGGTGGTGTAGATTCAAAGCGATTTCAATTACGTTTCGATGGCTGTTATTCAACACGATTAATCATACCCTATATCGACATTTTTGCAAATACCTCTATTGCACAATGCTTTTCACAAACGTACTTCTTATAACATCCTTGTACATTTTTATATCACTTATTCATGAACAGTTTTTTGGACGAGTAAGCAGTAAGCACTAATTGCTTGTAGTAATTAGCATAATGTATTCAAGGTATATCAAAATAAAACATCAACATATAGTTGTTTTCAAGGAAATGAAAATATCATTAGAATTATTAACAATATAGAAGTAATGTTGGAGTCATTGGGTTAATCATTATTTCTTCGGATTATACTATGTGTGTTAACCTAATTTGGGCTTGTGGCAAAATTGCCAACAATAATAATTACAGGGTTTAGAAATTTTAATCTCGAAGTCTGCGGTTCCAATTTCCAATTACAATTGAGAACGTTAGCGCGTTTGAAATTTGACAACAAAAACTTTTTCAAATAGAAAAGATAATTTGAACACTTCTATGGAATTGAAAGAAACTTTAATTAAAAATCGTTTTCTCAACTTTTTTCATAAATTTTTGTCTGCTAAAGATAATATCTTAAAAGCTATGTCTAAATTAAAAGCAAAATAGAAATTTACATTAAACAAGTATTGTTTGGGACTTCGTTGACAACGAACATGTATAGTATAGCGTGAGCAAAATGTAACATCGATGCAATAAATTAGTGAGTATTAGAGAAAAAAATGTAATTAAATGTTTTATGGCAGGTAATTTATTTCATTGAAGCATGAAATAGAAGCGAGCGCGAAATAATTCACATCACAATTTGTTTGTATAAAATTAAATGGTGCTCAGAAGTTAAATCAAAATAATTGGATAAATTTTAAAAAGTAAGTTGCTAGTAATTTAAGAAAATGTGACCAAAGAATGTATTAACGTTAGCGAAATATTTCAACTGTAATCTTAAAAACGTCGAAAGTAATACAATTACAAAAACCCACGTTAAAAGAATTGCATTTCGTCAAAAAAATAACAATGTCTTTTTACAAGAAATGTATGTTTAAAAACATAGTTTCAGAGTCGGTATGTAGAATTAATTTTAAAGTTCATTTTACATTTCATTGGCGAAACTTTCGAATTCAACCAATGAAACTATTTAATTTGACTTTCTATAAACTGACCCTAAGCCTTTGATTATTTATTTATTTATTTATCTTAGTTGCTTACGAGAGTAGATAAGAATTGTCAAAAACAAAACAGTATAAAATACAGCACAAAACACATATTATAAATAATAAATAATATAATAGTAGGTATATAACAAGACGCCTGGATATAAAAATGTAGCAGTAAGAAAAGAACTAAATGTGGAATTATTTTCTATTAATGAATTTGTCTAATGTGTAAAACCAGAAATTTTTTAGTATTTTTTTGAAATTTAGGATATCTGTACTGCTCTTTAAATTTTGTGGCAACTTATTGAATATTTCAATGCCGCTCATATTAGGAGACTTTTTGCAATACGCGTATGAATGTTTCGCAACACAAAAGTCATTTTTTTTTTCTTGTATTGTATGTATGCAGATCTGAATATTTTGTTAGTTTTTTTGGTCATGTATATGTAACTATATATCTTATAAATATAAATTGAAATTAATGTTAAAATTTTGTTCCTTCTAAAAGTATTGCGACATGATTCATTGTATTGCAAGTTGTACATTATTCCAATTGCTCTCTTTTGGAGGATGAACAGATTTCTAGTATGTGCTGACTTACCCCATAACAAAATATTGTAAATTAAATGTGGATAAAACTTAGCCATAACATGCCGTTAGAAGACAACTGTTTGTTAAGCTATGTTTAAGAGGTAATAGCAGAAACATAGATTTATTTAATTTTGATATTATGTGATTAATTTGGTTCGTCCAGGTTGATAGTCAATATGTAAACCAAAAAAAAAGTACAATTCGTCGATGTCTCTATTGTATGGCCTTTAATATTAAATGTGATTGATGGTAATGGTACCAAATTGCATAATCACTGTTTTCTTAACATTCACCACTAAACGATTACATTCACACCACACCACAGTCAAAGTTGTATAGATTACTTGATAAATATTAAAATTGTTACAAATCAGTCTTCATTATAAACATTTGCATTTTTCATGACAACCTGAACATTTAGCTATAGGACACTATAGTATTGTTTGATAGGTAATTACATTTTACATTTGTTGTTGATATAAAATACAGGGTGTTTCATTTAAATTAAGCAAGTTATTGCGGTTCAAAACATGTCATTATTTAATATTATTTTGTACACATCCTGTATATGATAATGGATTTTTCACAAGTTCTACATAAAATCTGATGAATTGATAGACTTCAGTGCGAATTTAATTTGGAGAAAGAGAATAGTTGCTGAGATATGAATCGGCAAAATTGTAACGACTTTTTCATAAAATACAAAATATCTCAAAAACCTTTAGGTTTAAGTAAGGTAAACCTTTATAAAATCCTTTCTTATTTTGTTTGTAAAAACTCTAAATGTAATAATATACAGGACATTCCATAAGAAAAAACACAACTTTGATACGTTCTGTGTATTTTGGAACACTTGTATATTTCGAAAATAATTTTAAAATATTCCTCCGATAGGTCTCTATCCATCCCAAATATATTTTTCTAATTTCATTGAATAGTTTGGCTGTAATATTCCGTGTCGTATACCGTGAATGACCCTGAATACTTGCTCTAAACAATAATGTAGTTCAAGGTCAATACACAGCAACACAGTCCAGCTATGGCAGCTACTCCAAAAAATGGAAAATGTGCGAGAGCACCCTAGACTCAGTATGGAGTACATTCCTACAAGTTTATGTACACGATGATTAAGTACTCTTTTTACAAAATTTATACGATTATTGAGATCAAAATAGCATTAGCAATACGTTAAAGTTAAATGAAATAAAAATAAATATAAGCGTCACCTCTTTTAATAAAATATTACATCTTTAAGGGGATCAAACTACTAAGTACTATTGCACATTGTATATTACAGATGGCAGAATACAAACCATGCGTTGTAAATAAAGTTCCCGGTTGCATTCTCGAAAAAGCAACTTTATATTTGAGGGAGCTGTATTCACATGTCAAACATAATGTAAAACTTTTCGAATTTCACTTTTTGAATTCTATCGATAGGGATAGGGTCGATTAATTTCAGGAGTTATTAATCCTGCAACTGAAGATAGTGAATCAAGGCCTGTGGCAGAATTTAGTGCGATACAAATGGTGATCTGGGTGATAGGTAAAATTGTGGAACATCATCTTTTTAAGAGGATGCTGTAGATGTTTGCTGCAAGTCGAGATCTGGAACCACCACATTTGAAACTGCTGATGGTTAACTTGCAAACGTGCAAATTTCTTATCCTGAAACCTAGTTTATTGAATGGTCATTTTCAAAACATTTACAATAATTTTGTTATTAAATGATTCAAAATTTGCGATTTTACTAGTTTCGGTCTCGAAATATTGTATATATTAACCATTTTCCTGATTTTTATACATGCCGATCATTAAAATACTTCTTCGTCCAATAGTTAAACACGGTGTGTTGTGTTTGGTGGAAACGATAAATAGATAGTGCCGGATTTTCTTTACAGAAAGATGTTTTATTTTGGATATGTCTTAGCACCTCCACATATACACTGGAATGGAATAGTACGTATTCCTCTTAAGCTATATTTTGTTGAAAATTTTCTAGATTCTGAAAGAAGTCATTTACTGTCGTCTTGTTGAACACAAACACAACACAAATATTTTTGGGTTTTTTTAAGCTTAGGCAAATTAATGTTCTGCCTTCGAAAACTGTCTAACTATTCTTTATCAGCCATTTTGTTATGATCCCAGCTAACTTATTAGCTATTTTTCTAGGTCAATTTCCTCGTCTGTACGGTCGTCAATCAATGCATTTTAGAGCTATCTGCAATGTTGTTACCTACCTTTTTCTGGTTGCAACACATGCAGAAAAGAAGTACTCTGGCTAGACTATTTCGTCCGATAGGGGTTGTGGATTATTTTTCGCCGTTTGACATGCTTTTAAATAACTTATAACAAGCAAAAGATAAAGAGAACTATATTTTATCAACTAATCCTATAATATCGACAACCCACAATACACATGTGGTCTCCACTTTTAATGATTTAAAAAAAATGTACAAAAATTAGTACAGAAAAATTAGGTTTGAATTGGAAAAAATCCCGGCAGCAATTTTATGTTTGATATTGTTAGGGGACCTTACAAGGTGCCCGGAGCCAGTTTATCATCACTCCTACCCTTGAACATTTTGAGAACGGGGGTTGTTTTCGCGAAATGATGTAGCGGCTAAACGGTTCACCGCCCAATAGAAAATTGTAGAGGATTTTCAGATCTATCTTTTATTCTAATGACATTTTGTGATAGGAAGTGATATTGACCCCTATATAGGGGTTGAAATTTATGAAAATTGTAAATTTCACTTCTCAGGGTGATAATGTCACTTTATCAGAAAATTGTAAATTATATTGTTCCTTATACAGTAGACCCTCAACTATCCGTGTGCGGTTAAACTGTGCGGTAGATAAACCGTGCCGGATTTTTTTGACAGATTTTCTTTCGATTCTCCTGTTTTCAATGATCCGTGTGAACGAGAGTCGGATGTTTTAACTGGATCCGTCGAATTTTCTTTAGCTATTTTCTTTAAAATTTAAACAGGTACGTATAGTACATTACAAAATCTCAGTTAAGGAAGAATTTTATATTTCAAGTTTTTTTTTTCAAAAATAACTGGAACGATTTTCCTCGAAATTAGTTCTTCGAATAATGAGTACAATAAATTTTTGGCGATTAAACCAATTTTTATTATTCGAAATTGGCTCATAGATTTTTTAGAAAATTGGTAGTTAGTCACTAAATTGTGTTGTTGGTTTTTCTTGGCATAATTCTTATTATTCTTTTGCAAAATAACTGTAGGGTAATTTTATCTTCAAAGCAATTAAAATTGGTACATGTCAATACATCAATTAAGAATAAGTGTAGATGCCAGAAAGTTAGTGCGGGTCACCGTACCATTTATTTTATTTTATCATTGAAATACTAAAAAACCGTTTAGAAAATTTCATTAAGGCCGGTTTTGGCCAATAGGAGAGGAATTGTATTCCATTAGGATAGTGACTATCCAAAAGCTCCGGGTACTTGATTGGGAGGTTCTTATGCATCCGCCTTATCGTCCCGAACTGGCACCAAGTGATTACCACATATTCCTCTTCATGGCCGACAATCTTGCTGGTAAAAAATTCGCTCCAAGAGAGGCTTGTGAAAATCGACTGTTTCAATTTGTTGAAAATAGGGACGAGGGTTTCTATGAAAGAGGTATATTGAAATTACCAACAAAATTGCAACAAGTTATCGAACAAAACGGTGAATATTTGACCTGAATCAGACCATTCTAATTATTTACACCTAATAACACTAATTACGCCTATTAATTACGGGGTGACGAACAGCAGCTACATACAAGTATTTAACCTTATTAAGTCTTATCAGCGTAGAGTAGCTCAAAAGTTTAGAAAAATTGTGCAACTGTTACAATCACTGGTAATTTGATAATCTTGTTCATTAATTATTATATCTAGTAGACATAAGACATAAGTTTTGTCATTTGACATTCAGAATTAGCAAATGGAGTTATATTTTTGATTATTTCGTGACATAATCTAGAGATACAACTCTTGAAATGTAATTTCCGATAATCATATGATTGATGCACTCAACTTGAACTAATAATAATCAACATTTGTGTATCAACTCGTGATTATCGATACTCACTATTTCATTTCAGGGTTTCTATAAATAATTTGCCTCATCAAGTGAGTGTTGGAGAATTTAAAACATTCAAATTTGCGGCTTAAACTGATAGTGAATTAATTATGCTAATGTCACCATCTGTCAGTTATTTGATCGTTTTGTTGCAATTATTATCCCTAGTTGTAATTGTGTTCTTTGTCGTTTGTCGTTAATTTTGTTCATTTAATTGATGACACCATCATTTATGGAAACCCTGTATGTCTGATACTCATTATAGAGCTGGTATATTTAAAATTATGGGGTGTGAATAGAAAAGCAACTAATAATCAAAATTAATTACTTAGTTTTTAGTGGTTTTGTGTAATACAACAGATATGATTAGATTATCATGTTATCGATAATTTTGCGAAAGCACTGGTACAGTTTTCATCTCTTCTTTCTAGCCTCTTTCCGTCCAACTTTGAATATAGGCCTGTTCCAACGCCTTCCATCTTTCTCTATTTCCAGCCACTCTATTTCATCCGAAACCACCAACTCGCTTTATATCATCTCCCCAACGCATTCTCGGTCTGCTCCTACTTCTACCCCCTATCCGTGGTCTCCAGTGATTTATAGACGTGTTCCATCTTCCTGTATTTCTCACGTTATTTCCGGTCCATCTCCATTTTAGTTGTGCCATGGTTGTTACAGCATCTTTACTGGTGTAATTTCTCTTATAGTTTCGTTGGTAATACGGTGTTTTAGAGATATTTCAAGCATAGTTCTTTCCATTGATCTTTGTGTTTTACGAATCTTGTCCACATTTTTTATTGTGAACACCCATGTCTGAACCCCGTACGTTAGTACCGGTAGCACACACATATCGAAGATTCTAGTTCTGAGATGTTGTGAGATATTTTGGTCTTTCAGTATATAGCTTACTTTTTCAAACGCCGCCCAACTCATTCTTATTCTTCTGGTAACTTCTGCCGTCTTATTTTCTTTATTTGCTCTAGGTAGATGTAGCTGTTCACTCGTTCGATTATTTCATCGTCTACTCTTACCGGTCTTTCATCTTCCGTGTTGGTCATCATCTTTGTTTTATTCTTATTAATTTTTAGGCCAAATATTTTTGATAGTGTGCATAGTTCTTGTAGCAGGTCTTGTAGGTCCTCGTAGTTATCAGCGTTAACCACCACGTCATCTGCAAATCTGAGGTTATTCAATTTTTCTCCGTTGATATTAATACGTTTGTTTTCCCAATTAAGTGTTCTGAATACATCTTGTATAGCTGTTGTAAAGAGTTTTGGTGATATTGTGTCGCCTTGTTGCACTCCTTTTTTAATTGGTATTGGATTTGTATCTTTGTGAACTCGGATTACCGTTGTGCTCTGGGCATAGACGTTTTCAACTAACTGAATATATCTGTAGTCTATTCTACTATTCTGTAGAGCTTGTTTCACTGCCCAGATTTCTACACTATCAAAAGCTTTTTCATAGTCCACAAATCCCAGGTATAATGGTAGGTTGTATTCTGTTATCTCTAAATCCTGCTTGTTTTTTTGGCTGGTAGCCATCGAGTTTATTTTCGAGTCGATTGGTGATGACTTTAAACAGAAGTTTATACAGCTGAGATAGGAGTGATATAGGTCTGTTCCAATCTCGATTTGTCTTCTTAGGTCTTGGAGAACTAGAGTGTCTCCATTCCATCGGTTGTTGCTTTGTTTCTGGATCGTAGAAATGTACCCAAGTCTCATCCATAGTAATAATTCGGTTTAAGAAGTCTAAATCTTTTTCAAATCGAGCACAGATCGAACGCGATGCTTCTACCCTTGCATACATTTGGGGATCCATTTTGCAGCAATTTTTCTCATATTCAAATTGACGTGAACCATATGATGAACGCGTTCGTATGAAATATTCAGTGCTTCAGATATCCGTTTTAGCCCAATTCGACGGTCTGATAAAGTCATGTCATGAACTGCATCGATATTTTCGGGGACTGACACAGAAACTGGCCTTCCCGATCGGTCATCATCTTCAATGAAAAATTTACCTCTTTTGAAGCTTGCATTCCAATTTTGACAGTCGCATACGAAGGACATTGATCACCAAGGGTATTAAGCATATCTTCGTAAATATGCTTACCCCTTAACCCTTTTAAATACAGGTACTTGATGATGGCTCGATACTCCAATTTTTCGATTTTCACAATTTCGGTGGACATCTTTTTCATTTAATTTATTGCGTGACTCTGGTTTACTTTTTTGACGTCAAACTTTACACTGACACTTCTAATAAGTTATTGTTCGTTGCTATGGTAACGCAATCTTCAGGGCTTCAAAGAAAGTTTTTCTACATAGCAGGTTAACGAGCTTGGATGGAGAGGAGGAAAAGGAGCCGCGGCATGTGTAAAACATTTCAAGTAAGAAAGGACACTTGACAGGACGAATAGAGTACAATCCTCTGTTTTGCAAAACTGCCCAAAGGGGAGAACAACGTTTGACAAATAGTATCTGGTTAGCCACTAACAAAACCTATCCTGGAATGTGTCCTGTTAGGTGCGGATTATTTCGTTTTTATTTTATTATATTAAAGCAACTATTACAGATTAATTAGAAAATTATTGGAGAAGAGAACAAAAAAATTAACAGAAAGGCTATTTTTCTCATCCAATCCTAATTGAAAGTTAGAAATCTTGTCAAATTGATTTAAAAATGTACCTGTTGGAAGAAACGAGATCACCAAATGGATTCATTCGCTGAAATCATCAACGGTTTCCCATTTGGCAAAATCCGGAGTGGGAGAAGAAAACTTATTAAAATTACAGGTCATTGAAGCACTGCATCGATAAAGACTTACCTTCACCTTGATGAACGATATCTACTTCTTCTACATCCAGTCCTCCAATTGCTTCAGTTCAAAGTGATAATCCAGTTTTTCCGTGTTTCAAAACCAAAGATAATCAAATTATAAATTATTACAATTACAAGCTGACACTTATAGCATAATCAGATGCACATTGGCTTACTTTATACTATTAAAAAAATTCAGTTGGCCGTCAAATACCATGTGGCATTCGAATATAATAATCGTCATAATTAGGATAACTCAAAGAGCACATTACAGAACTTTAGTGCTTTGGAATACATACATATTCAAAAATATTTCTTAAAAAAATTGTTTCAATTAAAAGGTTTTTAATTTAAGTTTTTTTGATTTTTGTACAATAAGTAATCACCGGGATGCACCATGATGCAATATTTTCTATCATATTAAATAAACTAATCAAAACGAATAAGGAGACACTTACGAAAATTCTAATATTTTGTATCCATGCAATGGAATTTGCAAAATGTTGTATTCACTTGTTTCATAAGAATGTGTCTCCCAGTGTGACTCATTACAATCATTTTCGAATAAGCCGTTGAAGAAAAAAAGAAAAAAATTTAACATTTAAGCACAAATAGTGTAATTGGCAAAACATTAGATTAGGTATTCAAAACAAAAGAGTAAAAGCAAAACTAATATAGAGTTCGCCCTCCTCTTGCTCGGGGGAGTTCAGTACATAAACGGGGCAAACTCGGAATCAAGTTGGAAATTATCTCTTGTGGCACTTGTTGAAGATTTTGAATGGGTAGGTGTTTCGGGTTCGACGTTCCATGGTATCCTATAGATGCTCGATCGGGTTGATGTCTGGGCTGTTGGCTGGCCATTCCATAACATCGATATTGTGCTCATTTAAAAAATTTGTTACTATTCTCGCTATGTGGGGCCTAGCGTTATCGTGCTGGTCTCTGATGTAACCTAAAGTTATCACTAATTCCGTACGGCCATGTAAAGTTTACCTCCCCAGACCATCATAGACCTCCCACCAAAAGGGACAATTTCTTGAACAGTATCATCGAGGTAACGTTCCCCTCGCCGTCTCCAAACACGCAGACGTCCATCATTGTGATCCACACAAAATCTGGACTCGTTTGAAAACTTCCATGTTTCAGTTGCTATGTATGTGAGCGTGCTCTGCGGTGGGCTACGGTTAACCGAGGTACTTTTGCTGGTTTTCTTGCATTCAGCGCTCAGTTTCATGGATTCTATTTCTCGCCTTTTAAGTGGAAATTCTAGTTCTAGAAGCGGCCACCAGGTGATTTTGAAGAGCCCGTGCCGTAATTCTACGTCAGCAAATAGTGCCCTTTGTCTTTGAAGATAAGGACGTCTTTCAACTATTCCATGATCGAAATGCTTGAGCCAAGCTCTAGATATGGCAGAATGACTTACACCTATTAACTGTGGAACTTGTCTTCTTGAATAGCCTTCTACTATCAATGTAACCGCTCTTGATACTTCAATTTGAGTTAGATACACTCTTTGAAGTCTTCTCCTACCTAACACATCTGCTTACATGTTTTTACAGTGAAACTATGCCTCAAAACTGTAAAATGAGCTCCAAAATGACGTTTCGTTTCAACCGAAAATTATGGTGTTATTTAGTTTTTTGCTTTGTCTGACAAAAGGCACTATTCAAAGTTCAGATGTTTCAAAAAATACAGGTAGAAATAGAAGTGTCTCCTTTTTCGTTTTGATTAGTTTATATAAAAAAAGTGAAAGAAAAGTTATTGAAAATTACATCTTGAATAACTTCTATTTGATATGAAAGTCTGTCAAGTTAAATGTATTAAAAGATAAATTTTAGAATTCACCTTTAACGTGCATTATCACCATGTTATCAGTACCATACATTGCGCTCTATAGAATAGGTCAGTCTGTTTTATGTACTCGTACGTGTAACTTATGATTTGTTATACATATATACCGAAATATACAACTTTATTGTTTTTACTTTCATTACTAATTACAAATACTAAATCACTGATACTCTGTTGGATTCTCTAAGAACCCCCCCCCCCCCCAAACAAAAGTCTATGACCGAGTGTTTTTTAATTTACTGGTGTCATATTGCACCTTGAAATAAGACGTAGTCTTATTCTGTTTTATGAATACACATTTATTGTAAAATATATGGCGCTAGAAGTATGGGTACCTACTGTCGGTTTAAAAAAGCAAGACATCTGAGTTTTGAATGTTATTATGTTTTAATTTGGACTTCCACTGTTTTGAAATTTGGCATGAATGTGGATTCTACACATCTAGTAGTGGTCATTAAGTACGAAAATTTTAGATGGACTTATTTATAATTAAATAAAAAAACGGGTTGTTTTTTTGCATATATTTAACATAAGGAGATTTTGAAGTAGTGTAACTTCATTATTTTTAATTTAAAATAATGCATCCGTTATATATGAACATGCTAGTAATAACAAATGTTCCGAAAGTTTTCGACTAATAAACATAATCATCAATTTCTATTTCAATGTTATGTCAAACAATGAGCAAAGAGATTTTTTAATTTCTTTTGCAAATGACATATAAAATGTCATACTATATGTATCGGATATTCGGCTGATGGGATTGAAAACGCATTGTTAGGCAACGCACGTCGCAAGCAAACGGAGTCTCAATGGCTCATATACTGTCTAGTGCAGACTGGTAATGCTGGCAAGAGTAGCTAAGAACCCCAAATTCATACTGATTATTTGAGAACGGACAATAAGATATTCCTACACTGCCAAGAATCTTATGATTACTTTCAGACGAAGCAATACTCTTTTAGATTTGGCCATGAAGCATAAGAGTATTTCAACCGAGTTGATGATGCTCGATAACCTGCTTAGTTACGTACTTGTTGACTTTTGGACCGTACTCAAATGGTTGATAGAAAATGGATAAAAGTAAAGCATAATTATAATTGTGCATTAAATTTTGATTTAAACACCTGTTAAGATGACTTTTAAAATCGATTACAGCTCATTAGTTGGTTCAAATGGAAATTTGCTTTATACACTACTTGAACTTTTGAATAATCACGCTTAGTTCTACCCGAAGACTTGCCAATGAATGCAAATGAAAGAAACGTGCAAAAATAGAGTGTATTAATAATGCAAAAGTCGCAGAATAATTTGGATGACAGCGTTGACTGTATTTCAACACAATTTACATTAAAGAATTGTAACAACAAGATGATCAAACTATATAACATTGTTAATCTTTCTTCTTTAAATTAATGTATTGCACATATTTTTATTATTCTTTAGTTTATGAACTCCAGGTTGTCTACGGCAACACGAAGATAATGAATATTTATGGCATACTTGGACGGTTTAATTTGTTTTTGCTCAAAACACTAATCAAAATTTGTTGGAATAAAAATGGAGGTAACTACATTTACATTCCGTCTTAAAATACAGAAAAAACTTTACATTATTAAATTAGGGAACTTTATTTTGCAAAGCGAAATTTACTATCGTAATCAGCTAAAATTAAAAATATTTTATTCGAAAAAAGAATGTAAGTAATTACTTTAGCGAAAAGTACTTTTTAATGAACATCATTTGTATATAAATTAAAAATTAAATTGAGTAAAAATAAATCGAGAATTATAGTTAATAATCAAGAATTAATTATATTCGTTGGATTTAGTCTACAAAATGTGCGCAAAGATATAGCATTATTTTACATTACGCTTCGTTTATTAAATACGTAACGCTGAATTGAGATGAAATTGGTTTATTTAGAAACGAAAAACTGGGTTGAATTTTCTTTTTAAGCCGAATTGGTAACCAATCGTTAAATTTATGATTTATAAAATTTTCGATTAATAGTTAACTTCGCACTAATTGTGATTAACCGAAAAATGATTACTTTTGTGAACAATAGTCGAAGATTAAGTTGATTCATTGCGGTTAAACGACGCTGAATAATTTTTTTGTTTCACGAGTTTAGGACGAAGCATTTGATAACGTAATAACTGACCGAATTACTTTTTCGCTTTGTTTTCTATACAATGCGGACTGATAACATCCAACTTCTGTTTTCGTCACCCCAAATTATAATAAATTGCCTGATAATGTTTTAATCAGACGTATCAGCGATTTTTTCGTGTACGTTCTTTGCGAACGGTTGATAAAAATTTATCTGAAACGTATTTCATGAACGAATAAATTTCTGGTACCGTTTTCATTTAAGAATCGCATGTTTGATATTAAAAGACTTGAAAGGATTTTGTCGAGTCATAATGATTAGTTCATAAATCGCAAATAAGGGTAAGTCAGAAATGAATGGGTTAGATAAGGACTGGTAGTTTCAATTTTTATCCTGAACAGCGTTTTGCTTTGTCAGTATACGTACGATTATACGGCATAACATGGAACTCAAGAAAACATAATTATATAAGATTATGTAACCAAAAATTTGTTGAATAATAACAACAAAATTAACTTTTTATTTTCTTGAAAACATTATCGGTAATTAAAAATTGTTTTAGCACTAATAACATACAAAAAATATAGAAAGTGTCTTTTTCTATGAGTCGTACTGCTCTGGATGTTACATAGTGTTTTTCAAGTTAATTAAAATTATGTTTCTATTTTCCGTTAGGATAACTCGCTCGCGTGCTAGAATACATTAGTAAAGTTGAGTGTATTGATGTTGGTCAACTGTCATACCTACTTGGATCGAAAATAATTATAAATAGACTTCTGTCACAAAAATTAATATTTAAATATTTTCCACATAAAATGCTAGTTGCAAACGACAGGAAAAATCCTTTCTATTCGATAAATTAACGTGGCACTAAAAAATATTAGTTATCTCAGAAATAAACTTACTTACAATTTAAAGAAAGTGTAAAAATCTAATACTAATATGTATTTTGTTTTATCCACAATCACATTTTAAAACGACTTTTATTCACACTTACTACGGAGCGTATTAACTAGCACTTTATCCACTAGTGGAATAAAGTACTATACAATGTGATTTTTGACTATTGGGACATATGCTAAGGGTTGGTTATTTCGACCAAAATATTACCATAGGACCCAATATGCCTTAATAAAATATTGACCATAGGATATGTCTTAATAAAATATTGCTGCAGAAAAAGATACAAGGCATTAAATTAATTCTTTTTTTTTCATTTTTGTTAATAATTTCAATAAATAAAGTTTTTTAGTCTAAAGTTATGCTTTTCTGCCGATTTTGATAAGAATTCATAAATTTACAGTGTAATTATTAGCAAAAATGAAAAAAAAAATTTAATTTAACGCCCTGTACCTTTTCAACAGCAATATTTTATTAAGAAATATTGGGTCCTATGGTCATTTTGGCTAAATAACCCGCCCTTAGGCTATGTCGCAATAGTTATGAATCACCCTGTATAAGTGAAATGGAAGATTCATAAAAATCATTTGAAATTTATTCACAACTACTTACCAACATCACAGTATACATTCTAACGGTCAGTAGTGAAACTTCATCTTTACTCAAAAACGCACATGCGTCAAAATCCACATTATTCAAAATGGTGTATAGCTAGCTATCAGCTGATTTGTGTTTTTGTAGTATTAATTCAACATAATTGTTTGTTTTAAGTATTAAGTTTGGGTAAGCATTTATTAATTTATTTATTTGATAACATTCATACTATTCAGAATTATTTCAGTATATATACTAATATTCCTAAATGAGTTTCGGGGTATACTTAAGCAATGTAAGGTTGCTTATCATCACAAAAATTGCATTTACAAGTTCTGACGCAGGGTAATTTAGATAAGATATTATTTTAAACCTTATCGTCTCATTGTAGCTGTTTTTGAAGCTGTTGTAGGCCCTGGGTTAGTAGCTGAATAGGCCCGAGTTTGTAATAAGTATTTCAAGAATCATATGTTTATTTGCAGAGGCGCATCCTAATGTTGAAACTGTCGATAAGTTGTGTTCAAGTACAAGTAAGGAAGTTATTTACTTAGGTAAATACATTAGGCATATTACAATTCCACTCATCTAAAAAATGAAATATGCGGCAACCAACATTACATCGATGCACTTAGCGTAGTATTTATAAAAATATTTTTTGAATGTACATTATTCAAAATGACGTCAAGGTCACTAAAAACATAATTCAAACATCAAAGTGCTGTCGAGAAATTTCGTTTCTGATCGTTAGTATGTATACTGTGCTAACATTAACATTTACAGCACAACTTCGATAATCCGGACAGATATAGTTTTTTGCGTGTCCGAATTAGTGAAATTGTCCCGATTACTGAAGTGTAGTTTTTTAACCACTAATAACAATCTGTTACATTGGAAACACAATTTATTGATATTATGTACATATACATACATACATACTCATGTACTTTTAAAAAATGTTCTATTCTTTTTGTGAAATCTTCTTAATATAGCGCTCTCTGGCTTCGCTCTGGATTCGTTTTAGTAATAATATATCTTGACAAGGAATATCATTCTCTTCTGCCCACTGAACACAAGTGGAAAAACATTTTTCAGCTTCTGTATGTTTAATTCTATGTGATAAATCGTTAATTACATCATTCTCTTCTTCATTTTCCCCTCTAGCGCCTGCAATTCATTCTTCGTCACTGAAACTGTCGGCCACAACTTCGTTTTTTCCTACTGCCCAATTAGTAATTTCATCTTCAATTAAAACATTATTGGGATCGATAATACGTAGTACCTATGTTATTATTACTACATCATCGTGATTTGGTGAAGATTGAAGCTGTTTTTGCAGAGTAGCCAGAGGAGTATTATCATCATCATCTAAATTAGCATCTGTTTGTTTTTGTAGCCATAATTTGGACCAGCTCTTAACAATGTTGTTTTCTGTTATCGATTTCCAAGCAAATTCAAGATTTATTACAGCTTCCTTCAACATGAATTGTTTCAATAGCTTTATAATATCACTGTCTTCTTGTGATACAATGTAAGTCAAAAGTCTTTTCTCTAAGTAACTTTTATGTTCTGTATTAAATTTTAATCCATGGGCTGTATCATAGCAGTACAGTTTAGTGGTAGAAACAGAACTTTGAAGTTTGGATCATTTGAAATATCTTCTTCTATTGGATGTGATGGAGCGTTATCTATAAGTAACAATGCTTTTGAACTGAATAAAAGAATCTTTCTACTTCAGGTACAAAACTTGTGTTAAACCACTCATGAAATATTAGTTCATCCATCCTTTTTTGGTCGCTTTGTACACTATAGGAAATTGATAATTCTTAAAGGTTCTTGGATTCAAAGATTTACCAATAACTAGAAGAGCATGGCATAAAAGTGACTCGGTCTTTGAACACTTTTTCATCCTGATGGACTCATGTTGTGTTAGGTAAAACTCTCCAAAAAAAGAGGTGACTCCTCAGCATTATACACCTGCTCTGGAGTTAACTGCATTTCGTCAATAATTTGGAGAAATTTTTGTTGGAATGGTTTTAGTGCTTCAGTATTGCTAGAAACTTTTTCTCCACACACTTTCAAAAATCGAATGCCGTGTCTTAATTTAAATTTATTCAACCATCCTAAACTAGCAAAAAAGTCAGGTTTTCCAAAGATCTGTTCATAAAAATATTTTACCTATGTGCGAAAAATGTCACCAGATACAGGGACATGGTTTTGACGTTGTTGTAGAAACCAGCTATACAAAGCTTTCTCTACTTCTAGATTCTCACCTTTTTTTAAAATTTCCTTCTAGTCTAGAAACATATTTTAGGTTAATAATACCTTCCATACTTTTTTCTTTTGTCAAATACTGCTTAATGTGAATTCTTTTTAAACGTTCATATGAACTAATAGCAGACTATTTGTCCTTCATAAACAATAACAGTCAACTCTTTAACCAAGCTTAACTCTGACTATAATTTCAACCTCTATAGTTGAGATGGTAACAGTACTTGTTGATTGTTTAAGCACCCTGATACAATATTTCCAAATACATAAAGACTGAAACCACTATTTGACTTACTATCAGTAGGAATGTTCAATATGATAACCTTCTGACATATTCTTCTTTAAACTATAATAATCAAAATTGCAAAATTGGCGTACCTACAGGTCTGCAAATCTGTCAAGAATATATCTTGTTCTACAGATATATCTATAAAATAACTTAATAAACCTATTTTAGAATAGAAATGGTTTTTTAGGACCCCTTCTTTGTGTGGAAACAAAGAACTGAACATTTTATTTTAAAATTTAATTTTTGGAAGAATACTTACCTAAATAAACCTAAATCTTTCATCTTAAAAGACTTAATTTACACTTTAAATAGTTAATTTCTCTGGCACAAAACTCAAAAATTAGGATGTTATCAACAATATTGATGGTATCCTTCACTAATTTAATTATTTAGAATGTCCAGATAGTGGGGACACGTCAAGACGCTTACTATTTAAGGAAAGGATCGAAAGAAAACTCTCTGGTCCTGTTAAAGGCAACATTTCGCTACCGAAGTATTTTATAACTCATCTAATCCTGACACTGGCCTGATGAAGCTCCAACTTAGGTAGCAAAACGTTGCCTTTAACAGGACCGGAGAATTTCTTTGATCCTTTCTTCAAATAGTAAGGGTCCAGAAGTGCCCCACTATCTGGACATTCTAAATGATGTCATCAATAAAAATTAATACATACGTAGTTATATCTTTAGTTATTTTTACTTAGAGACAGCTGTCACATCTAGTTTTGTTAAACCCTTCATTAAACATAAAGTTATCAAATTTTTTATACCAATATGTTATCCTGCTTGATCTTAAAAACCCACTACCTTTCTAATAGTTTTTAAGTTTCTTAACCAGCTGCTAGGTGTTATTTTCAACTAAGGCCTTGATTTCTTCATGTATCGCTTCTTTCCGTCTACTCTTTATTGCTTCATCTTATGTTGTGTGTTCGTCAGTGTCCAAACTAAAATAATAAGTCATAATCATAGGATAAATTATGTGGCATTTTTAAGACACATTTGGGACGCAGTCTTTGATCACTTGCTCAGGTATTAAGTCTACGTTTCATTTAACTCTAGCTCGAAATTTTTTCCATATTCTGTGGTGCATCTAAAGGTTCTTTAATTGGCTCATCCTCCTCCAATTTTGCTTCATCATTACTCTTCAAGTTACTTTCTAGATTCAGAGAAACAAATTGTCCTTCTACAAACTTTTCCGTTTCTCTAAAAGTTATGTCTCTTTCAATGGCTACTGTATTTGTATCTTTGTAATAGACCCTTTTCCCTTTAACATTATCTGAGTATTGGACAAAAATTCCAGATTTACTTTTTATTTCCCACTCCCCACCATTATCACTTCTTAGGATCTTCACCTCTTATTTGTCTGATTTTCACAAAACACAAGAAAATCTTTCAAAACTTTATATAGGTACATCACACTTATTTTTTAAGAAATAAACAAACCTATAGCTACTATAATAATCCTACAACAAAAACATATGGCGTGAGTTATTGAAAGAAGGCTCCTCCATTGGGTCGCAGAGATCCATTGTATTATATCTCCAGGCTCTTTTCTTCTTAATCCCTAATTTTAAAAGGTTCCCTACATTGCTTGGCTTGTACACAAGAGCTACAAAACCGTTTTACTTCAATTTGGTTTTGACTGAGTATATTTTTTATGAACCTAACATTCTGATTACCTAAAGCTTTGTGCCGCCATTCAAGATCATACTTCTCTTTTCAAAATAACAAGTATCAGTCTCAGATGTATTAAATATTTTATTTTGGCATGTACGAGGTCTGTTCAAAAAGTATCGCAAATTTTCCGAGGTATTTCCGTTATGTTGGTACTCATGTCCCTTACTTATGCTGACAAGATCGGCCATTTTGAATGTTTAGTTAATTTTTGACAGCTGTTTTGCTTGGATGTGTTTTGGCTCGTCTTCGATTTTTGCCTATTCCAAAAAATGGATCAAAGAATCTGTATTAAATTTTGTGTGAAAAAAAAATAAAGTGCGTGAACGCATTCCGAATGTTGACTGTGGCATATGGTGAAGCTACCTTGGACCAAAGTAACGTTTATCAGTGGTACAAAATGGTCTCAGAGGGCCGAGAAGATGTGAACGACGAACAGCGTGCCGGACGCCCGAGCACGTCAACAACCGACGAAAACATTGATAAAGTGAAGAAAATAGTATTGGCCAATCGTCAAATCATCGTTAGAGAAGTTGCTGAGGACCTAAACATATCAATTAGCTCGTGCCATTTGATTGTCACTAAATGATTTGGGCATGAGTCAGGTTGCCGCGAAATTTGTCACAAAATTGCTTAATTACGACCAAAAACAGCATCGCGTTAACATTGCTCAGAAGATGTTGGACTTGGTCCGTGAAGACCCAAATGTGCTCCAGAGGGTCATAACTGGTGACGAATCATGGGTTTATGGTTATGACGTGAAAACCAAAGCTCAATCATCCCAATGGAAGCTGCCGCATGAGCCAAGACCGAAAAAAGCGCGCCAAGTTCGATCGAACGTGAAGGTTTTGCTCACAGTCTTCTTTGATTGCAGGGGGGTGGTGCATCATAAGTTCTTGCCACAGGGTAGTACGGTCAATAAGGAATATTACCTGCAAGTTATGCGCAATTTGCGCTAAGTAATCCGCCAGAAACACCCGGATTTGTAGAAGAACAAAAACTGGCTTTTGCACCATGATAACGCCCCTGCTCACACATCGTTGCTTGCCCGCAAATATTTGTCCAAAAACAACACAATAATGGTCCCACAGCCACCGTATTTCCCAGACCTGGCTCCCTGTGACTTTTTCTTGTTCCCAAAACTGAAGAAGCCCATGAAAGGACGACGCTACGTCACGATTGAGGAGATAAAGACGGCATCGAAGAAGGAGCTGAACAAGATCACGAAAAATGATTTTTAAAGTGCTTCGAAGATTGGAAAAAACGTTGGCACAAGTGTATTATATCCGAGGGGGGTTACTTTAAGGAGACAAAATAGATATTCATGAATAAATAAATACTTTTTGGAAAAAAACATTATTCGCGATACTTTTTGAATAGACCTCGAATGCTCAGAAGAATCAAACCATTTAAACATCATTTTAAAAAGTTTTTTTGTACACGATATTGTTGACATTGTCGTTATCTTCGTTTCTCCCATTTCAAGAAATTCTTCTATGTATTCTTTAGCGACTTTAGACGATCTGATTATTAAAAACTGCTTAGAATAAATAACACAAAATACCAATGTACTGCATCAG
The DNA here is from genome assembly GCA_030710515.1 of Abscondita cerata. Taxonomy (NCBI): domain Eukaryota; kingdom Metazoa; phylum Arthropoda; class Insecta; order Coleoptera; family Lampyridae; genus Abscondita; species Abscondita cerata. Next base: position 194,328 of record JALBCR010002208.1, read on the forward strand.
TAGCAAGCGTAGCTGAACTTTATCTGAAACATTGCCCTGTGTATTCCTAGTGTATTCTGCTACCGTGGAAGACATTTTACCAAAAGTGTGAATTTCACAGCCTTGTACTGTACATTTCCCATTGAGGTAGTATATGAAAAATAATCGAGTGGCACATATGCTGGACGAAGGCGAGCATATTATTGAAACCGTTCTAGGGATTGATAAATCCTTTCTCTACAACTGGGAACACTCTTTTAACATTAGCCTTCGTGTCGAAAACAGTAATCAGAAACAACCCACATGCCCCACAAACACCAATAATAAAAACAACCTAACAAATTAAATAGGTACAAATAAAAAGGAAAGGTATATGACTACAAACTTACCTTAATTAGTAAAAAAGTATCATCATTGGCATTTTCAAAAATTTATTAATCTTTTCTCTTGAGAGCACTTTTGATTTTGAGAAATTTGTCAATCTGGATATTGTCTTTGATGGATATAACTGTTTTGAGCATGGAATATTTGGAGCAAACGGTCGAAGGTTTTAGAGTTTGCGCTTGTAACAAAAGATTAGCTTCAGTAGTGTTGGAAAAAATTGCAACTGAGATGGAGCTGAGGGAGGACCTCCTACCGACAGTATCTTATTATAACATCAGGGTTAAACTGAACACCATGTAATGGGTTTGACATTTGAACATTCTGATATTTTAAGAAGGTACCTAATCATATGCATGAAATAAAAATTTTATTCGGCAGAACCCCCAGTCTTCGCAAAAAATAAACTTACTCAAACTTATCCAAAACAAAACCCAGCTTTCAAGTCTTTGCAGGTTATGAAATATGATACATTCATTTTACTTACCTTTTCGTGAAGATACTTTAGTATTACGTCCTCATTTACAAACACTACTCTGTTATTTTCTTTCCAGTAGTAAAATGCAACGTATTCCTTATGGTAAGTATATGGCCCGGGATTTTACTGCCAGTAAATCCAGGACAATTCCTTTTGCTTTTTCGGGGATATTTTTAAGAATTTCTATTTTTATACGTTTTGTAAAAATATTTCAATCATATTCAGATAAAAAATTCTTGTGGCTAAAAATAAAATAAACAATAAAGTCAACGGATAAAATTATAATACATAGTAAAACAATTATTTTTATAACCAACAGTAACCCATAATACAATTACAAAATAAAACATGATGGGATAGTTTACAGTAACCTTACTTGTAAAATCCACTTATTATTATTTCATTAATGTATGTAGATAGAAGTGGAAAATAAATTACTACTTTTAAGTTTATAAATTAAAAAAAAAAATTGAATTAAACGAGATAGCTGAAAATTTAATCAATGAGACAATACATTATGTCTGTCTATAATAATGGTACTTCCGTTCCCGAGTTTTAAAATATACATTTTTAACTGCAGTTAACTAAATTAGTATTAAATTGTCCTGAAGAGTTAAATATGCTTGAAGCTATCTATATTTTTTATCTAATTCAGTAACTTCACTTTACGAACTAAAACAGTTTAAAACTTTTAAAGTCTCCAATCTCAATAGAGAAAACGGAAACGTCGTAAAAGATAAAATTAACTATTATTCTATGAGATCTAAAAAATTAGTGACACAAATATATTGAACGATCTTTTTTCTGTATAACGAAACATTCATTCAAGGATAAACATAAATTTAAGGGAAAGTTCTGGAAGTCAAATTAAGGCGATTCTATAAAATTTATGGCTTTCCAAAAATTATTGTGTGTAGATAGATCTTGGTGTTAAAACAGTATTGGTTCAAAAACTTTATTAGTTTGAAGTTGATGTGATAAAGTAAAACTTATGTCTGTTGACGTTGATTAAAAAGTGAAGATAAATAAATCAGTTAAGATTCGTGTTTCTTAATTGTTGAAACCATATTTCTTGTTGATTAAGAAAACACTTGACGTATTGATATAAAAGAAATTAGATAGACCACTACCAATTTTTTTTAGATTTACGATTAAATGCTGAATTTTACTGAAAGTTGCTAAAGAATAATCCACAAAAATCATTAAATTTAATTAATTAACAATTAAGTTGATAAATAATTAACCAACATTTGACAAACGGTTTAAAAAAATGCTAGAAAATAGTCGTCCAGCTGTTAAAAACCAAAAGTTGCACTCTGCTACACTATTTAGTAAGTAAAATAGGTTCATTGGTTTCTTTTTGAAATTTAAATAATATTATGTCAAGACCATAACACTTAATTTTTTAATTAATCTTTCTTTAATTTTTTGTTGTATCCTAATTTCATGTTTGGATACGATTTTACAATAAAATTAGAAAAAGTTCTTACAATTTCGAAAAAAATTAAAATCCCATTTTTTTAAAAATAAATATTGTTTGTGCTATTTTTGGGCCATTCTTGTATTGTTTTTACATAAATTGACACAAAAAAATTGTTTGACCTGATTCTTAAACTCAAGCTTTCTAAAATTTTTCAAATTGACATGAAAATCTTAAATATTTCCATTTGACGATTTTATTATAACTGTCGTATTTGATATTTTTTGTAAACGCCATCTTTGTCATTTGGCCATTTTAGCCATTTAATTTCTTTTGACCAACACAAAATCGAAACTATAAAAAAAAATTAGATGGTTCCATAAAGAAAATAGTCCGGAAATAGTTATTTATGTACTAAGGGCGTAAAAAGGCTTTTATGGCGCGCTACGCCTCGGGCTAGAAATAAGGCTGTCCAGTTTTCATTTCAAAAATATGATTGTGTAGAAAATGAAGTTAAGTTTATCAATAATGAAAAAAGCGAAATCTAAATTTAGTATTTCGGTATATTTATATTAATAACACAATTAGAACAATTGGTCATATTTACATTTGGAACAGATAGTATATTGCTCGTAGTGGCAGTTAATCCGTCAGTATTATTTATCCTTATATTACATTCAGGTACTTTCTCAGGTGGCAAAAGCACTTTACAAACTTCTGACGAGTGTTCTCCGCGAAAAATTTCTGTCGCAAGTCTTTGCTTATTTGCAACAGAGTCGTCTACATATTGCTCAGCGACAGATGTGGACTTCCACCCTCCAATCTGTTTAACTCCTAATATATCTTCACCTGCATTTGCTAGCAAAGTAGCTGATGTTCGGCGAAATGAATGTCCTGTATACAATTCAGGGTTGGGAAGTTTTAGAAAAATGGCAATTTTTTTTGGGTATTTCACCTAAAGTATTTTTGCCCATCACTTGCTTGGTGCACTTTCCGTTTCTGTAAGATAGAAAAAATCGGCGAGATTCTGTATCCGCTGGGCGAAGATTAGCATATTTTTGTATATTTCTAAAAGGCTTGGTGTTTTGCCGTTATCGATAACACTGAACATTCTATTTGATTTTGTTTTGGTGTCTCTTAATGTAATAAGCAACGACGATTGTAACTCCTGAATATCGTCTCTTTCGAGATTTGCAAGCTCTTGGCGTCGAGATGCCCCTGATAACCCAAAATTTAAAGCAACCTAGAGAAAAAATTTCATGAAAGATATTTTTAGTTGTACCTAAGTGTAGCGTTTACTTTATTTATCAAATGAATTTCATCTGATGCCTTATACAAAAATGTTTCGACATTCTCTTGAGTGAAAACTTTGGCTTTTGGTTTGAAGCCATCAGACTTCCTTTTTAAAAAGCCAAACAACGCAGAATACTTAGATATGTCGACGTTATGATTTATTTTCAGTATAGCTTTCAACATTAAATAATAACTTCAGAGCGAACTTGGTTTTCGTATTTTAGAAAGATGATAAAAGTACGCCAGAAGCCTTTTTTCGAGGTAGCATTTTTGCACTTTCATTTTACCCACCACTTGATGTATTCAGAGTTTTTTCGTAAATATCTTTCGATTTTTCGGGCATCAAGCTACAGTTTCTTGCCGTCTCAGCCATACTGCTAATTTCAGCTTTCTTCATCCGAAGAAAAATCGTTCAAACTCATTTTGAAAAATTCTGGCACAAACTGAACCAAAAACAAAATGGATACCCGTATTTACTTCTTTCACTATAGTAACGTCACCTGTCAACAAAGTCAACGCGTAGAGCAGAGATACCAACCTCCACATATGATTCCACAAGTCACGAATTTTGACTTTCGACTCGATTCCATCGCATAAACATGACTTTCATTCGGAGTTTCATGAAAATTAGTACCCCTGTGTATTATTTTCACGATAGTAATGTAAATGGACCTCCTCAAATACAAATGCAACGACTTGAAGTAAATGTCCCTTTAAATAAATTAAAAACAACTTTGACAATTAATTGACGTTTCATTATGGCCCGCGGGCCATAAAGACGGCCGCGGGCCATAAAGAGGCGGTTTTGTTCAGGTGAATTTGACATAATAGACTGATTATAATGGATCTGTGTATAAAAAATATTACGATCAAAGATGTATTTAAATTTAAAAAAATTTATGCAATTATTGTCTTATTCTTATTAAACAAAATTTCACTCTTAGTGTAAAGAAGTTTTGGTTTACTCCTGCACTTATTTTATTTATTAAGTCAGGGTTCTATCGTTGACTAACCTAACGGTTCTATAGTATTCCCAAGAAGTAGACATCACATTTCAGTAGTCTGAAATAGAAGAACAATGAATGATTATGAAATGCAGTATTATTTTGACTTATATTAAAATTATATTCACGAAAAAGAATTTTGTTTTATTTCAACTATAGCATAAACATTACGACGTCACCCCGATTGAATTTTTCGGGTGTTATCGGTAATAGGTTCAAAATTTTATTTATTAATTACTTATAATGAAAGATATCAGTTTTAGTTTTCTTTTAAAACCTTTATTTATGATCTTGTGATTTTGCTAATGCAGTGCCGTGTATTATAAAGTAAAAAAGATTAAAACAAAATACAAACAAATGAAGTACGTACCTACTACTTTCCATTGAGATATCTTAGTTGGATCTAGCAATACTCATCAGATACTCATAGACAATCCATATTTTTCACATTATCACAGATAATAAACACTCGAGTTCTCTCACTCCTGAAGAGTCCCAAAAGGACGAAACAGCTGTCGAGTGATTCTCAGTGTTTGTTTGCTATTGTACAACCTCTTGCGAACTTACAACAGGCGATTCGAGATTTTTATTTTTGCTAACACTTATATAATTGCAATAATTATCGTAGGATCGACTTATGTAACTGCTTTTACATATGCGAATGCATTTACGTACGTGATCATTAACACTAGCCGACAGTAGGTGTCGCAAAACTTATTGTTCGAATAATAACATTCTAGAAAAGAAACTCTTAGGTCCGTATTTATTAACCGAACTAAGACGAGTTTCAGCTAAGACCTTAATGACAAATAAAAATAATTGTGATGTTTTGCCTAAAAGTTTTAGATTTCAAATCGCAACTAAATCCAAACTTTATAAAGGCTGATCTAAAAAATCGTTTTTCAATATCATCTTAGGCTTAGCTAAGACGAATGTAAGACTTCGTTACGACAGTCTTAAACTCAATAGAAAAAGGATGTTTTGATGAAAAGATCTTATTATTGAAACAAAAAGTTCTTCCAGGATTGACCCGTGTCGAAATGGTAACCGTAGTTGCCAACGTTTTATTTTTTTAATTTTTTTTATCAGTTTAATTATGGTATTATTGTTACTTGTATGTAGACAACAAATAGTATTTAAAACCATTTAAACAATGTTTTATCTGCTGTATGAATTATATAGGACTAGAGATTATGAAAGTATTTAAAAAATTAAACTTGCTTATTTATGCAATTTTTATTAAATAAAATAATTTACTATTTAATATTTACCAAAATAATGCACAAATGTTACGTTTTAAATGAAATTAATCAAGATGCTTAAACAATAGCGTGGTTATCTACGACCACTTATAACACAATTTAAGACAAATCTAATACATTTATTATCTTGCCGGTAATAAGATAACCAGTTTATTCTCTAAATGAAAAACCACACAATTCAATGACGTAATAACTTCGAACCCAAAGCTTTGTTTGAGGTTTGCTGTTTATCCATGTAAAATCGATTAGTATGAGAATCCTTTTCATAAACATCAGCTGGCGGATGAGTATATTATAAATCAATCTTCTAACGTATATAAAGTAAACTGTGTTTGAAATAGTGATGGTAGAGTTAATTCTATTGTAATTAATCGTAAAAAATCAGCTAAAATGCAAAATATCGACAACTTAATACATGTAAACGATTTATTTTTATTTTTAAAGAAATATAACTGATTGTAAACGTTTTGTCAACTTTTGTACGAGATCTCATCAGGGTTAGTTTTAAATTTTGTTGAAATTTATTTGTGTAGATTTTTCCTTCTTAATTGGAGATGAGATGGACATTTTTAATAGTGTGTTTGATATTCTAATATTGTCGATTTTAAATTCGAAACTCTGACAGAACGAATGTTACAAAGCGAGGACAATATTTTAAAATTTAGCTTTGTATGCCCACCTTTAAACAACAAAAGGAAAAATTCCAAAACGATGTTTCTGACGTATCTAAAGACCCACGAATTCCACTAGTATTAATGCGAATAATTTTGATTGCTAAGGAATAATATAAAATAATAAGATAATGTTTCTAAGAAAAATGACTTGACTTGAGTTATCTACCATGGAAAATAAAATGGGAGATTTTCTAGCACGCCTTTCAATAAGTACATGCAGAAATACATCATCACCCCAGGAATGTATAAGGCCCAGATGATTCTAGATTTGCATATGAACTTCCCGAAGTTGCCGATAGGTGGCGATACGTGTTACATTATTATAATATTTTAGTTTCCTGTTATTTTCACACTCAATTTAAAATTAAAGGTTAATTCAAATAAATGAATAGTATATCCTAGTAATATTTATACAAATATAATATTAAAAACTTTAAAAAAATCTATTTTTAAATTATTGCGTTGTTCCGTCGTGTGGTAACATTATTTCCGGTATTACAGCGCGCAGCCATCTTTGATTCTGAATGGATATACATCACGACACTGTAATTGCGATATTCAATCAATGACAAAACCGGAAAGCCAACGCATAACGCCATCTATCGGTGACTGAAGGAAACACTAACACGTATAGAGAATCTACTGCTTGTATCTATGAGACGTTCTACATTCCGGGGGAGATGATGTATTTCTGGTACATATCAATTGGTTTTTTAAAATTAAACTAGAATATTAGGATAAAAATAAGTTGGAACACAACAACATATAATATCAACTACGAAAGTGAGGATTGAATCCTTACGAACATCAATTAATTCGTAGAGTATTAAACTTCAAATAGTGTAAAGTTACTGAATTTTAAGTACACACTTGTGTTTTAACATAACCCCAAACAAAAAAGTATAAGGAGATAAATCACACGAACGAGGTGACCCAAAATTGTCTAGATTAAACTTAAAAAATTCAATGAGAAAGTCATATATTCCAAACACAAAATTGAGATCAATACTGAGTTGTAATTGTTTGTTAGATTAGTTTAAGCGATCTAAAACAAATCCCTAGAGCTCTGTCATACACACTGTCTTGAGGCGCTCTAATTTTGTAACAAGACCTCAAGCTTCATCCCGAATCTTTGGCTTTTGTTTGAGACTGCATTCTTTACACTAAGGACATGTAACACAGATTTGCAACGACTTTTTAATACCATACATCCATCGTCTTGCGTGGATGTTTTGTAGCAGTAGAAAGTAATCAAATACTGCAAATATTTCCCTTACTTTCCTAGCAAATTAACCAACTGCGCGGCAATTTTTCACCATTTACTAACGTATAGAAAGACATGTTGGTGGTAAAACTTATCAATTTTCCATCATTATATTCCTTTCTAGATTTGAAATAATCGACAATTTTATTTTGATCAAAACCATGTTTAGCAACATATTCCCGTGTTACACCATTTATTTGCCAAAAAGCTGGGTTTTTGTCTAAAAAAAAATGTTTGTTGTAATTAGGAAGATCTTCGACTACGCTTCTCCTTGTTTTTCATTTTGTGATGCCGATGATACTGAAGGCTTTGCAACATCCATAGACATTCTACAAAATTTTAATAACATATTTAATTATTTATGTTTACTTGTAAAGAAAATACGTATAATAAAGTTATAGTACGCCGGATTAAATTTAACTAGATGAAGTATGAAAACAAGAATCAGCTGCGTCGGTAGCGATGGAAAAACCGTCAGCTGACGCAGTAAAGATAAAAAATATTGGAGTGATGCACAGTGCGCGGGGTCCAGCTGACTGATAGTTTTTGCAAACCTAACTATTAAACTAACATATTGTTGAATTTCAACTGGCATAGTGATAATTGAATGATAATCTCGGGAAATATAGGGAAAGGTGGTGCACAATGGACATAAGGGTAAATAGAAACTGTTAATAGAAATACACATAATACTGTTACGTCACGAAATTTTAAGAACAAGTACGTAGCATAACGAACGCCAGATAGCTCAAATAGTGAAGGGGGTAGGTTAAGAATTGTCTCTTACTTAGTTTTAACGAAGACTAAAGCTCCTTAATACGAGTCACAGACGGGATTGCCAGGCGCCATCCTAATCTTTTAAATATTTATATCAAATGCTCACTAAAGAATAGGAAAAACGTAAAACTTAAAGGACACGTTCCCAAGCAATAAAAGAATTAATAATTACGAACGGATTTCTATTGAAGTTTGGCATAACAATGTATTCACAGATTATTCCACATTCGGTGTCTTAACTTTAAAACGTTTTTTTTCTAACAAAAAAAAACAAACAAAACGAACAAACTACCCCGGTACCGGGCGAGAACGAAAATTTGGACCGCGTTCCTTAAAACTATTACAAAATGTTTGGTTCTTGATCGACACGAGTCTTTTAAGGGTTCGCAAAACGACAGTTCCTTTTGTTTATGGCACACTTAGCTTCAACATTGCACTCGCGCCGTCGATATTTACACGTAATCTTACACTTTTCCTTCTACTAAAGGCACTTAGGCGGTTGTTTTAATTATTAAAAACAACATAAAGGGTCACCCCTCTTATCATTTCCTACACAAAGAACATTACAAAAAATTATCGCACTAATAGTTTCTTCAGAAAGAATAAACAAAACGACTACTCAGAATTTAGATCGTGGGCACAATCCGTATGTTATTCACTTAGTCAAAACAAGTCTCCAATTTAATTGATAAAGGCGGCAGCCACCGAGCTATTTTCCAGGGAACAAACAAGGAAACATTTGCGATAGCAAAACAAACTGCGACATGAATTGATTAAATTCGAAGAAATCCAGTGTTAAACTATTGAAATAAACATTTCGTAAAAACCCTAATTGAGTAAACGTGACGATAACGTGATTCTCTACACCAACTGTTTTAAAAAAGAATATCAAATGACAAAAACAATATTCCAGCGAACATGACCATGAAAACACACGTGCATTGTAAAGAGCACTTACGAATCATTCGCGCGTATAAAAAAAACAATTTTTCACCCAAACATAGGTGACAATACAAATATTGGAGATGACTCCACTGCAATGCTGATTAATGTTAGGCGGGTAACAAGTGTCGGATTTATTTTTGTTTATATTCATTAAGAATTTGATTTTTTTAGGTATTGTTGGAGGTGAAAACATATAGGGAGTGAAGGAATTTAGGGAAAATTCTGGAAAAATCACGCAAAGATAGAGATATGTTGAGGTTTTTCCATGATTTTTTTTAGAATCTTTAGTGGAACCTTAAAAAACTAATTATTGAACTGTTCAAAACTGTACTAGAAAACATAGTTTGTTGAACACTTATTTCTTTGATCTGAATTCTTTAAAAACCTTAAAAAATTCAATCATTGAAGTGTTCAAAAAATTATTTGCATAAACCTATTACTAAGCTTTTTCTTTTTTGAAAAATTTCAAATTTTCGAATATATCTCCGGTTTTAATTTAATTTTCCATTCATTAATGGGGATTTGAATTTAAAATTATTAGTTTTTTAGGATGTTATAGGACAAAAATTGTTTTTACAAAAGTCCTCATAAATATTTTTAAAATTGTAATTTTTAGATTAAAAACACCCATAAATCGATAGCAAATGATCTCTCTCACCTTTCACTTCGCGTTTGTACGCTACGACTATTAAAACCGGATAAATTTGGAAAAAAAAGCGATTTTTTAAACAAATGGCTCAATTTTAGCTAAAAATGACAAAGTTTTCCATTAGAATTACGTAGAAAACAGTATCGTACAAAAGGATTTTGTTTGTTTATTATCATATTTTATATACAGTATGTCCCCGGATGGGGTTGTCAAGAGGAAAAACTCTTTTATTGTTAATTTTTCGTGAAAAATGTATTCTTCATAAATGTTTTTGCTTTTTCCGTTCTAGAGAAAAATGGAATAATAGGTTCATTTAGTTGAAAAATTAGATCTCGTTTTCCGGTAACAAGATTTTTGACGTTTATTTATTTAACGACAATGTTGTCGAAAGAACAACGAATTTAAGTAATTCAAATAATGGATAATCAATACTTTTATCGAAATATTGTATTTTCTGATGAAGTGACATTCTACACCAATGGTACTGTTGTATCTCATTATCTAAGGTACTGGAGCCGTTTACATTTTTTAAATAAAAGATTGAACAATTTACCAATTATCTATCGCGCGAGATGTTATTTCCAACAAGATGGTTGTCCTGCCCATTATGCGCAAATACTGGTAGAATGTCTGACTCAGGAATTTGGGGAAAATGGAATCGGTCGAAATAGTCCTGTTTTATGGAGCCCTGATTTGACTATGGCAGATTTTGACTTATTCAGATTTTATAGTTATAAAGAAGAACCAAAAGTTTCTGTATTATTTACATCTCAAAATATTTTGCACAAAATCTGTTCAAGTAATTCAAAAACATTTAAACAATTCTTAATAATAACAATAACAATAACAATTTAACCTGATAATAAGAAATAATAACGATAATTTAATCAAAAACAATTTAATTAGATCCATTCACCCCCTTTTTCTAACGCAGAGCTCAAGTCTTCGACGCGGTTCATCATAACTTCTTCGAATTTCTTCGAGTGATAAAGACGCCGCTGCATCTCTGATTCTCCCCTTTAACTTTTTTGGATCCGGGGGAAGATCGTTTGCATATACTATTTGTTTTAAGCGGCCCCAAAGATAAAAATCTGCCATAGTCAAATCAGAGTACCTCGGTAGCCATAAAACAGGACCATTTCCATCGATCCAATTCTTCCCAAATTCCTGAGTCAGCCATTCTACCACTATTCGCGCATAATGGGCAGGACAACGATCTTGTTGGAAATAACGCGCGATAGTTAATAGCTAAATCGTCCAACCGTTCACTTAGAAAACTAATGCCATGGTAAGAAATTATACGTTTACTTTTGCTAAATATTGCTTATTACGAGTGATTTGGAAATGGGGATTGTGACGGCTCCAGTACTTTACATGTTGCGATGCAACAGTACCATTGGTAGAGAATGTGGCTTCATCAGAAAATACAATATTTCGATAAAAGTATTGATTATCCATTATTTGAGTGCCCATCCACAAGCAAAAATCCAATTGTCTTGCACTATCTCCTGGCTCTAAAACATGATTGAAAATCGGTTTGAAGGGATAAAATTTCAACTGCTTTAATGTTCTATGGATATGGGTTTTACTCATCCCTAATTCAAGCGATCTTCGTCGTAAAGATAATTTTTGGTTATTCCGAACCAAATCCATCACGATAAGGACCGCAGCGTCATCTTCATTCCGAACTATCTTAGTTTTTTTTATGTCTAATATGGAGCCTGTGGTTAAAAATTTCTTGATTAATTTTCGTGCAACACGTTTTGATATGAAGACATCCGAGAAATTTTGGTTAAACTCCTCAATAGGTTGACGAATTGCTTTATCACCTATGCCGGAATACCGAATAAGGTAAATTTGTTGTTCTTTCGACAACATTGTCATTTAATAAATAAAAGTCAAAAATCTTGTTATCGGTTGCCATGAAAACGAGATCTAATTTTTCAACTAAATGAAGCTATTTTTCCATTTTTCTCTAGAATGGAAAGAAAAATTAGAACGAAGAGAACTTTTATGAATAATACATTTTTCTCGAAAAATTAAAAATAAAAAAGTTTTTCCTCTTGGCAACCCCATCCGGGGACATACTGTATATGAACAAAATGTATAATATGAAATAATACACAGTGTAAAATGGAAGTATCATACATTAATATAATCGTAGTATAGAAAAAAACAAGAAGTAGAAATATAGAAAATGATAACTTTACAGAAATTATTCATTATCAGTGGTATCAGTATCGTAATCGTTATCAGATAATTCGTCATGAGAAGTGTCAGGCTCAAAGAAAGCGTCAGCTGACGGTTGTTCCACCACTTCCAACGTAGCTGATTGTTGTTTTCATACAGCTAATTATTTAAACAGTTAAATTTAATACGGCGAACTATCACTTTATTCTATGTATTTTTTTGCAAGTCCCTCCTCCACGTCGCAGCTGACAATTTTTTTTCAACCCAATATAATGTTAGCTATTTATGAAAAAAATTTCAGCCAGCATACTATGACTTACATTATTTTTTTTTGGAACTTTCGTAACCTCACCACCCACCCCTACTTGAACAGCTGACGGTCAGATCATTTATTAGTCATATAAGATCAACTATCAATGTGAACATGAGCCGGCTTACTATGACTTTTGTATTTGCAACGCTACCTCCCGGACTATTAATATCATGTTTCAATACAGGGTCCGGCACATCGAGCGTGCATTAAAAGTATATGGAGAACTAATTCGATTCATTTTCTGAAAATAGTGCTGCGCCTGTTTTCGACATCACTGAACCCAGACAAAATATTTTCGTTTATATAGCACTTCCGGTTGTACCGGTTCAGTTATACTAACAGAGAACAGTAGTGACAACTTAGGCGGCAGCTATTCCAGTCGAGAGTGGGGTGGGAATACTTACGAGAAATTACAGAAAAGTTGTTACCCCGTTTATAGAATTTATATGGCGCCACCTAGTGCAATAAATAGAGATAATAATCGAGAGCCACTAGGACCTCTAGATCGTCACGAAAGAAAACAATCCGTAAAATAGAATCAGGTTATTATTATTACTGAGACACAGAATTCCACAAGAGACACACGAACAAAACCACAAAATCTAAATCTAGACACAACAGTAAAAGGTACAGGTTATTTAAAAATGCGAACCGAAGTAGTTGACCAATAAATTGTACATAATAAGCCGACAAGAATAATGTTCACGAATCTTTTTGTAAATAGCTATAGCTTACTACGCCACTGAGTAATTAGTCCCAGAGCGACGCCTATGGTTATTATTTACGTCAAATCGTACCGAATAAAACTGAACTCTTCGCGAATACAGATATGAAATTATTAAAGGTTCGGCTTAATGTTGTTACCGACACAATTTGAAGTTACAAATGGTTTGAACGAACACGTACCGAATCTCGTATACCAACTACGAATTAAATTAAGTTTTACAATACAGCGTCGAGATTGATATGACGGTCGGAAAGATCTTTTCCAGCGCATGTACAGCGACTCTATCGTCACCACGCTTTCAATAGATATTTAGGATGGTAATTAGTATCGCAATAAGGCAACGTATAACGTACAATAGAAATGTAAGCAATGTAGGCAGACTTAGTTATTAATTGAACTTATCTGTATTACGACGAAAGGAGGCAGTTATCCGTGAGAAGGCATGCAAGAAGAAGTAAGAAGTGGAAGTCGGCTGTGGATACTAGCATACAACGTCTAGCTCTTACGACAGGTTCCTTATCGAGACGAAGGGCGGGCTGGTCGACTATCTCCCTACACCTGGTGTAGGACGACAGGCGTCCACCGTGAATTATATCTTTAATTTGTAGCGAACATCCAACTCCCAGAACAGGACCCGTAGGAAAAACTTACGGCGTGCTCAATAGTAACCAATTTTTCCCCTATACTTGTTGGGAAAGTTATTTTTAATTCGTCTAGGATTGATGTTGACTGATCATTAAAACACGCCGATCGAGAACGGTTGTAGAAAGCAAAAATGTCGAAATTTTGAAAAACCCAGAATGCACTTCGTTATCGCATCCACTAATTATTTTGGTCGCATTCCACCACGACGCACTAAAGTACCGTCTCCACCCGGAATGAGAAATTTCGTCACTCAACAAAATAATACTGTAACAATACATACTTTAATTAATATTTGTAAATCAGACACACAACGACACAATTGAGTCGAACGACTAATATGTGAGCGTAGGTACTTACATTCACATATCCGCCGTTGGAAGGAAGTACACAATGATGAAACTATAAGTGAGGTTTCGTTTCAATAATATTCAATTTTTTCTTATACATGTCCTCGAATTATTAACTAAACAAAACTACACAAATACAAATGTTCTAAACTATCACAAATCCTGGTATTTATTCAACTCTAGCTCAACTGTAGTAAATAGTGTATGTATTTACAAGTGGTTTTTGTAGAAAAACACAAATAATTGTTCAAACGTATAAATTATTCAGGTTAGACAAATCCAAAAATAGACAACCGATGCACGTCATTATTTTTAAAAGACATTTATTGGTCTAAAAAAGGGAAATATAATGACGAACAAATAATTGATGTGATTTGAACGACAAATTATTTAAGAATGTAAGTACAACATCCGTTTTCAATAACTTACGATAAATAAAATTCACAATTAATTTTCTTACAAATAAAATAAAATTAAATAGTCAATTGTTTTTGAGGAACGTTAATTTATTTGCACCAAAACATACGTAATTTTTTACTATTTTTCAGGTCGTAGAAAATATAGTATATTTTCGGTGATTTTTATATTTTCATCTTTTCCAATTCCTTTCATTTCTGTAAAATACATAAAAGTTACGACTCGAAAGTTAAATGTTTGTGGTTAAATCAATAAAACGTTTAATAAACTATAGAAACATCCTATAAATTAGATATAAAAATGTATCATAATATTTTCTTCGTAGAAATAGTTATTGATTTGTTATAAGTGTTTAATCAAAGTTTATGTTTTATATATTTTTTTCGGTATTAGCAACCTTCTGTATTGATTACGTTTATATCGACAAATTATAACTTGGGATTAGCTAAATTGAATTCTGATAAATATACCGCATCACCCTAATAAATCGCGTAGTGTTTAAATAAAAATAATAGCTTTATCGAAATCCTGCTGTTGTTCCATCGCTTAACGTTCACAAAACAATAAAAAACAGCGTCACATATTGGCTGGTTATGCAGAAAAGACAGATTTACATTATTTTACTGGCGTTAGTTAAACGAGTTTACCAGCATTGAATTATCATTTTTCAAGCTAGCATTTAGGGTATTGCGCAATAAGACCTATATTAATAAAACTTTGTACATGTTACATGTTATAACGCGATGATCTTTGTAATAAAATGAAACTTTATTACGTTTGTCATTACTGCTTTCATGTCATTAAGATGTTTCTACACAATGAGAGAAGTGTAATAAAGTTTAGTTCATATAACCTAACGTGCAAAGTCCCTCGGTGACCTCTAATGCAATAAATGTTGTGACGAGGTTATTTAACTGAAGAGTTCATTAAAACTATACACCTTGGGTTAGAATAATTAAATTTAGAGCACCTAAACATTAATCTCTGCTAAACATTTATATCAGTTTCTAGGTCAGAAGCAACTATTTTGCTTAATTCACTTTTAGCTTGCGATCCTTATCTTTATTCAAATAACTTCATTAAACTATTGTTTCCGAAAATAAATGCGACGCCGACGGTTAGAACAATACGTCCAGATCTGCTTTCGTAGTCATAATTTTGTAGGGAACAGAAAATCGTTTAATTTCTTATTTTTTTTATACTTCAACTGTTTTTGATCAGAATCGACAACAGTTTCGTTTATCGATGAATTAATTATGATGTATAAGATGAAGTTATTTATTGCGTGTCTAAAGTAAAATGTTCGGTTTTCAGAAATATTTAATCACATAATTTAATACAGTAACGTCCGTACGTGTCAATGTAGATTAGGTCTAATCCAATTGAATATGTAATTGAAATTTACCCCAAAATCAGATAACGTTCTTCTTTTAGATTTTGTTCTAAAAGTGTAATTAATAGTACTAATTTACTTGTGATAATTTCTCTTAAAATTTATGTATGTATATTACATAACAATATCATAGAAATTAATGAGTAAACTAGCCTTCTGTTATTTCTCAACAACTCATCCACCGAACTATATTCAACGATAATAGCATAATATTAAATTAATTGTATAAGCAGTCTATTGAACGAGAGGAACCAGTTCAACAATATACCATTTATACAACCTTCTATTTTTTCTATAATTCCATCAATTATATTAGAATATTTCCAGTTCGCGTGTCCAAGATATAGTACAGTAAATGTAGCATCTTTCAAGGGTGTAACGTAGAACAAATTAGAGACAAGCTACTTTTTTTTTTTAATGTGTAGGGAAGAACCTCCTGATTAACATACTGAAAGTCCCATTCGATCCCACTATGACAAATATGAAAAAAATGTCCGCCATCTTGTTTTTTTCTATTTTTATAGAATAACTTTTCTATTTTTGTATTTTCAGAAAAATATGTAGATACTTAATTTTAGAGCTTAAAGAAACACATCTTTTGGTAGCAAAATGAAAATTTTAACACAAAAAATAAAAAAGTTACAGGTTTTTAAAATAATTGTACATTAAATACTGTTGTAAATATAGCAGCTTATAAGGTGGTGACCTAAAACAAATTAGAGACAGGCTAGTTTTAACTAATATTGATATACAGTCACTTATATACTAAAAGTCCCGTTTGGTAAATCTAGGGCAAATAAGAAAAAATGGCAGTCATCTTCGATTTTTTGTTATTTATAATATCTCAGTAAATTAAATTTCAATGCAAAAACACATAAAGTACTCTTTTGTTCAGAAATGAAAAATATATACGAAGTTATCAAATTTAAGTGCATATTAATGTATATAAATCATTTTCTAGTTGTTATTTGTTAATATGTTAAACATACCAAAGAAAATTGGCTACACCACTGTGTGTGTAACCAAGGCAACGAGACGCGACTTTAACTTGTCGCAACAAGTGAGTTACTATGAAACTAATAGTTTAGTCTTATAGATCACTTGTAAGCGAAAATACGTGTGAATTTGTGATTGCTGTGTTATTGAGCGTGTTTTTAATAAATTTATGTCTGTTATTAAAATGGAGAAAACCAAATGTGCAATATGCAGTGAAGAAGGTACTTCTAAGACCTTAGTGGTGGTAGGCAAAAAGGTTTTCCAACGCTTGTAAACGCCAGCAAACTTCGCAATGACTACAAATGGCAAATATTTGAATCTGTAAGTTGTTTAACAGTACACAAAGATTGCAGAAAGAAATACACTCATCCATCAAACATTAAAAATCGCAAAGAAATTGTGATAATGCACCTGAGGCTCCACAATGCTCAAAATCAGTGCTGCGATCCGCTTTAAACCAATCTTTTGATTTTAAAAGTCACTGTTTATTTTGCTCTGAGGTATTAAATGCAAAGCAGGATCATTTTCGCGTAGTTTCTACAATTGATTTTAAAACATCGGTATCCGAACAAGCTTGTGAAAGAAATGATGATTGGGGAAGGGCCGTTTATAAAAGAATATGCACGGAAAATGATCTTGTCGCAGCTGAAGCACGGTACCATGTGTCTTGCTACTGGAGATTTAAAAACACCACCCAACAAAAACCTGGAAGGCCAATAAATAATATGGTGCAGACGGCATTCGAAAACGTTTGTTTAGATATTGAAAATGATTTTGAAAACTGCCAATTTTCCTTTAAAGAAATATTTGAAAAGTTAGTCCATGCCTTACCTCCACAAACAGAGCCTTGGTCTGAAAAATATTTGAAGAACAAAATAATTGAAAAGTATGGAAATAATGTAGTCATTTCAGATATAACGGGTAAAAATAGCGTGTTTTGTTTTCGCGACAACTGTGAAAAATTTCTTAGTGATGAATGGAGCAAACAAAAAGTGTGCCAGCCCAAGAAGAACGTGCAAGAATTTTAAAAACTGCAGCACAAATTTTGAGAGACGATATTAGATCTATGGTATGTAAAACCGAGGAATACCCTTCTCTTGATGAAATTAAAACAGGTGGACAAGACGCGGTTCCTGAATCATTGAATGCGTTCCTGAATGAGTTAATTCTTAATAATAAGAAAAATCTTCAGCATATCAAACAAAAATGACAGCCTTACAGAACTTTATTATTTCATTAGTAAGAGTTAAATCATTCGTTTCGCCCGTAATGTTTGGATTAGGTGTACAGCTACACAGAAAATTTGGCTCAAGATATTTAATTGATTTACTTTCGGCTCTTGGAGTTTGTGTTTCCTATTCTGAGTGTTTACAATTTGAAAATTCAGCTACACAAGACTACACAGATGAAATATCAAATGGATGTCTTCTTCAGTTTGTGTTTGATAATGTAGACTTTAACATTAGAACTTTAGATGGACTTGGAACATTTCATGCAATGGGAGGGATAATCTGTGTTTCACCTGACAATGTTCAAAGTTCCACCAGTATTCCTAGAA
This sequence comes from Abscondita cerata, assembly GCA_030710515.1. Taxonomy (NCBI): domain Eukaryota; kingdom Metazoa; phylum Arthropoda; class Insecta; order Coleoptera; family Lampyridae; genus Abscondita; species Abscondita cerata. The sequence continues at coordinate 213,040 of JALBCR010002208.1, forward strand.
GAAGAGGACGATTTTCAGCAAATAAAATAGGAACGTTTGGACATATTCCCATACAGGTAAATAAAATAAACATAAACTTTTTTTTCAACTTTTTTTTCCTTTTGGAATACACAATTATATATATTTTTAAAGGGTATAGATTTTATCAATGTTTTTTATTGGCATGACCCTTACCATATTTTTATCTATTTCTTCCAGACCTACAACCGAACATCAAAACTTGGGCTAAGTAAAATAACAATGAAGCCTTTACAAATTGATATAAATATACCCGGTGAAAAACTAGCATTTGCCTTGGAAACTCTTTGGATTACTAAAAAGTTTCTACAAGTTCTTTAAATCCTTCCTGGAGTGGTTACATGTCAACAGTAGAATATGATGGCTTGAAAAACAGCAATATATTACCCCTGCCATTTATAAACCTCGATCCAAGCAATATGAGTACGATTTATACGTCGCTATTATTTGCTGCAGAAAATGTAAGAAGTACGGGAAAACTTGCATAACAACATTTGACCAACCACTGTTTTTAAAGGCAGTTGATATTGTGGAATCCTCTAGCTCAAATCACATTTTATCCTCAGTAGTAGTTCGGCTGGGAGGTTTTCACACGCTTATGTCCTTTTTGGGTAGTCTTGGACACTTAATGAGTGGCACTGGGATCGAGGAATTATGGCAGACTGTTTATGCAAAACATACCATTACACACATGATATCTGGACATGCTTATGCCAGATCACTTCGGGCACATTTTTTATCTCATCAGGCTCTAAGCACACTAATTTTTAAAAATCTTTCATTGGACGAAGCTGAAAATGAAACCTTAAGAAATCTTTATGAAAATCCTGTAACTGAAGAGGTAAAAATAACGAGACTTTGGCAAACATTTCGGAAAATTGGCTCAAAAAAATCGACGAAATCAACAATAAAAGTAGAACAGCAGAACTATGGATACTTTACTGGAAAATGGTTTTTCTAATAAAATTGTACGTACGAGCTGAAAGAGAAGGTAATTGGTCACTCCATCTGGACTGTACCAAACGTATGATTCCAATTTTTTACGCCGCGGGCCACAATAATTATGCTAAATCTGCTCATTTATATGTTTTGCAAATGGAAAAGTTAAAAATGCTTGCTTCAGATGAATATAACAAATTTGTTGTTCAAGGAATGTTTGCCATAAAAAGAACTGAAGAGTTTTGGTGTGGAACATGGACCGACATGGTTATAGAACAGCACTTGATGAGGTCAATAAAAACACAAGGAGGTTTAACGCAAGGAAGAGGTTTTAAAGAAGCTACGGTAGCACGGTGGATAGCTAGTATGGCGCCATGTAGTTCTGTATCAAATATGCTTGAAGAATTTTCGGGTGTTAAGTCTTGCTCGTCAGAACAACATGTTGAACTCAGACATTCTCGACAACAACGCGATGAAAGGGATTTCAACAAGTTTTTAGAATGGTTAGAAACTTACAATCCTTTTACGTGTAAACAGTTTATATCTCTGTATTCTCAAGTTCTGGCACATGATACCGTAAATTGTGATAAGGCACAATTGGTAGGTGAAAGAATATTAAAAGAAAATTTTGGAAAGAAGTGCACAGAAATTAAGTGTCTGAAAAAAATCAGGTTATCACATTTGCTCAAATAAACAACACAGTTACTGTTAATAAACGTGAAGTGGTTATAAACCCAATGCAGCTTTTAACCGAATTGTATGTTCCAATAAGTCTCCTGAAGAACTCAAACAATGTTTCACTTTTGAGCTAGCTCCATATCCTCCCTCAATGTTTAAGGATGGTCAATTAAGAAGTGGTACAAAATCACAACTGTTAAAAGAATTTGATTCTATCTCGCCACCAGAACAACATCCGCCTGAGAACACTGTGTATGTTTTAGACGGTGGACTACTTCTACATAAAGTAGTTTGGCAAAAGCCAGCCACCTATAGGGACATATGTACACAATACATAAGTTACGCAATACATTGTTATGGTACAAACTGCGTTGTCGTTTTTGATGGATATGACGAAACACATTTTTCGACTAAAGGTCAGCTGCAAAAATTACGTTCAAAGCAAAGTCATAGTGTTGATAACATCAATCTAGATACCATAATACCTTGCACGCAGGAAGATTTTTAAGAAATAGTGAAAACAAGAAAAAATTATAAACCTGCTTAAGACATTTTTTTATGAAAAAGGAGTAACTATTTATCAGGCTGAAAGAGATGCGGATGTTCTAGTTTGCTTGACAGCTCTAGAATTATGCTCTAAACATAAGTTTGTGACTCTTGTTTCGGAAGATACCGACATAATGGTTTTGGCACTACACTATTGTAACCAAAGCAATTTGTATTTGCTTCGTCCTGGCAAATCTGGTACAAATAATAGATATACAAATGTATCAAAATTACAAAATTGCCTTGGTCCAGTTAAAGACAAAATTTTGTTTTTGCACGCAGTTTCAGGATGCGACACAACATCGTTTCTCTTCAGCAAAAGCAAGAAGGCATGTCTGTCTACTTTAAGGAAAAATCCTCAATTGTTCGAAGCACTAACTTCATTTTATACCAAAGACACGTTAAAACCAGATATTTTCAAAGCCGGCATCGAGTTTCTACTGAAATTATATAATGCCAAAAATACTAGAAGTTTAAACGAACTTCGGTACTTTATGTATCATAGAATAACTTCAAGGCAGGTACTGTCAAGTCAATTTAATCTAGCTATGTTGCCTCCTACTGAAAAGTCTGCAGAATTACATTTACTAAGAGTATATTACCAGGTAAATCAACGAAACTCATGTAAAATGAACACTTTACTTTATTTATGAATTTTAAGGTTCAAGAATGGCTTTGTAATCATATGGATCCTACGGCATGGGGTTGGATAAAAGTCCCAATAGTGACCTAATTCCCGTCAAGACAAAGGAACAAATAGCACCCCAGATCTATTGAAACAAGTTTTTGTAATTGCAAAGAAAGTGCGTGTAGACGGAATTGTTCTTGTAAAAAGTTGGGCATTAGGTGTTCTCCAAAGTGTGGTCAATGTTACGGAATTACTTGTACTAATGCTATATTTGAAGTGGAAGACGAAGAAATAACAGAGTTTTTGTGATTTTTTTTTGATATAATTAATGAGTTAAATTTATTTATAAAAGTCAAAATATGTTTATAAGTCATTTTCAATGGAAAAATTCAATTTATTTTTAATGTACAATTATTTTAAAAGTTTGAAACTTTTTTATTTTTAGAGCAAAATTTGATTTTTGATATCAAAAGATGCGTATTTTTAAGCTCTAAAATTTAGGTATCTGCATAATTTCTGGTAAAATAGAAATAAAAAGTTATTCTACAAAATTAAAAAAAAACAAGATGGCGGACATTTTTTTCATATTTGCCGTAGTGGGATCGATTGGGACTTTTAGTATATTAATCGGGAGGTTTATCCCTACACATTAAAATAAAAAGTAGCTTGTATGTAATTTGTTCTACCCCAAGATGCAGTTTGCCTGTACTAATAAGGAGGGCCACTACGATGATTTTGGAAACGGTAAGAGATACAGATTTGGTTAAATAGAAGATAAGTTGCGCAATCAAAGGCTTAAGAAATCCCCGAAAAATTGTTTAGTTTTTGAGATATCTTGAAAAAATTGGATTTTTTAATTTTTTTGGCGTTAATATTGGACCTAGAGCCAAACCAATGACACTTCTTCTCAACAACTTTTCATGCTCATAACGTAGCATTATCAGTTTATTAATCCGACGTTTGTTTTTTGGGAACCAGCATCAACTTTACTTTTTTTTCGATTAAACACTTTGGGGTGTAATTGCGTTTTTAGTCCATGTCAGACTATCAAATAATCTTCAAATAAATTTGCTCAAACGCTCAGTCTGACGTCATATGCATTAGTTTTGAAAGTTTTGTCAAACTACTATGTCACGCTATCAAACTGGCTTCAGTCAATTCCTTTAAATTTCGAGATGCGAAAAAATAGGATTTGGATCCAGGCGAATAGATGCAAACGTGACCTGTCAATTTAGTTTGAATTTGAAATTGCAGTTAGGCATGTCGACCCAGTTTTGCCAAAAGGACCAACAGATCAACACCAACTTTTGAGGAAAATTCTCTTTTCTTGTCTCAAAGCAAAAACTAGTCGTAATTAATAAAGTTTTAAAGCGTAGGACCTCCTGTATCCTTTTTTCTTTGACCAAATCGTGTATTTTAATTATCTAAATATAATCTATAACATTAAGAACTTGGCAAAATTGGTCTGTTCATTTTTTTGGATTTAAACGATCGATGTGTTGGATACAAATAAGTAACATAGCAAAATTTATAATATCAATTACAGTTTCTAATTGTTGTACTTCTTTAAAAAAAATTCAACAACATAAAATGAGCTGGTCGCGTGACGATACATCAGCATTGACAGATGTCTATAGGGAGCACCCGTGTATGTACAATCATGAAATTTAAAACTTGGACACCACAATTTCTGTAAACAAAAGTTTGCACATTGTGAACCGAAATAACCATGTTTAGTTTTTTGATTTAATTTAAAAGTTATTGCTTGTAGACGTTTTTTAAATCAAAATTATTTCTAATTTTATTTTGTAAACATTTCCTAAACAAAATTTTGATTCGATAATTAATCGAGCTATGGTGTTTAATTAGCGATACCTTCAAATATATTCTTTAAAGAAAAAAATTAAGTAAGCAACGTAAATTACCTATTTTCTAAAACGTGCTTAGTGTAATGATTAATTCTACAGTCCTTCTATAAGATAACCCCTGCTGAGACTACCTGCTGTTAGAATTGTAAATGATACCCTTAAGCCCGCTTTACAATGTGCAAACTTTTGTTTACAGAAATTGTGGTGTCCAAGTTTTAAATTTCATGAGTGTATAAGTTGGAAACCCTCGCTACCAAAATAAAAATGCTCGAAACAATGTATTACACCAAATAACTTCAATTATCGGATCGTTGTGAAGAGGGACCACAGGTTTGTAGAACAAATTATATTATACGTTAATTAATATAAACTCTAAGTCTATAAATCTAATAAACTTCAGTCAATGATGTAAAAACAAAGTGGAATAATGTGAGGACCCAATTTACCAAAGAACTAAGCGCTCTTCGTAATTTGCCTTCAGGCACAGGTCAATCTACGATAAATTATGGTGTTTTCACCAATTGCTGTTTTTACAAGACCTTGTAAAGACCCGAGCAGCTTCGTGTAGTCTAAATGCTTTCCAGAGAAACTGTGATGACGATGATGAGGATTTAATTTTTGAAAAAGCATCCGTAAGTGCATAATATAATAACAACAAGCATAAAAATTACATATTACAATTTTGTACGCTATCTTCTTGCCGTGGAACTGCCCCAACTGTGTTGAAATAGTCTTCGAATTCTTTATTCTCGTTATGTACTGTGATTCTCCCATTGCTGACCTAAATCTTCTAGCTGACATGAAATATCATCTATTTCGTCGCAAGAAACATAAGATGTTTTGCTACCAAGAAATTGTGTATTATACAACATACTGTCGTATTAATTCTACTTTCGTAACGTCCACATTCATTGGTTTAAAAAAAATTGAAATCGGTTGCTCATAATTCCAAAAGCATTCTCGACAACACGTCCAGTTCTGCTCAACCTATAGTTATAAATTCTTTGAGAATACTGTAAACCACGGGATTTATACGGTTTCATTATATATTCTTTTAGTGGAAAGGCATCATCACAAATTAATGAATATGGGACATGCATTTCTCTATTTGGTAGGGGCGTAGCAGAAGGAAGATTTAAGGTATTGTTGGCCAATGCTCTTGAACCAAGACTTCTGTTAAAGACACCTCCATCACTAATCCGACAATAGTTCCCACGTCAATGATTAAAAATCTATAGCATCCAATGCTATCGTGATTTTATAATTCCGGTAGAAAAACCCAGCTGTTTTGAGAGGTCTAAACATTATATGATTGCCATCACATGCTCCCACGCAGTTTGGAAACTGCCATTGTGTAAAAAAATCTTTTGTCACATTTAACCATTCCTCCTGTGTTTCTGGGGCCTAAAAATCAACTGATGATATTTGTTTTATCGAAACCTTAATCTATTTATTTTTAGACCGAAGAATGTGTACAAGGAGAGGGAGAAGAAGCGAAATCATTTTCAACGCGGGTACCAACAGAAATTCAATGTGAAACGCTTCGAAGTAATAAAAAGTTTCCAGAAAACGTGCCATTTCTGATCAGTCTAAGGTTGCTGTTGCCTGTTGGAGACAGTCTTAACGAACTACTGGTCGTTCCAGAGAAACCACTAGAGAGTTTGCTGTGGGTGAATTGACCGGGAATCAACAAATTCAAAAACACCCATATTGCCCACAGATATCAGAGGCATATTTTGAAACTACTCATGGAGTATCAGGAAGAAGAGTCATATTTTTAAATGTCGTTACTTTTCTATTTTTTTTTTAAATAAACAAGAATAATGCCAACTTTTCAATACACGTGTTGCAGTTTTGCTACAATATTTATCAACACTTCATGAATTATTACACTAATGGCCGGTTGCACCAACACAACTTAAACTTAAGCTGAGCTTAAAAACTTAGATACAATTGTTAAAACGATAGCAACTATTGTTTTTAAGCAGAACTTAAGTTTAAGTCGTGTTGGTGCAATCGACCCTTACTGTGTTGTGGGGAATCCTCATACTTATGATAATGCTTTAAAAGTTGAGCCTATGCCAAGGTAGCGAAGAGTCGCCATCAGTCTACAAAAAAATCTAATTATGAATTTTCGTCATTTTGTTGCAAAAACTATTTACCTATCTGCTGCAGGAATGGTTTGCCTCAAATGGGTTCCGGCTTTTCAATACGTTATCAAAATAAGCTCAATAAATGAGTGAATGTTTGCTGATCCATTCGTAAATAACTTCGAAAATCGTTTGGGTCCTCTAAAGCGATTTCTTTTTGCAGTAATGTGCTAATATTATTTCTCGAATCATCCTTGCAAATGCTTCTACAACTAACCCCCTTAGTTCTTGTTCATTTGCAAAATTTTTTTGCCTATAAACATAATCTTTTTAAACCTCCATACAAGAAACTAAAAGGGGATTATATCTAGGGAGCGTGCTGGCCAGGATATATCTGAGTTTGTCGTAATAAGTTTTTCTGGAAATCTCACTGAGAGATAATTCGGTACAACCGTAGAATTATGTGCTGGTGTACTATATTGTTGCATCCAGTAGTCATATACTACCGCCAGAGGTAATTTTTTGAGAGCATTTTGTAATAAATGCATGTAACTCTCGGTTGTTAAATTGTTCTGATACATAAATGGTCCTATAATACTTGTCCCAAGAATACCAACCCACAGGTTGAATCCAAATCGATGTTGGTGCATTGACAATTTATTTAAATGTAGATTGGTTTCTGTCCAATAATGTATATTTCGCCTGGTTATTCGTGATCGCATTTTCCTTAGACCATATTATTTTATATGGAAAATTTATGTCTTGCTGACATTTTCGTATATACCACTCGCAAAATGATCGTCGTCGATCTAGATCACCTGGTCTAAGCCCTTAACAGATTCTGTATTTATATGGATGTAATTTTTTCTTTTTAAGAATAAAGTCAACTGTCGATCTTGGTTTTCAATATTTTGCTGAATCTGTCGGGTTGATACACCTACATTTTCAGTGAACGCTAACAAGACATTATTTATTTATTCCTCATCACTGGTTTTTTGTTGAGAAGCTACAGGTTTTTAAAAGCTCCACATGGTTTCAGATTTTTCCCTAATTTTCTGAAGGTCCTTTGGTTTGGCTGTCTCCTTTTGGGGTACTTCTGCAAATGCATATCCTCCGCAACTGAACAATTTTGGTGGGATAAAATGCCACCATGTCAAACTTTTCTTCGTTAGAAAACATAATTAATAGCAAAGTCAATACAAATAAGATATTATCACATTAATTTATATTCCCGAGCATGATTTTGTCTTGGTGATAATGGTGTATTTCGGTTGACAATTACGTTGTTTTCTTCTATTTAGTATGTTTTCTAAAGAAGAAAACTTCGACATGGTGGCATGTTTAATTTCATCCCATCGTAATTGTTCATTTACGAAAGATGTGTATTTGCGAAAGTATCCCGAAAGGAGAAACCCAAATAAAAAGACTTTTAGCACATTAGTGGGCAATGAGAAAGACATCGTTCATTTTGTGAATGGTACATAAAAATGCCAGGAGAACATGAATTTCCCTAGTCTGATGAAAGTATGGTCACAATTGACGGCATTTTCACAATAGTCGAAATGTGCATTATTGGTTTCAAACCAATCTATGTTTAATTAAAACTTTAAAGCATCATCACCACTTTAGTTTCAATATGAGCTGGTATTTTGGACAAGATTGTAGGACCATTTATTTACCGTCATTCCAGTACGTTACATACTACTGTGAACAAAAAGTAAGACGAAATGGTCATTTAAAACTACCGGGCATTAGGAAGACAGGTAAATTTTTTTTCTAGGTTGATAGGACTGTCTATAACAATTGCCAAGCATCTGTTTGTCAAGAGGTTTAATTATCTCCGAGTTACACGTGTATTTGTAAACAACCAAAAGTGAATTTTTCGATTTCTACAGTGGGTGATTTTGTTGAGCAAAGAACTTGCATCAAATTTTGTTTGCGGAACGAATATTCTTGTGCGGATACGTTGAAAATGTTACGGGAGGCCTTTGGTGATCAAACTATGGCACAAAAAACGTTTATAAGTGGTACAACGAGTTCAAAGAGGGCCGAGAACGCGTTGAAGATCAACCGCGCTCTGGACGACCATCAACGTCTACCGACGAAGGACACGTCCAAGAAATCAAAGATTTGGTGCAAACTGTCAACAAAGAATATTACTTGAGCGTTATGTGTCAGTTGCGTGAAGCTAGCGATTCGTCTGAAACGGCCGGAATTATGGTCAAACAACTCTCGGTTCCTTTATCACGATAATGCACCATGTCGTACTGAATTGGTTCTTCGCGACTTTTTTGCAGACTAATATCGTTCCGCAACCACCGTATTCGCCTGATTTGGCCCCTTCCCACTTCTGGCTATTCAGCAAACTCAAAAGGCCAATGCAGGGACGTCGTTTTGACACGATTGAAGAGATAAAAGCCGAATCGAAGAAGGTCTTGAAGGCTATACCGGAAAAAGACTTTTCCGACTGTTTCGAGACCTAGAAATAGGGTTGGAAAAAGTGAGTTTTATCGGACGGAGATTACTTTGAAGGAAATTAAATTGATTTGAAAGAATGAATAAAGAATTTACAGTTTATAAACAATTTCACCTTACTTTTTGATCACAGTATTACATTTGCTGCAAAATGATTTAGAGGATGCTCTTTTCAAAATACATCTATTTTTCTGTCTCGATTCTCACATTCATATACAATCACATCGTCTTGTCTCTTATTAATTTTCTCTTCATATCTCACCACCATCCTCCCTGCCTGTATCTTTCTTTATCTATTTTATTTCCTCTTGTATTATATACCCAGGTGTCCCTCCATCCAAACCCAGCGTCCATCTCCACCTCCCTATATCTTCGCCGCATACACCATTACATTTATTAAAAATCCACGTTCTTTTTTTTCATTTTACTTCCAAACACACTTTCTCCCATTCCCCACACTTGACGATTTCGAAATAATTTTCTTTAACTTGTTTAACTTTAACACTTTATCGTAGGAGTACGGGTTACACCAGCACGCCTTTTTGACACTAGAAAGATGTTACAAAACACATATTAATTAAATAAGAATTAAAGTGAAGTTGCTTAAATTTTGGATAAACATTAACAGGAAGTTTGAAAGCATACAGTATTCCGAAAGTGACCAATCAATAAATAAAGAACAATTATCAATTACGAATAATAAAGTAAATATGACCCAATGTATTCTTATTAAAGTAAAATAAAGTTTATTTCCATTTTTTAAAAATCAGTCAACACAGCAAGAACAAGAAAAAAACAAGAGACGAGTAAATGTTTCTATGAGACCAATATGGGAGAATAGTATTGAGCATGAAAAAAGTAATTTAGATTTTGGTACTCGTATCGTTGAAAGTGGATTTAATTTTAACACAAAATACGATTACCAAAATCCGAATCACTCTACTTCGTTTTATAGAAACGTTACTCTTCAATTGCAATCTTTTTTTCTTGTTTTGCATAAACTAGTGATTGACTGATTTAGTAAATGGAAGTAAGTGGAAATGTATTTATATTTGTTACGATTTTATTTCCCGTATTTAGGACGTAGGTCGTGAGCCGTCTTAGAACGTGTGTCGCAAGTAGTACGGTACGACGAAAAGTCGTACTTGGCGCGCACGCTGCTAATTTGCTATTGGTGGAAATTTAATTGGATTGAATTTTCGAGACGGACAGCGGACATTTTTCCTTTCTAGTTTGATACACGTGGGTGTTTTATCATTTTCTCTGAAGTGAAATTATCACCAAAAACTATTTAATGTGGGCTTCACAATTTCTAATACAAATTGGCGTTTACGTTTAATCTGGCTACATTCACCGTGAGTATTTGGGTTTCATTCCTATTTGTTTTAATTCTGATTGCTCCATATGCTTTTAGCACGTTGTGTTCGGCATCTTATACTCGTTGTGTACGATACTGGGATAACTGTCGAGGGTGCTGGAGTAGCTAACTAAGAGCTTTCCCTATAAATGAACGACAACACCACGACTCCGCAGTAATCAAACTACAGACCAACGGTGAATACTACGTCTAAAAAGGTTGGCTATGTTGCATACTTCCAGCGAGGGATTCACTTGTGTGCTGTTCTTCTCCGCACACCACCCCTAATAGGAATCGCTGGGTCTATCTACCTTTCCCGAACTGTCGATACCGTTGCTAGCAGAATACTTTCATTCCTGGAACTACACTCAACGTATTTTTTAAGTTTTAGTATTTAAATCACTTACTCATAAATAATGAAGCTCGAGTACAAATGACATAAAACGGCTCGATACTTAATATTTAAGTAACTTTTATTTGGTGTATTCTCTTCAACCGAAAGTTTGTTTAAATCAGCTCAATAAGGGCTGGGGTGCTTAATTTAGAGCGGTTGCCGCGGACACAAAAGGCCTTTTGGGTTTGCGGGAGGTACTTACCTTTTTTTTTTGTTGTTTAGATTTAGTGTAACTCGCCGTATGTAAATGATATGTGTACTCAAAGCCTTCATAACAGCTATTTTTTAAAATTTGAATGAGAACTTTTAAGCGTTTAACTAAAGCTTACCTGAAATTCGACATCTTAACTAAAAGCCTGATTTATTGTAAGCGAGACTGCTGCTAACGCACGTAACTATATCCGACAGTCTCTCTATTTCTGTCGTAGTATCCTACTATTTTTTTTTATTTATTTGTTATACTGTATTGTTTGTCTCTCTCTTTCTGGTTTGTGTTCAATTTAGAATATTAGATTTTAAGTAAAACCTGTTGATCTCCTGTTGGTCGGTTTTATTTCTTTCTTTACCCAGCAGGTGGCGCCTTGTTAGACAAGCAGTCAGAATTCTTATAGCTATTCAAGAATCCACGCAACTCCCCGACGAAGCCGGACGCTGCTGCTCTAACTACTATAAATATTTTTATCCTCCACTAATTTAGTGCGCTACATCGAGCCAAATTCCCTTAATTTTCCTTTCTAGGTTGTACCACTAGAGCCGTCGCTTCTTTTGATATGTTGTAAACTACAACCGTTACATACCAGTTTCTTTATTATGCCTAATTGACAATTGTTATTTCTTTAACGATTGAACATAAGCCGTTGAATTTCTTTTTTTTTGTTTTACTTTTTTTGAAAAAATTTATATAATAAATTACTAGAAAATCGTCATATAAAAGTGGAAGTAAAAGTTTGTACTTGATTCACTTTACAAATTTTTACTATGCTTTTTGACTGTGGTTTATGAGGCTCGTCTTCGTCTTACAAATTCCAGCTCGCCCTTAAAGATTGTTGCACAAAGCTTTACACGTGAATAAGTATTTTTTAATTGAGAGTATGTGGTGTTAAAACTAGTGCTGAAAAAAGAAAAATTTACTATCGATTTATCCTCTGTTCAGTTACCCAACAACATAATTCCCAACTTGTACAGATGGGTTTTCATAAAAACTAGTTTTGCTGATGTAGACTGCTTTGTTTAAGCAGTAAAATGTAGCTGTGTAATTCTAGCTCAAAATAAAATTAGGTAATTTTAAAACCACCTTATAGTACGAAACGCAATTCTACCCCTCATACAAGAAAATTAAAGTACTATTACCAAGTACAAAAATATGCGATTATTTTTTAAAACAAAATGGACGTAATTTAATTAAATGAAGTCGGCATTATTTGAATTTACAGACCAATTATTACTTACGAAAGTTACAGTTTGCAAATTTCGTTTAATTTAAAATTTCTATTCTTTTTTGAAACTGCTTTAAAAATATTATTTCAGTGTCAATCTCGACTGAGAGATAAGCCATTGCTCGTAAAACCGCATCTGCCTATACAAGAATCCCTTGGTGATGTAAGTTAGTTATCACTTTTGAAATTATATTATGCGGACCGTAGTCCCTGACGCATAAGTTATAAACGTTTTTAATAATTTTTCGTTAAGTAACTTAATTTATTTTAAAAAATGTGCTTTTGTTACAGTGATCAATCTCTAACATTGAATGAATGATAACTGAAGTCTGTATTCAACAATTCTTTTTTAAATGGATTCTTGGGTATTTCTTATATCATCCATTACGTTTATGGAAAATTATGTTATTTTTTAATTTAAATTTTTTTTATATGATATTATATCGCCCAAGGGCCAATTTAAAGGTATTATTCATAACATAATTTAACGTAACTTGCTTTTAACATTTTCAAACAATAAATTTAAGTAGACAACCACTGAAATGTTCAATGAATTAAATAATTTTAGTCTGCAGCTAATCGTTTTACTATTGAAATAAATTAGATTCAATTATCAACAAAATTATATGGAGTTTCCGTAAAGCATGGTAAAGTAAGATTTAATTGTCGAATTTAGGTTAATGGAAGTAAGGTAACCTGCAAAGAAACTGTTTCGTAAGTATGTGAAAATCTAAATTTCTACTAAGAACAAAATTTCATTTTATTTGATGATTTATTCCTGAAGAAAAAAGATGAAACGGAAATAATCAGGACAATGGTGCTCTTAACTTATAGTACTACGTAACCAAGGTAATTGATTTACATCCAAGAAAAGGTTCATTTTGTCAACAACAAAAACAATTTAGATTTGATTTTGATTGATAAATAAACTTTCAGTTAATGAATGGAGAAAGACCCACGGTTAATAAAAATAATTTAAACTTCTTCGACATAAAATAATAGGTCGTAATGACGCTTACGTATTTATTTTCCAGCGCTATTAATTTTATAAAATCATAATCCTATACAATTAAGGTCAGGCTAATGGACCTTTAAGTTCAACAAGTTACGAGATCAATATCCATACCTAACTCGGGTCTATTATATTACTACAGCGTCTTTATTTTTATTTTTGAAAGAACAAAATTAAATAACTAAGGATTATTATATATGCGTCAAATATCCTGAACTACTTTGTCCCAAAATGATTTTAGTATTCAAATCGGTATGTAAAGTCGATATTATTTTACCACGATGATGATGTAGTTAATAATACAGTCACGTGCTTATTTCGTAGTTGCAAAGACGCTGGCGCCAAGACGCCTATGTTATTGCAAACACGCGTAGAAATTCTACGAGGATACCTTTATCTGCGGTTCGATGCATAAAATGTGTTCAATAATCAGACATATTGAAAATTGTTATGTTAAAATTATTGACGACTAAAAATTACATTACAATTCAATATGTTTCTTAATCAAGTATTTTATTTCCATTGAATTATTAAATGATCAGTATTCAAAAATATGAACATTTCGTTCTATAAAGTTTTGTTAAAAATTAACATTTTAATCAACTTTGTTTACCTTGTAAAGCAAGCGTGTTTAAAATGCCCCTGTACATAAAAAATGAAAAAATAAAACATCCACTATACTACCTATCTGTTCATTAAGTTTTCCTTCAAAATATTAACTTTGCGAATTTATCATATTTTCCACTTTTGTTAAGAATGGTGCCAAATTTTTATTTTCTTGTTTACAAAAACCTTGTTTGTTAGCCTTAACAGTTTAATTTACTGTTAAAAATTACGATTTTACTTTCAAGGTTTATTATGAATTTTTATACAGATTATATGTATAAGCCATTTATTAACATTAGAATGATTTATGCTATTTTTCGAAAAAATATTGGAATACAAATTATATATAATTTAGTTTAACATTAAGAAGTGGAAAAGTGACAAAAATATTAGTTCTATAGTATTTATCCTTCTTTGATTTAACTGTTATGCATTGTAAATTATTGCGAAGTACTACCATACAGGGTGGCTACTTTTATATTGAACAGTATTGCTATCTTGAAAACCATAAGAATTACAATGTCGGTTAAATGGAACAAAAGTTGCGCATAATAGGGACCAACAAAATTTTGAAGATAAATCTTTAATAACTCTTACCGTTTACGATTTATACAGGGAAAACCAAAATATGAGAATTTATAATTGTCGTTGTATCTCCTTTATTTTAAAAGATATTAAAAAAAAGTATTTATATTTTTTAATTTAAATTATACATACTATTCTGCAATAGTATCCAATTTGTCATATAACGTTTCATCTGTTTAGGGAAACCATCAACATTTTTTAAAATACGGATCTGGTTTTTTTTGTACATTAAATTGATTACAATACCACCATACATACACCCCTAAAATTATTTTTTGAATGCCCGCCGTTTCGTCACATTTCTATTCATCACTAAATGAACTTTCAGCTGAAGCTGTACCTGTTTGTTATTTAAAGACCGGTTGTTAAGCAATAGTGCTTATCAAGAAGAAAGATGGTTATTATTATACACAAATTATTATTATTATTGTATAACTTTTTAATGTTGGTTGGTAGTTGCGTAATAGTGTTTATTTTTTTCTATTAAATACTCCGCAATTTGTGAATGTGCTTTCATCTGTCCACAGAATATTTTATGGAACGACCTATTGGTATTTAACTTACGTCTAAACCAGTAACAAAATGTCAGTCTACGGGCAGGATCATCTTTGTGTAAGGTCTGGGCTAGTTGGTATTTGTAATCGTGATATTTGTACTTTTTCAATATCTTTTTAACTCCTGCATTGTGTTGCAATATTTTTTATCAAATTATCTGGATTTACGTGTACTAATGCTAACACATTTATGTCGTTTACTGTACCTCTTCTTTGATGTGCTCTATTTAATTTACACACACTACCTGTTTCAGCCACATTTTTAGATAGTATTTGTTGTTGGACGACATCAACATTCCTATTATTTTTTATAAAAACATCGTGCATAGCTCGTTTTTCTTGTACAGAATATCGAACCATAATGTAATAGTTATTATTTGAGAATGACTTTAACCAAACACTTCAAAAACTCTGAAAACTGCGAAAATAAGTGACATTTATAAAAACTATTTGAATTTCATGGCACTCTTGATGACAAAAAAAAATAAAGTAGTCGAACCTACATTGGAAATAATAAATAAATATTTTAAACATTTCTGCAGTCTTATTATTTCTTACGTGCTGTTTTTTTTTAATATTGTGTTATTTATCTTCTTGTTAGTTTAAATATTAATTACAACAAAGTAGGTAAACCCAACGAAATGGATCTGTTAGTACATTATTTAATACCTAATTGATTAATGAAAATAATCTTGATACTAAAGAATAGCTTTGACAGAATTACCTAAAAAAGGACTAACGCATATCCATCGATATCTCATTTAACACAACAGGTACGACTTCAGCTGACATGTTCATTTAGTGATGAATAGAAATATGACGAAACGGCGGGCAATCAAAAAATAATTTTAGGGGTGTATGTATGGTGGTATTGTAATTAATTTAATGTAGAAAAGAAACCAGGTCCGTATTTAAAAAAAAATATGTTGATGGTTTCCCTAAACAGACGAAACGTTGTATGACAAATTTAAATTAAAAAATGTAAATACAATTTTTTAATATCTTTTAAAATAAAGGAGCTACAACGACAATGATAAATTCTCATATTTTGGTTTTCCCTGTATAAATCGTAAACGGTAAGAGTTATTAAATATTTATCTTCAAAATTTTGTTGGTCCCTTTTATGCGCAACTTTTGTCCCATTTAACCGACATTGTAATTCTTATGGTTTTCAAGACAGCAATACTGTTCAATATAAAAAGTAGCCACCCTGTATAGTTTCAAAAATAACTAAATAAAAGTATTTGTGCAGAAATTGTTTAAATCGCTCTTCTCAATATCATTCAACTATTACGGGTAATGTTCATGTTGACCTCCTCATTAGAAACTATTTGATGTACCTACTAAATAACTTTTTAGGCAAAAACAGAACCCTAGTGTATTTAAAATTAATTTCTGAATACTAATTTAAATTTAGGCGGAGATGTATTGATATACGTAATATTATTACATTTAAGATACTAAATTAGAATATGTCTGATGTTTAAACATCTTAACTGTGTAAACATGCAAAGTTCCGTGTCAAATGATGGATATGGGTACACGTAAGAAGCACCTTAACAGATAAGGTTTGATTGTAGAATTTAAGGTTGTTTTAATTTTTATAATGTTTGAGGACAAACTAGTAATTATACCTACACACTAGTATAGTCAATAAATAATTATCGTATACCGTGTGTTCCACGGAAAAGTTGACATAAACATTTACTATGTTAAATTAAAAATTAACATATATCTTTTTCTCGGAAACTCGAACACAATATAACAACATATTATGTTGGATAAAAAAGTGGAACAATTTGATGTAATAATAATTAGTACTCAAAGTGGAATGTACTAAAAAATCAGAAAACAAGTTATTTTTTATGAATTTTTAGTTACTAACCAAATGAATTTTCATTTATTAAGCGTTTTCGTGGTTATTCGTTGCCTAGTTAAGTGTTTTGCGCTCCCTAACCAGGGTTTGATTCCGATTTCAGTAATTTTTTTATTAACTTTATTATCGATACCATTATAATACAAGTTATTTTACTCATTGTATGGAAATTGTATTAATAATGGTATCACTAATAGTTTTATTAATAAAAAAAATTACCGCAATAGGAATCGAATCGATTTTACCTAAATCAATATTTTACTGTTTTTTTTATTAAAATACGCTTACATTACCACATAAATTTGTTCTCATTTATGTATTATATAAAATGTGTTGGTATATTGTGTTCAAATATTGCCAGAAAAAAGATATGCTTTAATTTTAAATGTAACATAGAAAACGCCTATTTCAACTTTTTCGTGGGACATACGGTATGTCGCTTGATAACGTATAAAATACACAATTTTAGAGATGAATTAAAATTCTTACATCATAAGGAAATTTTAATTAATGGCATCAAATAAGTGAATAAAATTTTAAAATAATATTTACTAAAATGAATGCACGTAATAAATGCAGTGTATCTCATCTCGAGCAAAATGAATAGAAGAGAATTAAATAATAAATAAGTGGTACCTCATATTAGATCAAAATGATGTATAAGGAGAATACCATAATAATCAAAACCATGTTGTCTTAGAATGAAGTAATCAAAAAAGGAAGACCTAAAAAGAAACAATCATATCTAACAGAAAATATGATTGTGTCGATGAAAAGTTTGATAGCTCTATAAGTGAAAGTTTTGTTGCTTTAAATTTTGAAACATGCATAACATTCTCTGTCGAGTGTCTCATCTATGTTTAAATTCATTATGTTTAAGTTAGATTAGTTAGATATAATAATGAAACTTACCGAGATGAGGTGCAGAACGAACGATCACATTCTCCTTTGATTTGGTCGGCATTCATCCCCGAATTGATGTTATTAATGGAATACCAATACATTTTAATTTCCTTGGTCAGAATGTAAAAATTACCAAACGATAAAGAGAATAATTTGGAAACACAAATTAAGGAACAAATTATTACATAAAAGTGAAAGAAAAGTTCATACATGAGAATCGTAAAGTAAATTTTAAATTAGTAAATACGTGATCGGTTAAATCAATATGAAACTAACAAAATAATTCAACATTAATCAATTTAAATTTTTATCGATTAAATTAAATTAAATTAAATTAATGATTCATATGGTAACAAGCAGCACAGCTAACGGTAATGCACAAAGGAAAGCCTACGGATAATGCGGGTAAAATAAAAAAAAGACAGAAAATACCCTAAATCAAAATAATGACTATTACTTAAAGAAATATAAACAAAATATGTTTACCAAAATTACTTTTGGGCATTTAGATAAAAATAATTAAGGCATATGTATGCGGTAAATGCGTTACATTTCATCGTGAAATCTAACAATGGAATGTCGCTTTCGAGTCGGCGTTCAAAGAAAAATTTAATACATTGCATTCCACAAAAATAAATAAATGTAGAATGCAATAACCAAGTGAAGCAAAGTTAAATATTTAAGTAAAATGTGTGTCTAACCACATTTCGTGTAACATGGGCACGTATGAATAGTATAAAACTAAGAAAATGCCAACAGTTAACTGTAACGACTGTGACCGCCGTCTTGTACAGTTGTATACCGCACTTAAGTATACACCTCTGATGAGATCATAATAAGAGCGAAATGCTGCATCAGGTGTTCTTTCGTTGCGTGTATGCTACTGTACAAGAAATACTTGGCTTTATCGACACACGTGTGTTTCAAGCATTTAAAGTTATCGCTTTGATAACGTATGCACTTTAACACTCACAGTCGTTACAGTTAACTGTTGGCATTTTCTTAGTTAAATATTTAGTTTCAACAACGAAATACATACAGGAGGGAGTATTAGTAAAAGAAGAAACAAAAGTTACAATGTAACAATACAACGGTGTCTTATGATTTTTCTAGTAGTGCTTATCCGTTTCGGATGTTAGCAACCAGCATGGCTATCTTAACTGTCAGTTGTTGCACAGAAAAGTCCTGTAGTGGTAAAAGAGAACTATTTTCTAAAAATTTGCAACCATGTGCCACTCTATCCGTATACCTTACCCTGCAGTATAAGCTGCAATAGGCCATAACTTTAGCCATCCTTCATAACGTGGCCTGCATATTCGAGCTTGCGTTTTTTTACGGTTGGAAGTAATTGGCACTCTTTGCTCATTCTGCGTAAGACCTCTACGTTGGCCCGATTCGGACCATCAAGGAAATTCTCAGTATTCGCCTGCAGCACCTCGAGTCTCTCCATAGATACCTCGATCAATGTCTAGGATTCAATCCCGTAAAGGAGGACTGAAAACACGCAGCATCGTAGCAAACGAGACTTATGCTGCAATTCTATGTAAAATTGTAAGGATCGTAGGCATCGTAAAGCATCAATCGTAACTCACTACGAGTTAAATAGTATTCTGAGCGCACTCGTAGCTTACAGATTCTCGTAAATATGTACGATTCGATCGTAACTTTTACCGGCAGCCTAGTGCCAACCATAATTGAGTTACGATTTATAAATTACAATAAAATAATTTGTTTTTTTTGTTAAAAATGAACCGAAATATTAATTTTTTGCACGTAGGATTGCTTTTAGAGGAAGAATACAACAGGTAATTATTATTCACATAATATTTAACTTTGTAAATGTGCACAATGCAAATTAAAATTTTTGTTAGAAATCACATGCGTTTAATTTTTTAATTTTTAATTTTACAAAAGAAATATTATCTAAATTTAATAAATCATTATTGGTAACCGATACCCCTTCATAAATAGGAGCAGCTAAATTACCAGTGATTGTCACTTTTCCCCACAAAGATAATGCTCTAGCTTATAAATCAGTGCGCTTCCAAGTTGAGGGCCAGAACCAGTGCCTCTTCTATGTGTCATAATTTTTCTATATTTCGCTTTTACTTACATGAATTTTAGGAGGTGCATTATAAGATTAAACAATAAAAAATTGGACCACCGGTACATAGAATTATATATACCTATTAATTTTATTAAAATCCATTCAGGCTGGACACTGGTTACAAAACATGTGAATTTGGCATGGATACAATACCTTCTTTTTCTATCGTCAGTCGGTAATAGGTAAACTAAACAGTGATAGACTGTTCCCAGAATTGCTTTAACCCTTATCGTACAAATACCGTACATATGCGTCATTCAGCCAACAACTACTGCCAATATGGGTTAAATAGTTAAATAAGGGTCTTACAATATACATGAAAAAAAATTACCTTCTTCCATTCATCCACTGTCAATGTCGGGCCATTGCCAATTGAATTTAACTTGTTTTTTAATTCCTCCCACTTTCGAAATAAATAATTTCCTCCCAAAGTGGGATTAACTATCCCACTTCGAAAAGCTTCATCATTATGAAGGGAATCTAAATATATTTCTAACTGTTCAACAGTAGTATTTAAACTACGTTTCCGTTTTCTTTTAGGTTCATTCCTCGGTTCACTAAAACCAAAACAATATTTGAGGTTAACTTTATAAATAATAAATTTACTAAATAACTACAGCTTTATTTTTTTAAATTATATATCTTTAATTAAAGATAAGTAAATAAACATTTATTTTGATTAACTTACCTCATTTCGAGAAAAATCACAATAAACTTTCCTTCAATTATAAAACACCGTGAGTATAAAAACAACTTTGAGTTGTCAAAATAAAAGTGAAGCTAGTCGCATATCGTAACTTCACATCGTAAAGCGGGCGGTTATAAATGTTAGCATAGAATTGCACTTCTCGTTAATCTGTAAGACTGCTACTTACGGTTTGAACGTAAGCTACGATTTTACGATTTAACGATTTCACGTGAACGTAGCACAGAATTGCAGCATTAGTTTTTAGTGATAAATTATGGACGTTCTTCATCTTAGTGAATGCAGTTCTGGCTTTCTCAATGCGTTGCTTTATCTCAACTGTGTGGTCTCATTGGTCATTGATTGAACTTTACAATGCACAACAGTTGTTGAGAAAAAATGTACTAGCGGTTGACCAATTGTTCGAAAGTATCAAATTTAACTATTAGTTTTTGATCAACCAGTAGAAGTTGATCAGGTGGTGTTCGGTTTTTATTGGCAACTTTAAATATCGTCAGGTCGTTCGGTGGTTTTCCTAAATCTTGAAGCAATTGCATTGTGAAGACGAACCAATCCACACTTGTACACGTTTTCGTCAGCACAGTGTACAGGTTTATACATCACAACACAATAATGAAAAATACTGTACCATACGAATAAATAAACAAGTAGAAACAAGTAGATAGATAGAAGAAAACCTATGGCTCCTTCTCAAAGATTGGTATTTTGGATTGCCTTTAGTATTTCCTAAAGTTTGTCCATCAACTCAAAACAAAGATTCTTTCCAGGATCACTTTCGTTTGGGTTGGGAAGAAGCGTAGCCGCATTGTTGGTTGGAATGTATACGCCCGCACGATTTGGTATACAAGCTGTTTCATTAAGCTTGGTACGCGGCCATATCTTGAGAACTATTGGTAAAAACATTTTTATTACTAAAACGGCTATGAAAAAATCCTGAAAATGATTTTTAAATTCCGAATTTCACCGCAAGGGTGCGCAACTGACAGGGCGAAGCATAAAATTCAAGATTTCCCCGAAAATTATCATATGAAGCTATGACTTCAATAACATCATTAGAAAACCTGAATAATTCCGCATTTACAGGATTTTCTCACAGCCGTTTTAGTAATATAAATTTTTTTCCCGAATTTCTATACCCAATAGTTCTCGAGATATGGCCGCATACCCAAGTTTAATGAAACAGCCTGTATAATTTTATTGTCGACACTGACATTATGCTATGTACAATACTTTACACTATATTTACATAGATGAGTGTTTGCGGGTGTATTTTCTTGCTTGAGCCTTGTTTGTGTGGCGCTTTCTTGTTAGCACTGCTGCGGATGCTGTGATGCGCTCTTGTTGGTGCTGCTGCGAATGCTGTGGTATCCTCGTGTTGGGCGCTGGGGATCCTGCAATTGCTTCCTTGAAATACTGCTTTAGGTCTGCCGTTGCTTGTTGCTTGCTTCAGAGACGAATTGGAGCAATGCAAGTTCTGTGGTAAGACGTCGCAACAGCGCGTTGCAGTAGCACAGTTAAACGATGAAGATTTGGGCCTGTTGAATTCCGGGGGACGTATGTGTGTATGTTCGTTTGATGGCAGGCAGCTTTGTCGTATCGAGACGTAGGTTTATACTTGATCGATGTCCATGACGGGCGTGGCGATGGTACACGTTGTGTTGGCGGGTGTGGCGGTGGTACGGGTTGTGTTGGCGTTGTAGCGTTGCCAGGTGGGGCGCCAGCGTGCTTAACGGGCGCAGTGGCGGATGTTTTTCTATCAATTTTTTAGGTGTATTAAAAAAATTGTTTGGTATATACCTATGGTTGTTGTTTCCATTCTCCGCGACCAATTTTGGTGGTGGTCACCACTGTGGCGTCATGGTAAATTCAAGAAGAACTCCTTGGTGGCCGCAGTGTTGATTTGAAGGAATCACCCACCGTGTTTGTATATATTTTATTTTCGACTCTTACATTATGCCATGTACAATATTTGTATTGATTTTCACTCACTACATATTTTTGTTGTTGCTTAACCTGCTACATAAACGTGCATAGTATGTTATTCTAGCGAAGTCACGAAGGTCGCTTGAATCTCTTCTAATTGTCAGCATTTCGGTTTACGAAAATGCTAACCGTGTTTGTTGATATTCCGCATTCTGTGATTAACGTTTCTTTATGCAGAAACTGTGGATATTGTGTGGTTGATGTTGGCAAACCCATACTCTCAAATGATGGACTAAATTGTCCAAAATAAAAATTAATACGAAAAAATGAATAAACCTGTCCTCTACACTCAATCACTGCAACATCCCTAGATAATAATCGATAAAACAAGGTGTAGGCGTTAGTTGGGTACAAAATATTTGATAACACCAACATATCGAATTTCACAATCACAATCTAACTTATCGGTTTATTAAACAAAACAAACTTTTTTAAACATAATGCTGCTCAAATTTACATTTTTATAGACACCCAGTGTATGTACCTGAAATTTTGTTACGGAGACATTAAATTTATTGTCCAAGGAACCACAAATATGTTTTCGATACCATTTCCATGCAAAATTTACAATCTAATTCTTTGTAAACCCCGAGCATTTTACATGAGATGACCTGAGGTATGCATAAATTTACGAAAATTTATTTTCGTAAATGTCAAATATGCTATTCTTCTGATAGTCAAGAGATTCTACCTTCGGAATTTTATATAATACGGAACAGTAAATCTTGAGTTGTATTCAATGACGTAATCTTGTTTTTTTTATTAAAATTTAACAAAAGAAAAAATATAAATAATAATTACAAAATAAACATAATTTAAGACACAATTTGTAAAAAATATTTTTATTGTAAGTAAATGTACTTTTTAATTTCCATTATATGTGGATATTTGTTAGCGCTTGTAGCTTCAGAAAGGAATTTTTTCTAAAAAATATTTATTATAATTAAATTATTACATTATTTTCTAATATGTTGTTTAAGACGGGAATTTACGTATACTTGGGTATAGGCTTTAATTTATTGCTCAATTCTGTACACATTAAGGCTTTCACGCTTTTATGATAAGCGAAAGAGATAAGAAAGAAACCGGGAGAATTCAGCTTATTTTCCCTCATAAATTGGCGTGGTAGAGAGTATAAATATCTGTATATACTTGCTTTGCAATTTATTTTCGGTGTAACAAAATTTTTCTTTTTAAGAATACTTAAGACGTCTGATATACCAAGTTTTTACGTAAAGTTTTTTGTTATTCTAAAATCTGTATTATTTCGACGAATACTGATGTGAAAAGAAAAATCAATTGTAATTTAATTATCCTTCTCCTGTATTCATACAACACTAATACAGCGTTTGCGGAACGGAATGCTATTCTAAATAAATTCCTCTGTAATGTAGTGGACTGTAGCTGAATGACATATAGTTTCAATTTATTTTCGCATTTGAAATTCGTTTCCGTGGAAATAGCGTTTTATCGGTGAGCTATAAAGTACTCTTCGATGTGGTTGGTTAACTTAGAACAATGATTATCGCATTTACCTCTTTGCTCTTTCGATATACCTGAAAATGATACATCAGAGATATAAATGACCCAGATTAATTTTGAACGTATGCGTAATGTTTTAATATATAATTTTGAATTCAAAGTGCTCGAATTTATAGGTATTCATATTACATTTATTAGGATTTTAATCAAAATGGTATTTTCACTTTCGTACATTTGTTTACAAAACTCATTTATTGTGGGTACCTACCTAAATATAAAATCAGTAATTGTAAATTATGGATGGTGGTTGACCCATAAAATTATAGGTGTTGTATTTTTATAAATGAATTAATACTTATTTATTTAGTTTTTATTTTAAACGACAAATACATCTATATTAATTAAATTATAGTAGAGCAACTCAACATATGTGCATTCAAAAACTCTCATTAGGCGGAAGTGACGTTCAAGCTTAAGTTAGAAGGCAGGTTCAGTTCCCACTTATAAAAGCGACATTGCCGTTTCTATTTATTCTACATCTTCCGTTTTCCAATTAAATTAAAAATTACATGATTTTTACTAATACAGGATCACTATCAGTTGCAACTTTAAATTTAGATTTCATTTCATCTGTGATATTAATCACCGAATTTACATTATGTACTACTTCTAACATAGAAACATAATCACTTTCTACCACACTTTGGTCATAACTTCACGACAATGTATCAGCCACAATCAATGATTTACCTGGTACATACTTAAGCTTTAAATTATACTTTAATAATTTTATTTTAATTCTTTTTAAACTGGTGATATTATGTCTATTAAAACCCTTTGACGCCGGATTTATTTTTTCTTTATTTTCCATATAATAACATTAAAACCTATTAATTGGGGTTAAACAAAATGTTTTTGTAAGTTTCAAAATTTTTTGTTTTTTAATTTTTGATTTAGGATGTGTATCAGAGGCTAGGATGCTAGGCCTATTTTGAACATAAAAATATGAGCATAAATTATGAAAGTTTATTACTAAAAGTAAATATAACAAAAATAAAACTTATTTTGTATGAAATAAAGAAAAACAGTTTTCTTATCGTTAAGGCATAGACCAACATTACAAGTATTTCACCTCCAACTTGATTTATGCGGTTCATTACGAGTGCTACAGTGAGCGCATCGTCTTGATTTGCCATGCATTGGCATATGTGCAGACTTATCAAACCGAATTTCTTGTGGAACGATCGGTTTATAATTGGAAATGGGTTCGTTTTCCAAGCTTCTTCTACCTTTCTTTGGTACATCTGGCTTTGCACCAATTAGTCCTAAAACCACTGATAGTCTAAACAGTTTCAAAGAGAGGAATTTTCCTTCTGATCGTTTTTTGACAATTATAAAAGCATTTACTACACATACGTCGATGAAATACCAAAATATACGTGGCCACCACTTTTAGATTTGCCATCCACCTCATAAGTGGATTTTAGCATGACAATTTTGTCCACAAATCCCATGTTGGCATTATAATCCTTTACCAACGAGGGACAATTTACATCTTGAAGAATTCTTCTACCAACACTTTGAATTTTAATCGGATTTTGATGATTACTAATAAACAATACTCCTTTTCTATCCTTCCATTTCATGTAGACAATTCCATCTTTGCTAACTCGCCAATCACTTGTACCTACCTCTTTGCATATTTTTATCATCTTTTAGATGTTCCACATGCGTAAATAAATTGTTTCTGCAATTGTTTTTGTAATATAATCGAATTAAAAAAATTTACCACTCTCGACCCTAAGTTTTTTTTCGTGGTGTCAGCAACCTTGCCAGTATAAATTTGGAATTTACTAATATACCCAGATTCATTTGCGCGAAGCCAAACCTTGTAGCCTCGTTTTATTGGCTTCATGGGCATATACCGCCGTAGGGAACTGCGCCCTTTGAACTTAATCATAGATTCATCTATAGCCTCGTGTTTTGACGGCAGATAAGACTGAAGAAATGTTTTAGAAAGAGCATTCAACATTGGCCGGATTTTATAAAGTTTATCAAAATTTGCTTGGCCAGGTTTTAGTTGTAGAGAGTTATCATTTATATGTAAATTGGAAACAAGCCACTCAAATCTATTTCGCGACATGCAGGAAGATATGTATGAATCACGCAACTCTCCTCTGGAAGACCAATAATCTCTCAAACTAGGTAGACGCTTTATTCCCATTAGTAAATTAATTCCCAAAAACGTTTTAATTTCATCAGCATTTGTTCTAACAAAGGCATTTTGATTGCCCCATTACTTTGTAAGGCATACAGATTAGTCTGAAATACGATTTGTTTAACCAAAGTTTCTGGAAAAGGTGTAAAACGTCAACTGGTTGTTCCAAATCTTCTGGAATGTTTGGACCTACAATTTCGGAAAACTCTTTCATATTTTTTAGACAATATTTCTGATCTTTAGTCCAAATTGTGAGGGTCTCAAATATCCTGCTTCTTAGTTCTGCCAAGCTGATATCGTCTTCACTGTCAAAGTCATCCTCAGATTTTTCCATAGAGTCGACTGAAGGTTGAGGATTTATTTGCTCAACTCTTTCAACGCTCTCAAAATCATCCAAGAAATCAACATCCATTGCGTTTATATCCCACAACATTTCATTTACCTGCTCAATTTCTGCCGTATCCTCCGGAATATCATTGTCTGACATGTCTTCTAAGTCTGATTCTATAGTGGCCGGTATATCTTCGAATATTGTCAGATATTCTTTGTTTGCCATTGCCTTCAAATCTTGATAAGAAAATACTTATCAGTAGTATAGCCTAGTGTCCCAGCAGCTCGACCACCATATTTCCAAGATTCTACCAGCGACTAATAACGTACAATTCTTTAATAATAACAATAGACATTACCTTCAAACTAATTACTAAAAAACGAAAACAACTTACCCGCCATAATAACTGGTTTTCATAGGAAATCACACAACCACTTGCTAATATTGCAAACAAATAAACTACATGCTTCCGAATCCCAGATGCGCGAAACGATTTGATTCGTTAGCTTTCTGACTGCTACCCCCCACTTGTGGTGTAAAGTTTAGATCACTAGGTGCTTGGATAAAATTATTTTAAACTGTGTTTGCGGGCTTGGGCCACCAGGAGTCAAAGGGTTAAATTCTTTTTATGAACTGATAATAAAGGTTTATGATCAGTATTTACACAAACATTTTTACCATAAATTAAATAATGGAACTTCTTGACTGCAAACGCTATGGCTAGATACTCTTTTTCTATTTGAGCATACCGTTGTTTAGTCTCGGTCGTGCTGCGTGATGCATAGAATACGGGTCTACCCGACTGCATCAAGCAACAAGCTAACCCATCCTTTGGTGCATCTGTATGTATTTCAATATCACTACTATCATTAAAATTTGCTAATACATGTGCTTCAGTTAAAACTTTTTTGATTTTATTAAATGCTTCTATTTGTAAAGTTTGCCAAATGAATTCATTCTTATTTTTTTTAATTTCCCTTAATGGTGTTGTAATTTCAGACAAATTGGAAATAAAACACCTAAAATAATTAACCATGCCCAACATTTTTGCAATTCTTTTTTATTTGTAGGATTACTGACATTTACTATCGCTTTAATCCTTTCTTGTCAATTTTAACCCCATATTTTGAAAAAACATGCCCTACATACCTAACTTCATTTAATTTGTACTGTAGCTTATCT
The DNA here is from genome assembly GCA_030710515.1 of Abscondita cerata. Lineage (NCBI taxonomy): Eukaryota > Metazoa > Arthropoda > Insecta > Coleoptera > Lampyridae > Abscondita > Abscondita cerata. The sequence goes on from JALBCR010002208.1 coordinate 241,014, forward strand.
TTATTAAATTTATGTCCAGTTTCTCCACTACATCTTAAAGCGGCCTTATGTTAAGTAGGTCTTAAAAATAAGACGGTTTTATTGCAAACTTCAGTTGCACCGCAACTTCTTAAAATGTTCTTAAGTTAAGATCTTGCTAGCATTGGCAACGCTGTAAAAGCCAACTCACAGCAACAAGTTATATTAAATAAACCTTAGTTACGCACGTAAATAAAGCTATCTGATAATATGGATAATAATTTTGATGAAGTCGATGCCGTAGATGAAGTAGATCAGGTGGACGAGGTTAATAGAATAATGCAGCTTCCCCGACAAATTTATGTTCGACGAGATTTATTTAATAGCTTTACAGACGAAGAAAATAAACACAGAAACAATAATTTTATACTAACAGAAACGAAAGCGATCTGAGCTAGACACACCCTAGCGTTCAAAGCATTTGAGGTTAGGTTCAGCGTCTTAAGCAGCCAATATCCGACACTTAAAATGTAAGGCCGCCTTAAGGCGGTAAGTTCAAAATTTGGTGTGGTGCAACACTTTAAGTCGAGCTTTAAGATGTAAGACTATCTTAAGACTTAAGACTCGCCTAAGATGTAGTGGAGAAACTGGACATTAACATTTAATTTCTTTGCCCGATTGAAAACTTTACTTAATATCTCATCATGCTCCCTCTCACTCGATGCGGCAACCAACAAGTCATCAAAGTATATTAATACACCTTCAATGTCACCAAAATTTTGAACATTAATTTTCTGAAAATATTATGGCGCTATACTTAGGCCAAACGGTAATCTTAGGAATTTATAAAAGCCAAATGGTGTACTAAATGTTTTTTGAACCTCTTTAAAATTTTCTGACAAATTACCTTCAAATTTCATTGGTTCAGGTACACGAGCGATTGAATTAAACGGGACACGGGCATCCGACATTTAAACGTGTTTTTTACTCACTTTTATTTTCAAAATCTTTCACTTTTGACAATTGTTCGCAGCGCCATGTTGTATTTTTATAAATTAATTATTACTTATTTGATTAGTTTTTAATTTAAACGAAAAATACATCTATATTAATTAAACAAACTCTCATCAGGCGGAAGTGGCGTTGAAGCTTAAGCTAGAAGGCAGGTTCAGTTCCCACTTATAAAAGCGACGTTGCCGTTTCCATTTATTCTACAATTGGGAATTTGAATTCTATGGATTTGAGTGTACATTGGCTTTATTAATATTTGTGATAGCGGTACATTCTTTCTAAGGGGTTTTAAATATTCTGTACCAATAACTTGCTTATGACATAAGATTTTGTATCTCCCTACTCGTTCAGCGATATGTATTCTTTGTGTACTATCACTGAAAAGTTAAAACGACTTTTTTTAAAAAAATGTAAAATGACAAAAAGTATACAGGGTTGTTCACGGTATACTACACCGAATATTACACCCAAACTATTCAATAGAATTGGAAAAATATATCTGAGATGGATAGAGACCTATCGGATGAATATTTTTAAAAATTAATTTTGAAACATACAGGTGTCCCAAAATACAAACAACGTATCAAAGTTGTGTTTTATCTTATGGAATTCCGTGTATATTATTACATTTTCAGTTTCGACCATCAAAATAAAATTGGATTCTATAGTGGTTTACCTTACTTAAACGTAAAGATTTGTGATACATTTTGTACAAATCAGTCTGCATTATGAAAACCTGCATTTTTCATGAAAACGTGTATATTTAGCTATAGGGCACTATAGTATTTTTTGATGGGCAAATACATTTTACATTTAGTGTTGATATAAAATACATCAGGGTGTTCCATTGGAATTAAGCCAGTTATTGTTGTTCAAAACATGTGATTATTAAATTTTATTTTGTACACGTCCTGTATATGACCGTGGATTTTTCACAAGTTCTACATAAAAGCTGATCAATTGATAGACTCCAGTGCGAATTTAGTTTGGAAAAAGAGATTAAATAGTTGCTGAGATATGAATCGGTAAAATTATGACGACTTTTTCATAAAATACAAAATACCTCAAAAACCTTTAGGTTTAAATAAGGTAAATCTCTATCAAATCAATTCTTATTTTCATCGTAGAAACTGAAAATGTAATAATATACAGGACATTCCATAAGAAAAAATACAACTTTGATACGTTCTGTGTATTTTGGGACACCTGTATATTTCGAAAGTAATTTGAAAATATTCCTCCGCTAGGTCTTTATCCATCCCAGATATATTTTTCCAATTTTATTGAATAGTTTGGCTGTATTATTCCGTGTCGTATACCGTGAATAACCCTGTAGAAGGCATAGCACATTTGACAAGTTTTATTTAAAAGCTTACATTCAACATGATTAATAAAATTTTATTTATTGTCTAGACAACTAACAAATTTAATACTGATAACTTTTCGTAAAACTGCATAATGATTCATAAATGACGGTCGTAAAATTTACTGTTTGAAATTTAATAATAAATACGATGATAATAATCTGATTTTATTGAATACTAAACCGTGTCTAAACGAGTTAAATTATACAACAAAAGACATTAAAAGAACAAATCACTGCTATTTGCAAAAGATGAAAGATGGGAAGATTAAAGGAAAATAATGCAAACATTCGTAAAGAGATAAAATACTTATGACATGATTTCTGAATGTAAACCATGACAGTTGTTGAAAATTTAGATTAAGTAATAACCACAAAATGAGTTTTATGATTGGTTTAAGAGTAACAACATAAAAATAAAATGCATTTACGTAAAATATTAGATTTTTATTCTTTATGCTGTTGTAACTGAGAATAAGATAGTTAAGAAGTATAACAATAAAAACTAGTGGTTTAGTAAAATCGCAAACTATTTCCATTTATTTGATAAACATTTCCTTTGAGGAAAATGATGTTGAAAATTTTCATAAACACTTAAATGTAAAGTTGGTATGTATAGGGTAATGCTTTAGAAAAGACTTATCTAATGGACGTTCAACAATTATGAAAAGGAAACTATTTTTTCTAATAGTAGGTAGTGATTTTTTTCAGGTCAAAGTAGAAACAATGTAAATTATTCGAATGCAAGGCTAGCAATAAGCCTTGTAGAGTACAAAAAATGTAAATTTAGGGAATGTAGGGTAGTAATAGCCGTTATATGGTATTTTAACTTACACAGTATTATATTGCAACAAGTGAGTAAAAAAGAAAAATAAACATATTTTCCAAGATGATTTGCAATTCACTACTAGGTCACTAGGTCAGATATATCAACAATTTATTTACATCTTTAGCTGTACGAAAAGGCTTTAATTGTTTTCAGTTGCATTTGATATCAACTTCTTATTATGTTTTATTGTTCGCAGCGTGTTATATAAAATCGTTCATGTTTTATTGTCACGACACGGATGTTGATGAAATATTCCAAACATAAGAAATTGCATGTATGAGTTTCGTGAATATTTAAAATTTCTTTCCACATTTACAACTTCTGCTGTTTATTACTAATCAAATAATTTGTATGTTTGTTGTTTTCATTAAAATCCTCGTAAACTAGTTCATTCATTGCATGAATTTACTTAGATTTTTACTTTACATAGTTTAGAAACATACTATTTTGCTGTTTCTAACTTAATCTCACATTAAAATAGTATTTTACGTAATAAGTGTTGCGACATCTAGTAGTTTTTTAAAAACAACAACTAAGAAAATAAGGAACAATATACAGTAAAACCTCTATTTTCGGCCACCTCTTAAAAGCGGCCACCTCTAAAACCGGCCAAGTTTTCCAAGTCAAAAACCAATTATACGGAAATATCCATACTAATGACCCTCCTAATAGCGACCACCTCTCGAGAAAGGCCACGGCCACTTTTTTGTAAACTTTCATGGGAAAATACATGTAATTCTACCTCCCATTTCCGGCCATTCTTAAGTAAGGTCATTACTAGACAAACAGCTTAGCGTTCAAGTTGTACATAATATATAATTGTTTTATTGTGGCTTAAGTAATTACCGGTATTTAAGAACGGATTTAAAGAATTTGTTCGATTTACAATAGATAGTCGTTACAGAAAAAGTGCAATTAAAAGGTTCATTAAGCTCACCCCACAAATCGTATTTTGCGTACATAGTTTGAGTTAGTATGTTCAACTGCTGTTACATATAGACGTACAGAAAAATTACAATGTCGCTAAAAAGAAAACGTTTGTTTCTTAAAGAGAAAATTGATATCATTGTGGAAAGTGAAAAGTTCAATACCAGTGCTAAAAAGTTGACATAACATAACCTTTGAAACAATTTGCGGGGAGTCAGCTGATATTAACCTGGACACTGTTGAAGCTTGGAAAGCAAAGCTGTCAGTAATATTGAAGGAGTATTTACCCAAAAATGTGTACAATGCTGACAAGACCGGACTTATTTACCTTGCGATGCCAAACAAAACTTTCTCTTTAAAAAACGATAAATGTAGTGGTAAAAAAGCTGCAAAACAAAGATTGACAATTTTATTTTGTACAAATATGGAAGGTGATAAGGAAAATCCGTTAATCATTGGAAAAAGTAAACACCCAAGATGCTTTAAAGGCTCTCATATCAACAAATTGCCCTTAGAATGGGTATCTAATAAAAAAGCTTGGATGACGATAGAGATTATGACTTCCTGGCTAAAAAAATTTGATGAAAAATGAAAAAAGAAAATAGAAAAGTCTTATTATTTCTGGATAATGCCACGTCTCATCCCAAAGTGACTCTTGAAAATGTGAACATTGTTTTTCTACCCCCAAACACCACATTCCATTGCCAGCCACTGGATCTAGAAATTATCCAAAACTTTAAGATGGCCTACAGGAAGTTTTAATCAAAAGGCTGCTAACATTCACAAATACCGAACGTCCTTCTGAAGATGCGGAAAAAAGTATCAATTTAACCAGCGCTTTAGTTTGGCTAAGAGTAGCCTGGAGAAACGTTTCGCCTATTACAATTGCTAAATGTTTTGCGAAAGCAGGATTCTCGGAAAAGGTCCTCCAAGAAGATTTCGATGAAGAAAACGAAATTCTACTAGCTCAGCTTTTTCCTGTATTACCCCAATTTAAGTATTCAAGATATAATCAGTGAATTAGACTATAGGGAAGGCTGTGATTCGAACAATGAAGGTGGTGCAGAAGAATCCGACGTTTTTACATCAAACATTTAAGATATGGGTGAAGTGTGTGAAAAACTAATAGATGTGCAAAGTTTTCTATTTTCTAATGATAAGAGTGAGCTAGCGGTAGAAGTACTTCAAATTATATCAAAATGTGAATCTTCTGTTTTACAAACTAAACTTAAAATGTAAAACAAACCTGAATACAAAAATATTTCACAAAAATGTAATTTAATGATATGTAATTAATTATTCTAATAGGTATAACGAGCAATTAGAAAATAGGTACATATTATGTAAATGTAATGTATTATGTATTCAATATGTATAACTCTTCCATTATTATATCGTCTAATTATTTAATATTGCATCAGCACATTTATAGTTATTTTTTAATGCAGATATATAGTACCCTATAGCGAACCGTGTTATGTTCCATCTTAAAAGATTTTAATAAACAACGCATAGAAATAAATTTTTATTCCTCCCAATAACGGCCACCTCCATATAATACCGATCAGTTTTGCCACAAATTTTAATGACCGCTATTTAGAGGTTTTACTGTAGAAGGATACATGTGTGTGACAATACTCAGTTTTTTAGTTTGTACATGTTCATGTAAAAGTATACTTATGGTAGTAGGCGTAGAAAAATGCATATACTATGCGTTGAAATATAAAATTTAAAATACTTTAAAACCCAAGTATTAACGTCATACTTAATTTATGCTGATTAGTACGATAAAGTACAGTAAGTCTCTTTAGGTGTTAAAGTAACGCGAGTTGTAAGAACGAGTGAAAAAGTTGCAAATGAGCGACCAACGGTAGGAAATGGGTAATGTAATTCCTCGAGTACGTAAGTGATTTATCCATTGCCACAAAAATCGGCCAAAATTAAGTGAACATCACATCACACCACTGCAAGAAAATGTTTAATCTTATTTCTACAGCACATATGTATATTTATTTTATTCATCTCAGAAATACAAGTATTTTACAATCGTAAAAAGAAAATATATAATACGTTTTAAAAAATAAAATTAAAAAACTTTGCGAGCGAAAAGGGCGAGTTATCAATAAGGCGATATTTGATAGAAAACTTGAATTCCTTAAACTCTTAATTCTCTTATGCTTTCAGATAGATGGTTGTAAAACTTTATTCCATAAAAACTTGTTGCACATTGAGATTTTCTCAGATTATCATGATTAGTTTGAACATTCTCCTATTGTTCTCTATTTTATTAATAAAAAAGAAGGCACGTAGAGAAAATATATGTATCGCTGAACAATAGCTCATTTTTGAGTGAAATAGAAAATAACGAGAACGAATGTTTGGTAAGTTTGCCTAAAAGTTAAACTTTTTCTCGTTCTGAAGGCCTCATAAAGCTCTACTGTTAAAAATTAAATTTTGGGTTAATTAATTGTTCTCTCTCTCTGTTTAAATTCTACTTTACTAAATTTGTTTTTTTAACTGGTTGATACTAATTCTTTGTGTTATTTTCGGACTGAAGTGATGTATTTATCATTATTAAAAACTAGAAAAAGCAGTGGACCTAAAACCGATCCCTGAAAAACATCCCGTGTGATTCATTTTGTAACGGTTGTAGCTTACAAAATATCAAAAGGAGCGACGGCTCTAGCGGTACAACCTAGAAAGAAAAAGGTAAGGGAATTTGGCTCGATGTAGCACACTAAATTAGTGGACGATAAACAAAATATTTATAGTAGTTAGAACAGCAGCGTCCGTCTTAGTTGAAGAGCTGCGTGGATTCCTGAATAGCTATAAGAATTCTGACTGCTAGTCTAACAAGGCGCCACCTGCTGAGTAAAGAAAGAAATAAAACCGACCAACAGGAGATCAACAGGTTTTACTTAAAACTAATATGTTAGATTGAACATAAACCAGAGAGAGAGAGAGAGAGAGAGACATACAATACAGTATCACAAACAAATCTTAAAAATAAACAAAAATAGAGGAGAGACTGTTGCATATAGTTACGTGCGTTAGCAAGCAGCCTCGCTTGCAATAAATCAGGTTTCCAATTAAGATGTCGCGTTGCAGGTAAGCTTTAGTGAGACGCTTAAGTTAAGAGTTCTCATTCAAATTAAACCGAAAAAGTAGCTGTTATTAAGGCTCTGCGTACACATATCATTTACACACGGATGTTTACACTAACTCTAAACAATAAAAGAAATGGTAAGTACCTCCCGCAATCCCAAAAGGTCTTTTGTGTCCGCGACAACCGCCCTAAAATTAAGCACCCCGAATCAACTTACTTAAATGTTAATTATCGAGTCGTTTATGTCATCTGTACCCGAGTTTCATGCTCCTTCATTATTTATGAGTAGGTGACTTAAATACTTAACTGTAATACGTCGAGTGTAGTTCCGGGAATGAAAGTATTCTGCTAGCGACGGTATCGACAGTTCTGGGAAGGTAGATAGACCCAAAGGATTCCTCTAAGGTGTGGCGTACGGAGAAAACAGCACACCGGTGACTCCCTCGCTGGCGATATACGACATAACCAACCTCTGACGACGTGGTACTCCTCGTTGGCCTGCGGCTTAATTAGTGCGGAACCGTGGTGTTGTCGTGCATTAATAGGGAAGGTTCTTAGCTAGCCGCTCTGGCACCCTCGAGAGTTATCTCAGTAACGTATATAACGAGTATAAGATGCCGAACACAATGTGTTAAAAGCATTAGTAGCAATCAGAATTAAAATAAATAGAAAAGAAACCCAAATACTCACGGTGAATGTAGCTAGATTAATGTAAACGCCAATTTATATTGGAAATTGTGAAACCCACATTAAACAGTTTTTTTTTGTGAGAATTTCACTTCAGACATGACGCTAAAACACCCACGTGCACCAACGAGAAAAGAGAAAATGTCCGCCGTCGGTCTCGGAAAGTTGAGCGAATTAACATTTCCACCAATCGCAAATTAGTAGCGTGCGCGCCAATTACGAACTTTCGTCGCACCGTATTACTTGCGACACACGTTCTAAAGCGACTTACGACCTACGTCCTCGATTCGAGAAATTTGAACCGTAACAATTTCTTATTTCTACATATTGTTGTTAGATTGAAAAATAAGGTTTAATTTTAGAGTGTTATCGTTATCGCTGTTTTACTAGTAGAATATTAAGCTTTACTTAGATCACATAGCAAAGCGCTTACAAAATGACCCGTGTCAATACTGCGATGAACATACGTGATGCATTTTAAAAGAGAACCTACTGTCTAAAGCCAAATTGATTTAATGGACGAATTTTATTATTTTCCAAGTGAGGCAATTTTAACACTTTACTAATAATTGCAATGATTTTTGATTGTCGCCTTTTTTGGGTGTGGGTATAATCCTAGTTATTTCCCAAACGCTTGGAAAGGTTTTAGTATCAAACACATTGGTTGTAAAATTTCGTTATTTAGATGAAGCAAAGCTGTTCATGTCTTGAGCATTTACATTAACAGTAAAATTAGTTATAATACAGCTATGTGTTCTATAACATCCTTGCCGTTTCGTCCTTTTTGGGGTTCTTCAAGAACGTGAGAACTTTAGTTTTTGATTGATTCCTGGTTTGCAGAATTTACAGCAGGCGTTTCGAGATGGTTTTGAATCCAAGACTTAATTGGCATTAATAATCGAAGAATCATTTTTTGTAACTTCTTACACATCTGAGGGCAATGTTACTTTAGTGGATTATATTCGGACGTGCTAGTATAGAACGGCACTAGATGTCGAACTTATTCTACGTAATTTAAAAACATATTAACATAAAGGCGTGAAGCTAGTCCGGAGATGATACAGAAGTATAAAAAGCGTACAGGATGTCTTCAAAATACAAGCATTAATTACAGTTTGGTAATATCCAAAGTACGTAAGCAAAAAAACATCATATTTGTAATATCGACAATATGACTCATTCTGTTCACCATCAACCACACTTTTTCCACATGTTACGAAAGAAAATAATGGTTGCAAAAGTTGTAAATTCAATCCTACACGTTAATATATTATTAATTCAAATTATTCATTCAATTTTCTTAAGTATACAAATTAACACTAATTCTAACACGAACATTCATAATGAATTCATATTTAGATCGTTGTAAAAACCATACGCAAAAGAAGCATGACGTATTTTTTAACGAAAATAAATTTGTATATTCTAAATTTACGAGTTTTTGCATATAATTTTTTATGAATAAGATTTCTACTTCTCCGGAAGTTTTTCTTTTTTGGACATACATCACAGTATGCAAAATATTTTACGCAATATATTTTGTGTACACAATACTTGTGGAAGACAGTTTGGAAGAAACTGAAACTTCCAGTAAACATTATCATAGGCGATATTTCTTACGGTTATTCCTAGGGGTGCGTTAAACGCGGAATAGCTGTTGGTGCAGGTCAAGGGTTGCATGATAAATGTAGAGCGTACATGTCAACCGCACATTTTACGTTATATACGCACTTATATTCACTCTAAAATATTGTCCTGTTCTCCTTCACAAGGGTAATTTCTATTTTGCACGAACATGTTTGGTAAAATGCATCTAGTGTATGTGTGTGAGGGTGGTATGTGCATTTGACACAATAGTAATTATTACCGCAATTACAAAATACATAAGGTATACATATATTTCGGTTTAACCAACAGAGACAGCGAACATGTGTATGGTAATGATTTATAAGCCATATTAATAACGTACGGATATCATCACTGAAACGTAATGTTAACATATATTCCTGTAATCACGTAATGGCGCTTTATCAAAATCTTCTATTAACCAAAGAGCTCATTTATATATGCAATTAGAAAAAGATTCAGAAAGTTGAAGTTTAAATTATTTCGCTAATAATTAGTAGAATTTATTTAGCAGTTATTTTGAAACAACCGAGTTTAATGTCATAAATTTAGTTGCAAAGCTATATATTGTTGATAATACAAAGTGAAGTTTTGGAGGACACAAGAACAAAGTACTAAATTACCTTTATTACTATATAAACTTTCTAATTTACCGCCAAACATTGGTAGATTTATGAAAATACGTATATGATGCAGCAAAAGCATTTTCTTGAAACTTTAAAGCTTCAACCCATAAATCTGAATAATATCGTCTTTCTTGAATCACTATTGAAGGTGTCTATGACATCTTTTAATATTAAATTGTAAAGATATTTTTTGTAAAACATGTTATTGTATGGATACGCACCTATATGTATACAAGGTGATCTGCGTAGAGCGTCCATTAACTTGCAGAAAAATCAGAAACTTGAAATTTGGTACAGGGCCATAATCAATCGTTTTGTTCTACCTAAAATATGTTCAAATCTTTAGCTATACAGAGTGTGCCAACTTTCTTGTTTTAAATACAAACCTATAATTCTTTTTACATGAGTCGATTGGCTATATAATTCTGAGTTTATATAACTTAAATTATGTTATCTTATTCTAGACCGTTTTTGAGATTTTGTCGTTTTTTTCAAAAAAATTGTGCTTTGTAATAGTTAACAAAAAAATTTCTATCTCGCAAATCAGTTGAGATTATAAAATAAAATTTATGGAAGAGTTCGCTGAAAATCCAGGCTTACTCCTGATGTACTAGTGAAGATTCCATTTTCTACCATATGGGCCCAGATAATTTTCAAATAACACAAACAAAAAGTCCATTTTTTCAAATGGCACTTTTTACTTTTTTGTACGTCATTTGAGAGGAATTGGGTATAGAAAATTTTCAATTTTCTCTCAAATGATGTAACAAAAAGCAGAAGGTGCCATTTAAAAATGTTACAAAATGGGATCACCAGTACGACATCAGGAGTAAGGCTGGACTTCCAGTCAACTGCTCCATAAATTTAATTTTATAATTTCAACAGATTTGGGCGATAAAATTTTTTCGTTAACTACTACATATGTCAAAAACGGTCAAGAATTAGATAACATAATTTAGGTTATACAGGGTGCCCATAATCTATCTCATAACATGGGTAACTTTCTTAATATGCAAAATAGGTAATAGGTTAAATTAGGAAAGTTGGGCAGAATTACAAGCAAAATGTTAAACTTTTTTCAAATTTGACATATGTCTTCAACTTTTGAAATTTTGTGAAAAACTGAAAACAGTCGATTTTTTTAATGTTGTCCTGTTCCACTACTACTTACTTTAGAACTGAACTAAAATGACATCTTATACATATTTTTACGTAGAATTCGATAAAATTACTCAAAATGTCATAGCCCTCTTGATTTTCAAGATATAACACAAACTTACATTTTTTAAATGGCAATCATAGTTGGCTGTGATCTTATTAAATAGCTTTTGTTTTTGCGATTTCATTGATATAAGGTTCGATATACTTTACTCTTGTATTTCTATTTAAATGCCCAAAATTGTGTTGTTGATACCATTAAGGAACAAAATGATTTACAACTTAGTTAAACTTGAAACAAAAATTTATATTGACAATATAATACCACAAGTAGGTACTATTAATGGTTTGTAATTATGTTCTATTTCAATAATGTACAAAAGACATAAAAGTTCATATTAAATGTTCGAAATGGCCCCCGTTAACCAATATGCACATTTGACATCTTCTAACCATCTCTCTATGCACTTTTTCCAAACTGCGAGGACGAATTCTTCTAATAATCAACCTAATTCTATCTTTTAATTCTTCTACATTATTGGGTTTTTCTTTGTACACCCTGTCTTTAACGGTTCCCCACAAGAAAAATCGAGAGGTGTGATATCAGGTGTTCTTGCCGGCCAATTAATAGGACCTGAATTACCGATCCAGCTCGGAAAACGTTCGGAAAGATATTCAGAAACAACTCTAAAATTATGAGCAGGAGCACCATCATGTTGGAAATGAGTAAGATTTTGTACCACATTTAATGGCAGTTCATCTAACATGTCTTCCAAGTCATTTTGAAGAAATTCTAAATATCGCCTTCCATTTAAATGGTAATTGTAAAAGAACGGACCAATTATTCTGCTACCGAGGATGCCACACCACACATTTATTGAAAAAATATGTTGATCTCGTCTCTCAACAGTAACATGAGGGTTGTTCTCAGACCAATAGTTATTATTATGTCTATTAAATACACCGTTATTGGTAAATTTTGCCTCGTCAGTAAATAAAATTCTGCGCGAGAAATATGGATCGTTGTCAGTTTCTCTTAAAAACCATCGAGCGTAATTTAATCATCTCTCTGAGTCGGCTGGATACAAGGTGTTGCCGATATGAAATTTATACGGCTTGAATCGATTTTGTTTTAAAATTAAACGAGCTTTTTCTGTAGAAGTACCACACTCACTTGCAATTTCACGGGTAGATGTTTTTGGTTTATAATTTACATATGCCAAAACTCTTTCTTCGTCTTCTTGATTAAACTTTTGCTTAGCTTTTGGTTTCATAAATGATCCGTATAGTTTTAAATTATTTTCCAGTTTTGAAAAAAAGTCTTTTATCTGGTTGTCTTCTTTCCATATATCTTTGCAAATACATTTCACTGGCTTCATTACTATTTCTGTTGCTAGCATAATAACAAAAAGCATGTCGTTTCTCTCTTCATTTGAATACATTGTTTATTTTGAGAATTTTATGTTTTTAAAATAAATCACCGTGAATAATACAACTTACTTATGTAAATCAAATTATTTAGTTGACGACACAGGCTTTTGTTTCAACAGGTTTTTGTTTGAAGCATTTGTTTCCATAGCCTGCCTGTGTATTATTTTGCAGCTTAATTGTATCAATAAACTACTTTTAGCATTTACAAAAAAATGTAAGAGTAAAGTATATCGAACCTTATATCAATGAAATCGCAAAAACAAAAGCTATTTAATAAGATCACAGCCAACTATGATTGCCATTTAAAAAATGTAAGTTTGTGTTATATCTCGAAAATCAAGAGGGCTATGACATTTTGAGTAATTTTATCGAATTCTACGTAAAAATATGTATAAGATGTCATTTTTAGTTCAGTTCTAAAGTAAGTAGTAGTGGAACAGGACAACATTAAAAAATCGACTGTTTTCAGTTTTTTCACAAAATTTCAAAAGTTGAAGACATATGTCAAATTTGAAAAAAGTTTAACATTTTGCTTGTAATTCTGCCCAACTTTCCTAATTTAACCTATTACCTATTTTGCATATTAAGAAAGTTACCCATGTTATGAGATAGATTATGGGCACCCTGTATACACTCAAAATTATATAGACAATCGACCTATGTAAAAAGAATTAAAAGTTTGTATTTAAAATAAGAAAGTTTGTAGCAACTTTTGGCACACCCTGTATAGCCGAAGGTCTGAAAATACTTTAGATAGAACAAAAATGTTCAATTATGACCGCATAACAAATTTTAAGTTTTTGATTTATCTGCAAGTTAAAAAAGTTTTAATGCACGTTCTAGGCAGATCACTCTGTATAGATAGTAAATAAAGTAAGGAAAGGTGCTTCAATTGAGCATTTGTGTCTACACTATTTTTCTTAAAAAAATTTTAAAAAAACTGTACCTATAATTTTTTTCTTATGATGGACGGCGAAAAAATGCCTTACAAGAATTCACCAAAAAGGGTGTCATTTGAAAAAAAATGTACTATCGTAAGTTTACCATATGTCAATATAATTTTGACTTATGTAGCTTATCCAATGGGGTTAATATGCCATTTACAAATACATATGGCTTATAGTACTTTTACTTTAAAATAAAAAAAAAATTAAATGCCGCGAGCACCCGGTATATTCTACATATTAACTATATACAACTAAAAGTATCGTCATAAATTGTTTCTTAGCTGTGAGAGTGCATTTGATTAAAACCTTTGATTATACAGGGTGTCCTTAAAATGTGTGGACATTACTTAACCACAGATTCTGGGCTCAAAATAAGATGATTTAACCCAACTTACCTATGTCCAAAAGTGCTTCGTTTAGCCAGTATTCTGATTCAAAGTTCAAAAGAATTTTTTTTTATTTTGCTTATAACAAATGAACGGTTTTGTCAATTTTGATGATATTTGGTATTGCACTCCTCACAGATGTAGGTCATCTTTTAAGGTGATGTTAGTTATTATCAGTGTACGAAACACGGGTAACCCGGCAAAAACCACTCAAAAACTTTTTAATGTTAAGACCAATAACTTTTCAAAAAATAGTTTCAGAAAAAGACATTCAATACTAAACTTTTTTGTTACTTGTTAATTGATAAGATCTTTTAAGGTTTAGACACAAAAAAATAAAATCTGAAGGACCGCGCACTGCATTTCTTAAAATAGATATTATCTAGCAGTCTGGTATTCTAAAAATAAATGATAATAACTATTGGTTATCAATTGTGAAGCGACTCAAATTGCTGTTGGTGTTAGCTAGTGATCTTTAGCAGTGAATATTCTTCCTTATTTACGTAGTGATGTCTGTAAACTACACTTATGCTGAGCAAATGGATATGTTGATGGTTGTAGGATATTGGGAAGGAAATTGTCGGAGAAGTGTTAGAGTGTACAACAAAAAATTTCCAAATCGTCGCGTGCCTAATCGACAAACTTTTGCAAACATTGAAAGACGCCTTTTCGAAACAGGAAACATTGCATCGATCACAGCTGATCGTGGACGTGCTCGTACAATTCGCACACCCAGGTTAGAAGAACAAATTCTGGAAATAGTAGAAGAAAATCCAGAAGTAAGTGCTTGATGCTTAGCATTGCAAGCAGGCGTTTCAAAGAATGTTGCTCATAGAATTCTTAAAGAACAATTGCTATATCCTTATCATGTACAAAACGTCCAGGAGCTTTTTCCAGCTGATACGATCTCGCGTCTTGAGTTTTGTAGGTTCATTCAAGAAAGAAGAGCTGAAGATGTAAATTTTAATAGCAAAATTCTCTTTACTGATGAGGCATGTTTCACGAGGAGGGGTATGACAAATTTGCATAACGAACATGTGTATGCAGATGAAAATCCACGTGTCATCAAGCAACGCCACTTTCAACGTGAGTTTCGAATTAATGTATGGGTAGGGATAATCGACAGGTTCATCATAGGCCCTGTCATTTTACCAAATCGTTTAAATGGAGAGAATTATTTACACTTCCTTGTAAATACCTTACCCGATTTATTAGAACACTTGCCGTTAAATCTTAGACGCGACATATGGTTTCTACATGATGGAGCACCACCACATTTTACATTGAATGTTCGGAATCATTTTCATCTACAGTTTCCTAACAAATGGATAGGCAGAGGAGCTGATGCTCCTGCAAAATGGGCACTTCTTTCACCAGATTTAAATATTTGCGATTCTTTTGTGTGGGGAGCTCTAAAGAGTAAAGTATATTCTCGTCCTATAAACACACAGGACGAACTTTGGGCTAGAGTACAGAACACTTCACAGTCCATTAAGAATGATGCAGAAATGTTACAACGAGTACAGTTCAATTTTTTGCGTCGAATCAACCTTTGCATCCAAGAAGGTGGTGGTCACATTGAGCATTTACTGTAGATCTAGTAAAGTACATACCTACTTGTCACTAATAAATATCATAACAAAATGCCTTATCGTCATTTATTTTTAGAATACCAAACTGCTAGATAATATCTGTTTTAAGAAATGCAGTGCGCGGTCCCTCAGATTTTATTTTTTTGTGTCTAAACCTTAAAAGATCGCATCAATTAACATGTAACAAAGAAGATTACTATTGAATGTTTCTTTCTGAAACTATTTTTTGAAAAGTTATTGGCCTTAACATTAAAAAGTTTTTGAGTGGTTTTTGCCGGGTTACCCGTGTTTTGTACACTAATGGTCTACTGATAATAACTAACATTACCTTAAAAGATGACCAACATCTGTAAGGAGTGCAATACTAAATATCATCAAAATTGACAAAACCGTTCTTTTGTTATAAGCAAAATAAAAAAAATTTCTTTTGAAATTTGAATCAGAATACTGGCTAAACGAAGCACTTTTGGATATAAGTAAGTTAGGTTAAATCATCTTATTTTGAGCCCAGGAATCTGTGGTTAAGTGATGTCCACACATTTTAGGGACACCCTGTATTTATCTTTTTTAATCATCTAGGGGGGACTTGGAGTAGGTCTATTAAATGAGAACTTAAAGTCGAGGTAAGGAATAAAATTTCGTGTTACTTGCTCTGGCAATTCCAAATCTCTACATACAATTTACACAGTTGTTGTTTTTGATGAAATATGTACGTCGTTGCCACAGTTAGTAATTGTCGAAGTCTGCAATTCTCGAAGTTTGCATTTGCCTTTAAAACATTTATCTCTCCGCTTGTGTCTTTCCGCATCCTATCAACTTCAACGTCAAACTAAACTTTGATCCAAAAAAAATTGGTACTGACAGGAGGCAATTTCCGACGCTAACACATTTTTGCTTTGCAGATGACTGTTGATTAAGATTTTAGTCGATTCGGGTTCCTTTAAACAGTAGTAAATGGAATTTGTTAAGGGTGTTTTCTCTGTAAACAATTACTTTGTTTTAATTTAAGTATAATAAAGAGTGCAAAAAATCAAAAACATACCATTTTCATGAAAAATGGAAACATACTTCCTTTTCACAATGATCGATTAAAAATGTTGCTGCTTAACTTGCATTTCGTCTGTTGAAGAAAATGGGCAATATTCAGTGATTATCTCGATCTTTACATGGGCGAGAATTTTGTAACAATTCTGTATTACGGAAAGTAAAGATAAGGAGGAAATTATGGAAACAACTTAACGGATGAAATTTCCTAGGTTTCGCCCTCCATGTACGGGTTTTATCAAGGTTTTTTGGCAAAATGAGTTACGAGTCAGGATAGGTTTATTCATCGGAATGATGAAGTCGTTAAATAATAAAAAAATATTACAAACCTCAGACGTGCAAATTAGGAGCCTTGATAAAGCCTTCACATAGTAGGCAAAACACTAGCAGTTTCAACCGTTTGAGGGTTGAAGGGTTTATAGACCAAATTCTAACTAGTAAAAAAATTTTAAATGAGGTCAATGTTGAAATTACAAATAAATACAGAACCCGAACACCTTAAATCTTTTTGACGAGATTAGAACAGTGGTTCCCAAATGGTGGTCCGCAGACTCCTAGGGGTCCGCGCTTGATTTTTGTGGGGTCCGCAAACAGTGGACATAAAAAGTTTTGTGGACGGATGAAACGCAATTTACCAACTGCGGCATATTTAACAGGCATAATCAGCATTTATGGATGCAAGAAAATCCGCATCACGTTGAACAGAGAAGACTCCAAGTAAGATTTGGATTTAATGTTTGGTACGGCGTCATTGGTTCAAGAATTATTGGTCCGCATATTTTTAATGGTATACTGACGGGTGACCGTTACCTTCATTTTTTACAAAACGATTTTGATAACATGTTAGACGAATTACCCTTACACACACGTAGTATGCTCCAATGGTTTCAGCACGATGGGGCACCACCACACAATCAGGTAATGGTGCGAAATCATTTAAAACAAGCATTCCTTAACTCATGGATAGGACGAAATGCGCCCGTTGCTTGGCCACCTCGATCCCCGGATCTCTCTGTTTTAGACTTTAATTTATGCGGAACGGCAAAAGATAGGGTGTATCAGAAAACATACGCCACGGAAGATGATCTTAGGGAAGCTGTTCTAGAAACTTTCGCTAATATTGATGCACGTTCCGTTTGAAAAGCTACAAATTCTGTTTTAAAACGGTGTACTATGTGCATTAACCTAAACTGTAGATATTTACATACTGACCTAAACACGATTAACCATAAAATCAATTACGTTGCTTTGCGTCCTTCTTTATAATTTATTTAGACCCTAAGTTCGATGTTGTTTTTTTAATTTATCGTTTACAGTTTTTTTGTTTGCTTGTTTTTGATCACGGTTATTAACATTACTCTGTATTAAGAAACTCACAAGAATTTAATTGTGGCTTTCCAATTAATAATTTGGCCTTTTTTTAGGAGTTTGGCTTTGTAGGACTTTATTACATGTTAGTTCTTCCTAATAGAACCTTTGTACTTTTATCATTGTGGCGTTTTTTAAAAATTTATTAATTGTATTCTACTTAGATTTAGTATTAATGTTGATGCTTACTGGATTTGCTGATAAGAGCTGTCATCCAGTCGGCCATTATCTTTAAATGCCTTAATAAAGACCGGACTTTTCCGGTCGAAACGTCGGCAAACAAAAAGTCTATGGTTATAGATTGATGATCCATCCTACAAAGCCAAACCCCAAACTAATTGAGCTTATAATTTTAAAATTTAAAAAAAGGTAATACATATTTACTTCCATTTCATTATTCAATTCGACGCATATCTTAGTAATTGTTTCTATTGCACACTATTCGAGAAGTTTGGAAAAAAATCAAAATTAATCATAGGTGATTTATTTATAAAAATAATGGTGACACATGGTATATCATTGGAATCGTTGAAAATGCATCTTTATTATGAAGTCATAGTCGACTATGGTTTTCATTAGAAAAAACAGAAGTTTGTGTCATAACTCATAAATTATACGTTAAGTTTTCGAGATCCCTGTGCTAAACATCGGAAAAAACTCACCCTGTATAGCTGGAATTGAATATTTCAATGTGAAATAATATTGATGACAAACGGTTTTTTCATTTTTCTCGAAACTAGGTATCCTTCACATAGACGGTTTTTGCACCAAGCCCTTCAATTATAAAAGGTAATGTCAATGTACAGAACAAAAACCCATTTTAAAAGAAATTTGTACTATTAAGTCCTTTTTATTCTTTTGTAGCAGTAGTTACTAACTACATATTTTTTTAAAATGTAAGAATGTATAAATTATCAACTTAAGCTAAAATCAATTTTCACTTTTGCTATATTCTGTTAGATTTAAATTTATAAAAATATTTATTTTTAATAATAATTTAATACAATTTGATTTAAACTGAACAAAAATAAAATAGATGGTAATTTATCATCAACGAATGGTGTAGAGGGTTTAAAAATAAAAAAAATATTTATCTGGTGTGGCTAAAACAAAAAGAGCGTTACTGCATAATTCAAATGACATTGTTATTAAGAAAAAACAAAATTTTTGCGTAAGCTTCGGAACACCGTAGCCGCAATATCAATTTGAATCATGCTTCTTATCGTTCCATCGTAAGACTTTTTGTCTTCTTCACTAAAAATTAGACTTGAGTTTTTGTTAGCCACGTTATCTTAATGACTCCCTTATGAAAGGCGAGTTTAGTTGAACAACAAAAAATATTGGAACGTATATAACGATATATTATGGTTCTTTTTGTTAGAGAGATTTTTCTGTGCACATCGAGAAGTACTAAAAACTTAACGTTGGTTTAATTAATATTCTATTTAATTATTGATCTGTTAAGTTTGTGCAGAAGTACTTCAACATTCGTTAGTGTTCACGTGAAACTTGTAAAGTTATAATTAGTAACTGGGAACTATAGATAATGTGACAACAAATTTAAAGGTGTTTCATTAAGATTAATGTACTTCATTATCTGTTTGTGAACTTATGACAGTAAGTTTAAAATGTAACTTTCAAATGTTAAAAGTAAATGAGTATGCGTGTCCATAATATTGTTTTGTTTAATTATTTTTCAGTTAATAGCGTGTTAAATAAAAGAAAGAAGATAACCTTATCGCTCATCTTTAATGTTATCCTATTTTATTTTTGCTTAAATAGGGCATGGTAGTCACGCGAACTCTATATACTTGACGCGCTTTTACTACCACACTCAAGATTATCAGTCCCCCCAACTGTTAAAAATTATTAAGTTTGAGTTTGCAGAAGTCAGAATTAAGGCGTCATAAACCGTAAATGTAATGAAAGCAATTTGTAATGTTGTCGAGAATGCGATTTTCCAAGAACGATAAGTTTCAACGTATCCTACGAAAAATGACGATAGTTTTGTAATTTTTGAAAGTGTTTTACCAAACCATGCCTTACGTAGTTTATTACAGTACGATGAACACGAAGTCGATTTTCTATATTCCGAAAACGAAAATTTTGAATTTAGATGACATCTTAAATATATCTCTCTTTAAAATTGAACATTAACCTACTATATTATCAAGTTAAAAACGAATTAGGGTGTAAAATAGAAGAATATACAATGTATGGCGAGTTACTACACCGAATTATTCGAATCGTAAAATATAGTTTCGATTAAGGAGGATGCTCTAGCTATAAATTAAGATCTTTGCCTTGGGCGCAGGTGGGTTTATTTTGTAAGCATTAGCAAATTAATGCAACGTGGACCGATAAGCAATGTCTCGTCCCTACTTGTCTTATCGAAGCTATTATCAGTTTACCCCAAAGGTTCTATTATATTTTAGCAAGAACGTTATTATCAAAACCGTTGAGTTGGTGCTTAAGCAAAATTGTTTTTTTCTCAAATACTGTCCGCACCGAATGTAGGTACAGAACAAAATTAATAAAAATAAAAAAGAAAGAAAAACTAGTTTAGTTCAAGAACAAGAGGTTTAAAGAAGTTTGTGATGTTAAAATTACAATGCCGACAATAGCACTTAATATGTGTATTGTTACTTTATGCTTATGAAAACACAGTCAACTAAGAAACTTTTAAGTTTACACAAGTGCGTTTAATAACGTCGTAGCTTAAGAAGAAAATGCATAAAACGAAGTTGTAAGACTGTATTATTTTTATTTTTTGAAATAAAATTCGGTACTTATAAATTCAGTTTTATAATGCCGCAATCTACATTTTTTTAATTAAGCACTTGAAACGGTACATGCTCAGAGCGTACATGAATATTTTTTAAGAACAGCAAAATATAAACCCCCTATTGATAAATAAATCTAGAAAATAAAAAGTACAGTCTAATTTCGTCGCAAACTCGTACTTCTTTTTTAATACAGCCATTTACTTTTTTTTCAGGAAATATTAACTTCAAAGTTGTGCTTTTTGTATAGAGCAGGGTTGGTTATTTCCGAGAACAAAAGGACTAGACATTTATAAAAACATTTTTTACCCTTTCAAAATGATGTTTTAAAAGGGTACATTTTTAAGAGTAGCCAATTAAATTAAATTATTCTGTCGGGGCTGTTTAAATTAAATTTTATTCTTGAACCGGAATTTGAATAACATTGTTTATATTAGCACCCAGCGTGTAGATGTGTAAGGTCTGTTTTGATTACAGGTTGCGCATTCCTGACGTACTTCAGTCCAAAGAGCGCGCTCAACGCCCAGAACGCCCTGCATGAGAAACACACGTTGCCAGGGGTAAGTTTCATTTCTATTAACATTTACATGTTTTTTTTTTCACATTGTTGCATATTTATTCAATAAGGTACATGCATAAACCTTGCCAGTTTTTTAACCATAAACCACTCCCTAACACCCTAATAAATTTTCACTCTCAATTAGAGTTTTTTTTTTTTCAGTATGTATCCGTTTTGCATAATAAAGAAACACATTTGTTGGAAATAGTTAAATAAGCTAAAAACGTTTCAGTAATTTTTCTGATTGCTATTGTTTAAATCTGTTATTGAATCTAATATTTCAATTTAAATGATTATAAAAAAACAGTTGCTGAAACATCCTGAAACATTATTGAAGTTCATTAATGTTTAGAGCTTTCTATTTATTACGTTTTCGTTAGCGACTAAAATTCGTATGTGGGGCAGGTGAAAAAATGCAAATAAGTATGCTTAATTAACAAAAATAAAAATTTATATATTCACGTAATTCCCTTGATACAAACTTTCTAATTTGTTAATATTGTACATACAATCTAATATTGTTGTCATTGTGTGCAGACACGTTAGTAATCTTAATTCTTAATATTTCACTTTATTCACTTTTTTAAAATCATTTATTAATTTTTATCAACGTAATAAATTATTATTTAATATGCACTCACATGCATAAAATTCGATCCACGCTGTTTTTTGTATTATTCAAATTATTTTCAAATCCTATGACTATTTGTAGGTTGGTTAATATGATCCTAAAGAGCATATGACTTGTTTGAAGGCAACCGAATTCTATACTTTGAGAAACGGCGTTTAAATCGTTTTGAAACACTATGTCCCAAACATGTTAGATTGGGTTAAGGTCCGACTTCTGGCAAGCCAATAAATTGTACGAATTTCGACCACGTGAAGATAGTCCTGAACGATCTTAACTACGTGCGGATGGGCATTATCGTGAATTAGCATAAAGTTGTTGCCGATAAACGGTGCAAAGGGCACAACATATGTACTGTACCTGTCTGCATTCATCGTTCCCCTAGGTACCACCACTAATTCGGTACGAGCTTTCCTATAAATGCCTCCCTACACCATTATTGAGCTACCACCAAAAAGATCTGTCGGAACGATATTGCACGGAGCAAATCTTTCCCCATCTTTTTGCCATACATTTTGGCGACTTTCTGAACATTTAGTGCCCAGTTTTGAAAATTATGTCCAAAACTAAGTCTTTCAAAGCTGTGTGCTGTGGTAAATGCTCCACCAGTTGCTGGTCTTCTTGCATGTAAATCATATTATTTAAGCCTTCTTCTGACAGTCCTTTTGCTTACGTTGATTACTCGTACTTCAGGAAGTCACTTCGAGCAGTAACTGCTGTTGTGTCCCTGTTTTAAAAAATCGTCGGTCATCGTAGAATGTTGTGCACCTTGGTTTTCCTGATCCAACTCTCCTAGCGTAACTTTCAGTTTCACAAAACCGATTTACAGCCCTATAATGCGAAACTCCTAGCACTCGCGGCGTCCATTCAATTCAATACCATTTTGTTATTCAGTATACACCAATTCAACTACTCGTAGACAAAGATAAAGATAAATTTATAAAAACTGTAACAATTCAATTTGACAGTGGTTTGTTGGAACATTCAATGTTTTGTAGTAGCCACAGTAACAAAAACAAATATTTGTTTGTTTTCTGTAAATGAAAAAAGCATACTTGATAAGTTTGTGAGCCCCTCAAAACAAATTGGATGGATCGAATTTTATGTCGGTGAGTGTAGATTTAAAAAATGTGTTTGTTCGGTTTTTCGTGCTCCTTGTTACGGTTTATTTGTAAACAAACTAAAATAAATATATAGCAGCACTAGAAGGTCTGGCCGGCAGCTCTTCTTAGTCTGAAGTGGTCGTGGGTTGATTGAGAATCGTTCGAAAAATTTATAAGGCGCTCTTAGGATTACGTATAAGAAATATCTAGAGCCACTAGGAACTCGTAGACACAGAAACAAACCGTACGTGAATAGAAATATGTATATTGTTATAGCGACTAGAGTTCAATTAACGGAGGGTACTGGACATTGGCCGATTATTTAAATAGATTAAAAAGCGCACAAAAATTGATAAGGTGCTTTGAAAGATCTTTTTACTTCATAGTTATTTATAAAGCGCCCAAAAAGGTACGTTGCTAAACTCACGACCACGGTACGTATACATAAGACGCGACAAAGTTTATGAATGACATGCATAAAAGATTAACTTAACTTTTATAACTAGGAAGTCTTCGGTTTTCGACAGTTAATCCACAGATGTGACAGCTTCCGTATCTAAATCTAATATTTTATTATCCAATGAAGAAAAATGAAACACCAAAATGGACTTCGTTGATAACGGTTGCTGGGCTGCTCACAAAGGATTAGATAAACGGCTTAGCTTGAGTGGTGGCCTTGACCCGAAGAAGGTAGGTTGAGATTCCTACGGTGGTGTGATACCAGATCCACTTCGATAGTTTATAATTTTCGGATTATTATTCTTGCCAGCATAACCATAATTAAATATCCATTCACTAATTAAAACGGAGTACGTCTGCAATGACCAGCAGAATAAGCCAAATGGGAAAACCCACAAAAGAAAGACCAAACAAAAAAAGTGCTTGCAATTAATAGAACCCGTAAGAGCAAATATTATATTAAAACAAAGGAAGTAAAAAAGGTACTTACACCGGAACCGTAATCGAAGACTTATTCCCTACTTTTGAATCGAATGATTTTACTTTAATCGATATTACAAAGCACATGTCTAATTGTTCAATTTTTAGACAACATTTTCCATGTACACCTTTTTGCGGCCGTCAGTAAAAAGGAAATGAAGTGTAACTTTGGCAAATGCACACAAATCATCGGAACTGGCAATTCCAAACAACTAAAATCCCCAGAAGACTGTTCAATATAAAGATGCATATTCAAACGCATTAGTGTAAACACGGCTGCCTATACTGTAGAGAGAAATTGATCCATAAATCAATTATTTGCAAAATAATCGCGTCACATCCTATACTGAAATTATATATCAGAAACTGAATTTGAAGCATTTTTTGGATGTAATTTTTGAGGGTTATGTGAGTTAACATTTATTTTAATTTAATTAAAACTACAAAAAGAAAGTTATATCTACACTCACACCACACAACTGCGTTTGTATAGGAACGTCAAAACGGAAACTTTGAAGATGTACAATACATACAACATTGAAAAGTTTAACCCTAAACAGTTTAATGAACTTTTAGGTATAGCGTTTTTATCTCTCGACTAGATACTGTTGAATCCCTTTTTTTGGAATATTGAATTTGGTTGTTTTAGTTGAAATAGGAATTGAAACTATTCGTTACGTAGTGAAAATCAGTACTTCCAACGTTAATTGCAAAACTATGATATTGAATTGACTTATTTGACGGAGAGCAAGAAAGCGGTGGAGTGGTGGGGGTACCCGGCCTCTAGCAGAGCGCTTATAATCGCAGTCTAGCGCCTGGGTACCCCACCACTTTTCCGCTTTCTCGCTCTCAATCAATTTCAGTCATCATTTTATCGAAAAACGAGAATATGCGTTTTGTTCCGTTACATTTCACCCTATACAGGGTGTTTTTGAAAGGTGTGTACATGGCTTTCCCAGAGGTTCTCTGGCTCAAAACAGACCGTTTGACACTAATTTACCTATAACCAAAAGTGCACCATAAGGGCGCCAGAGGGCTTCAAAAAAAAATTGTATATTGGGAATAACTCGAAAACGGTTTGACGGATTTTGTTTCGTTTTCGTATGCTGGTTGTCTGCTTCCGAAAACGTTTTTCTGTGTAATGTGGACAAATTTCTGATGCCAGGAAAAGTCGCTTTCATACGGGCACTGTCAAATAAATGATAATATTTTAACAACCGTCAACGATACGAAACCAAAATAATTCTGACAAATAAAACGAACAATTTGAAAACTTTCTTCTTTCTTGTTAAATTGCGCTAATGTTATTAGTTCGATCAGAAAAAATTTAAATCATATCCCTGTAAGGCACATCCATACGCTTAGAAATTAAAGTAGACTGCTAGTAGGCCATGCGATCAAATCTATCATTTGTGACATTCATTTCTTGATCTTCCAAGATTACTGACGTTTTTATTTTGCGATTAACTACTTGAAAAATGGGCTACACATTTGCCGAACTGACTGATATTCTGTTAGTGTTGGGCTCCTGCAGTGCCAATTGTCGGGAGAACGTGAGGGTTTACGCAGAAAGGTTCCCAAATCGGATTGACATGATCGCATAGCCTACTAGCAGTCTACTTGAATTTCTAAACGTATGGATGCGCCTTGCATAGATATGATTTTATTTTTTTTCTAATCGAACTATTAACATTAGCGCAATTTAACAAGAGAGAAAAAAGTTTCCAAATTGTCCATTTTATTTGTCAGAACTATTTTGGTTTTGTTACGTTGACGATTGTTAAAATATTATCATTTATTTGACAGTGCCTCTATGAAAGCGACTTTTCCAGGCATCAGAAACTTGTCCACATTACACAGAAAAACGTCTTCGGAAGCAGACAACCAGCATATAAAAGCGGAACAAAATCCATAAAACCGTTCTCGAGTTATTTCCAATACACAATATTTTTTGGAAATTTTGATGCCCTCTGGCGCCCTTATGGAGCACTTTTGGTTATAGGTAAATTAGTGTCAAATGGTCTATTTTGAGCCAGAGAACCTCTGGTAAAGCCATGTACACACCTTTTAGAAACACCCTGTATTGCATTCAAAAATTTAAATGGCAATTATTCATAAACTAATCGCCTGACAATTGCAGGGTTTTGCACACAGTATGTATCGTTACCTCCTATTTCCTGGGAGATATACGCTACGTCTCAAAAAATGACGTATCTAAGAATTTAAAAAAGAACGCAAATATTTCACTTTTTCCGATTTTTCTCGGAAAATTATTATCCGATCGAGTCGAGTTGGTGCTCATTTTATTCGTATTTGTATCCTCTACTACATTTCTTTTATACACCATTAGCGTTGGTTTATTACTTTTCACTCAACTGAAAAAGGAATGAAAAAATCACATTTTTTTGCATTTAATTATCAATAAACAATATAATGGCAATTCATTATCAGTATAAAACATGACTATAAGGTACTTTATACTATTCACATTTACATGGCACAGGCGGGGTCCTACTATTATTTTTGTCAATAATGTAATTTATGAATGTAAGCTTTCGCGGCTGTTGTCACTAAGATTATTATCTTCCGGGTTGAGCCGTGTTCGTCCTTCTTTCCTACGTTCATGTGGAAAGGTCTACATTGGTCAAACCGGACGCAACATAAAATGTAGATTAAAAGAACATCACCGAGACGCCAAGTTCAGAGCGGTAGATAAATCAGCAATCGCAGAACATCTACACAAAAAAGGAAAACACATCATCAACTTCGAGGAAGCGAATGTTCTATCAAGGACTAACAACTACTATCCAAGGATAATCAAAGAATCCTTAGAAATTATGAAAAACAAAAACAACTTCAATCGAGAAGATGGTTACCGATTAAGCAACACGTGGAAACTAACTCTTCACAAAACAAAAGAAAACAAATGTCGCCACAAAATTAGTCGATACCAAACAGAAGATCAACCAACCATTGAAAACCAAACACCCGTCACTGATCGAAATCAACCAACCGTAACGGAACATAGGTATATAACGAGGAGCAGAAGACAACAATATCAGTCTTTAGAGTAACTTCTGAAGAAGCTAACAGCATGGTTAGCGAAACGTCAAGCAGAGAACGTAGGAAAGAAGGACGAACACGGCTCAACCCGGAAGATAATAATCTTAATAATGTAATTCTTTTGTCTGTTCTTGTACTCCTTCACGATTTACAGTTGTAATTGGCGTAATTACTTCTTTCTTTAATATTTCCGGCGTTTTAGTGAGTAATTTTAATTATCAGCTAGTTTTTGATAAAATCAGAAGATATTTCAGTCGTCACAAGATCTAGTCCTATACACCTAAGTTCGTACATTCAATGAAAGAAGATTAGGCTTGTAATTGGCTCAAGATAATTTTTTTAACCGCAGACATTTTCCGTAAAAAATTAGTTTTACTGATTCGGCTACATTCATCGCTAATGGGATTGGATCTCCTGAAAAGTGTTGATACTAGAACACAGATAATCCTCATCGGGTTATAAATTGTAAAGACGAATGTTTAACTTCGTCGGTGAGGAATTTTGGGATACAGTCTGCCTTTTACTGTGCGACGGGAAATGCATTTGAAGCTAGGTGGTACATCTATTCATAATTCAACAATCTTTCATGTATGGTTGAATCAAAAATTTACTATGCTCTGGATAGGAAGAAACAGTTAAACACCCCTTGGTTTTTTGTTTTGGGGTATGTTAAAAAACAATGTTTACAAGGTAATACCCAGAAATCGAGATGAACTTAGGTCCAGAATACACAAGTATGTAAAGAAATCAGCATCCCTGAAGTTGACGGGTAACTCGGCAGAACCGAAAACTGTATTACTTGGAGAGATCGCATGACCCTATTAAATTTTCAATTTGTCAAGTTTTTACTTTCCATAGCTCACTAGTTATAATGTTATAAAATTAAAAAATAATTAATTTTGAGTATAGTCCAACTTTTTCTAATAATTCTTTTTATATGTATAACGAGAAGTTAAGAACTAGAAGAGATAGTCAAAACATTTTAGTTGTTTATTACGTAGTAAATAGTAAAAAGTACAAAAGCTATGATTGTACTTAAACAAAACTGATCGAAAGCTTCAACATTAGGATACGCCTCTCCAAATAAATGATTATTTAAATCGTTCATGAACATATGATTCTTGAAATACTTATTATAAACTCGGGTCTATTACAACAATATTGAAAATCGGTCCTATTTGTCAATTTGTAGTAAGCTGAGTTCAGATTTCAGTTAAGTTCGAGGCACGTCCAGAAAGTAAGTGTACTCAACTTATGTAGGGTTAAAAAATTTATTAAAACAAATACATACTTGGTTACACTTGTACATATGTAAGTTATTTTTCGACATAGTCACCATCCCTCTCGATGCAAGTGGTAAGCCGCGGGATCAATTTTTTGATGCCTGCCTCGAAGAAGTCTCCCGCCAGCTCTTTCGCCAACTTCTCCACCTCCCCCTTTACCTCCTCGTCCGTTGAAAACTTGTTCCCCCCCATGTGCACCCTAAGGGAAGTGAATAGATAGAAATCAGAAGGGGCCAGGTCATTGGAATACCGGGGGTAGTTCAAAACGTCCCATCCAAAAGAGTCCAGGAGTTGCTTCGTGGCGTTGGCAGTGTGAGGTCTGGCATTGTCATGCAGCCCTTTTCGGAGCTTTTCCCTTCGCAACGAGGTAGCAAATGACGGCGCAAATTTCGCACTTGGTGGGAGATACGATCGACAGTTTTCGCGAGAGAGTTTTCAACACACTAACCTCGGATTGGTCTCGTCTTGAAGGGGAGGGGTCGAAAAAGTATTCCCCTACAGCTGTGGGAGTACCAGTACACTTACTTTCTGGACGTGTCTAGTATCTTAAAAAATGTGACCTTGTATCACGAAAATATTCTATTTTTAAATGCCCATTCTTAAATGTTACACATTGTATCCCTGACAGGGAAACGCCTTCTCCGTGTAAAAGTCATCCGTCAAAACAAATAAAGTGATTTTGAATAAAAAAAATACGGGAGATATCTTGAATAGTGTCTCGCTAGTAGATAGCGAACGATAAACCAATCAGTAAGTATCCATTATGAGACTTGGTTGTCCACAAAAACAAACTATTAATAATTGAATATTTCAATCGTAAAAGTTTTCTTTTGTATTGTCTTTTGGTTGAACCGTCACCTAACTTTGAAAGAACGCCAAAAACTGACTGAATTGAATACTTTACGAATTTCTTTTTGTAAAAGCTGTTTAAATAAAGCAAAATATAATAAACGTTATCGTCAAACACCTATCATCATTAAAAAATAATTGTAACCAAAACACAAAGAAACGTTAATAAGTTGCTTTTTAGAGGAAATTCAATTAGAATTAATTTATCATTAAAAATAAGACGGAAATTATTGATAAGGTGTAATCTTGTAAAATAAAATGTTTCCTTTTTAATTTGTAATTAATACGTGGCGATTTTATTATTTATTATTACAATTAATATATTTTTTAATCTTTGATTTAGAAAAAGTAAACTATTTTCTCGGTAAACATTATAACTGGTTTTAAATAGTTACATTAATATTACCGTTCTTTGCTTAAAAAAAAGTTATTTGCTCTAATCAATCCACATCCGGTAACACAATTATTCAAAAGGACGTCGTGGTTCGACAAATAGTATTAGAAGGTCTAAATTAATTATTGAAACCTCGCTTCATACGAAACGTAAATTTACAGTTAGAAGAACAATAAATAATTCGAATGTTCGAATTACTAACAATATTGAAAGAAAGTTCTCAATCTACAATTTTACTCTTTATCCTATGTTTTATTGTTTGTTTAAATTCTGTGAGTATCTAAATAAACTAACAAACTTTTGATCACTAAACGACGTAAGTAGGTAAACGCATATAGCGACTGTTAATGTTATGTCGGGCTTAAAACCATCAATAGGTTGTCACTTTGTTTTCTAATTAAGAACCGAATATAACGTTAATGAATAAAGTAAAAGATTCAAATTAAATTTGGCGAAGAATCCGAAGCTGAATAAGAATCCCATAGTGAATTAAAAACCGAACGGTGGATCATACAACAACAAAAATACCAATTGGGAAACATATGTTTCAAAATTTTGGTTACGGTTGTAAAATGAAATTTCCTAAAAAATCTAAAAATCTAAAAGATCCGTATTGCTTTTGACCGACAATTTCGGATAATTAAAATATAAATTAAAATTTTTGTAACAATAAAAGTAGAATTCTAAGCTACAACAGCAGTTGGTGCGTAATCAAACCGTTATATAAAAGTAGTGAACAAAGGAGCTGCTTCAGTATGTACGTAACGTTTGCAATCATAACAAATATGAATCGTGTTTACTGGAACCGAGGTAGTCAGCATTCTAAAAATAAAAATAGCCGAGGGCCGATTATCATCGATAGTTACTTTACCTCCCTATATTTAGGGGATATTGGTTTTACACTTCCAAGCTGTCCAAACGGTTGAAAGTGGCTCTGCTGTACTATAACAATTACATACGAAAGATGTTAGTGTGTTAACAAAACCACTTAACTGTCCCTCGAAAGCACCTTGGAACTAGAACTTGTCAAATTAGCTTGAGAACAAATGCAACAAATTTGCACTTGGTTTTTTACATTTTTCTTTTTAAATCCATCAGTTCTGTTTAATAAATAAGTTTTACACTTCTAGCTTTTCGTTTTTAGAAATTACGATAAAATATTTGTTTTTTTTAATCAGGTTACATCATCATACAAATGAGTCCACAAATTACAACAAATTTCAAAACACGAAGAGTTTGTTTTCAACAAATAAAAAAAAATACTCGCTAGAATAATATGTAAACTAAAAAATAAATATTAGTTCTACATTGTCTGTTGCAACTTAAGTTACGTTCTTCGCAACAAGTTTTACACGTAATATCCCATCATTGTCGCATTCCATTTTCCTTTGTATTGTTTCCATCCCCGTATTCCTCACTTACAGAGTGCACTTTCATGAACATTCTGTAGCCAAAGCTTTTAAAATATCAAGTTTTTTACGAGTTCTAGGTAGTTATGGTATTTAGTTTTTCTTCTTATTCTTTTGAGACAATCATTTCCTTGAATTGTGGGACCGTGAATATCCCACCCTCAACTTTTGCAATTAAACGTTTGGGAAACATCCTACGGATATAAAGAAATACATCTGTCTCCTGACCTAACATTTTGAAATCACCACATTCACCATACCTCTGAACAATGTATTGAATCCTTTCAAACAAAATATTTATGTTCTTATATTATTCTTTCGGGTAATATTGCAACAAAGTTGAGGTAGATGCCCTAGTAATTGGTGACAACGGAATGGGCAAATCATCTTCATTTGTGACTGGAGCACTTGTTGAATGAAGATCAGGATACTTCATTTTTATTTGATCAGCTGGCTTTTTGTAAACTGATATTTCGACAACGCAAAATGGTAATATGATCGCGAAACGAACTACCACGACCACAGAAATAAAATGATAGAGATTTAGTATAGTGTAAAGCAGTTTATTTGAGATGTTATTGAAGTTATCGTTAGCATCTTCTATAATATGTTTTGTAAATTAGAGTTAGCTAGATAGATGAAAGTTTCATGTTTTTTTATTCCAGCAGCAATAAATGAACTAATGTAGAGTATAGAACAAGGGGCACAAATTAATTTATAAAAAGGACTTATCAATGACAAGTTATATATGTTATATAGATGAGCTGTCATTACTACTTTTAAAATGATGAATTTTCTAACACGAGTATAGAGATAAGGTTTTGTAAGCGAAAAAATATTTTTTATTCACTTCTCCACCCATAAGGTCACCATTGATCACCCGCTCTCCAGGGTAGAAATATTATCGTAGGAAGCTGAAAATTTGCATGTAGTATCTTTGACAACATATCTAAAGCTAGTTTTTTGGGATTCGAAATTTTCAAAATAGTTCTTTCCAAAATCAATATTCGGCATATGCTGAAACCAAGACCGCTCAATTTTAGTGCGTATATGTGTTCTTGTTCGTAGAACCAGTATCATCTCAGAATTACAAAATAAAAATTCAATTTTAAATTAATTACAAAATTCTGATTGTGGCGGTAACTACTTCGAAAATTTAAAATCCCAAAAAACGACCCTTATGACCGGTTGCACTTAAGCAACGCTTAAAAACTTTCAGCCTCCTGCGATATTATTTGTGGCAGACTTATGACCCGTTTTGGGTGGAGAAGTTCATAAACATTTTTTTTCGATCCCTGTGCATTTGTGTTATGCTACATTATTTTGGCAGGCTTTCAGAAATTGTTTGTGATAAAATAAATGCCACATACATACCGTTTGAAAAGAAATTTTTTAATGAATAATAATAATACGTACACGTTTTCAGTTACATAAAACGGATTCCAAGTTATTTAACAAACTGTTTCAAAGATCAAAATAAAAATCAAAAATTTTAAAAGTTACATATAGGTAGTTCCGGTATTATGAACCTAAATCATGATGTCAAATATACCGTTGGAAATCGCGTCATGATCATGATGTGATTAAGTTCATCGCGGTCTCCAGATTTTAATCCATTGGATTTTTACTTTTGGGTTCATGCGAAAACTCTGGTTTATCAGCAAGTGAAACCTGTTACAAGAGAAGAACTTATAGGAAGGATAGCATTTGCCCAAATCAGGACTAATCTGGAATCTATGATTGCGTAATGGAGTTGATATAATTATCCCTAGCTGTTATCTGGGTATCCACTGTACATTTCTTATTTACATCTCCTAGATGTTGTTGAATCTTATGGACGTCCATTGAATGTGCAGTATATACGTACATTATTTAACCATTAACTGGATGTCCACTAGATATTGAGTGTTGTGTGGGTATAGTACAGTCACCATACTCTTCGGAGTTCTACTATCACCACTGCTTCGCTATTGGCTGACCAGTATTAAAAAGAGACTCCTTTACACCACTCATTACAGCTCTGTTATTCTAGTGTTGCTTTGGAAAAGGAATAATAATATGTATAACACGTTTTCAGCTACATAAAACGGACTCCAAGTTATTTAACAAACTGTTTTAAAGTTACATATAGGTAGTTCCGGTATTATGAACCTAAATCATGATGTCAAATATACCGTTGGAAATCGCGTCTTCTCCTGAATAATAATCACTAACGATATAGGTCAGCGCTACTGGGTCATGATCATGATGTGATTAAGTTCACCGCGGTTCAGATTTTAATCCATTGGATTTTTACTTTTGGGTTCATGCGAAAACTTTGGTTTATCAGCAACTGAAGCCTGCTACAAGAGAAGAAATTATAGGAATGATAGCATTTGCCCAAATCAGGACTAATCTGGAAAATTATAATTGGGAGGGGCAACTTAATTGAAAAATTGTAATGTGCATTGTTGTTGGTGATAATCATTTTAGCTTTGAATTGACCGAGGAACACCTCTACGATGTTTGGACCATTCCTGGTTAGACACCCTGTATAGGGAAATGTACGGTAGCATCACAAAAATTTGGCAGAGATATTGATTTCATCATCAACACCGCTAGAGGGTTACAAATATTTGTATCTGAATTCAGAAGAACGCATTGGTTGCCAGAGGTGAAATATTTTGGTATAATTTTCAGTGAACTCACCTCACTAAACATCGATAGTGCGTGAATTTGTATCTTATAACCCACTATTTTCGTAGATATTTATTGACTTCTGAATGTTATTAATGATGACTTTTTTTTAAATTTCAGTCATTCAGTTTCTGCTAATTTAGCAGTACTGTTCTAACAAGAATAATTTAACACTAACAATGTTAAAGTATTCTAGTAGTTTTGCAGTTTGGATATAGCTAAATTGCAACATCTCCAACCCAAGATATGCTTGAATGTTAACAAAGCACCACATGAAAACTACCTTTGATAACGGTATACGTAACTACCTTAACTTTTGTTGAAATAATTTGTAATTAACTTTAACGTTTAGGTGATTTTGATTATCTCTGGCGCTTGTGGACATGTTGAACGTATCCTGGTTATAATAAATTAAGGATAACGCATGGTAAAAGAATTTCTTTAAATTTGATGGTAAGAGGGTATACTTTCAAATTGTGTATTCATACATAATTCAAGTTGTGTGTTACTACCCGTACAACACAAACCTATCTGTTAGATATCCTTACTAGATAAGGTGATCATTCAATAGATGTCTAGCCAAAGCTTCCTACATACACTGGATATCTTGTGGAAGTCCAGTTGTGACAAACGTGGAGTTTGTGTATACCTACCAGATGTCTAGAAGTATATCTTGTGGATACTTAATACTTTCGCAATGTCCACTGAATATCTGATAAGTTTATTCTATGGATACATTATTTTCAATATCCACAGAATATTCGATTAGTTTTTCT
This sequence comes from Abscondita cerata, assembly GCA_030710515.1. NCBI lineage: Eukaryota > Metazoa > Arthropoda > Insecta > Coleoptera > Lampyridae > Abscondita > Abscondita cerata. Next base: position 275,535 of record JALBCR010002208.1, read on the forward strand.
ACGGCATATCAATGTAATGCATATGGTAATAAAGGAAACTCAGTTCAGTTTAATTAATCAATATACTTATACTTAACATTCACGCAATAATTATAACAAATTTTATTTATTAACGCAGATGATACCTTCTGGTCTCTGAATTCCTGACTCATTTCCAGGGCCCCTAAAAAAGAAAATAAAATAATTTTCTTATTTTTATAAGAATAAGCATTTGTCAACATATGTCACATAAAAACCGTCAATTGTTTGCTTTTCTATTTTATTTGCGATTGTTGCTTGGTATCGAGAGTTGAATTTAACTGTGGTGTCATTCGAACAACTTTAGTTATTAAAGAATTGAAATATGCCGTGGACTTTTATCGAATTTGCTTATTAATAATTATTTAACGAACATGTGTATTGATAGCGATTAATCGAGATTGTTTAACAAGCCTCACCTTGTGATCAATTTTGATTATCGCAAACGATTCCTCTAGTCCGATATTCCCTTAAAATATGTCAGTTTTCTTGTCACCTTCTCAATTAGTTTGTATTTACAGGTCATTGATAATCAGTTTTTCCACATTTCTCGCATACCAAACGCAGAATGAGTCATGTTGTGCCTTCACTGCATCCACTTTTTTTTACAATTTACACAAGCTGCCATTATCTGTTTGTACACATCCCCTTTTCTTAGTCGCATACACTTCACGATAGGATAAATACTTATTACTGTATGGCAGTTAAATTCAATTTCAAGCATTATTATGTTTTAGAAGTGTTAAATAAAATGGATTAGGCTTCCACATTCAGCCTTAGGTCTAGTTTAATGAATTATATTTCTTAACTAAGTGACAAATTGGAAATTATGTGTCGCTGTATTTAATCATTTCAATATACTTGCATTTGATGATATAAAAAGTGCCTTACCTTGTAATACTCGAAATAGATGGAATTGACACCAAACAACAACAAATGAGGGTATATGTCCTATTTGTAATGTGGAACTGAAAATCCTCGCACTCATCAGCTAGAAGCACATATGATATTGATACAATAAATAAATGTAATTATTGTTCTTAGCAGTTAGATTATCCATAATACTGGGTATCATCGCCCATGCATTTTTTTTTGTTACTTTATTTTTAAACTCTGCTGTCTCGTTTCATTGTCCCACTCCATTTTCAACAATTTCAACGTTTAAATAAAATAAGTGCATTTAAGGTTAGTAAAGCCACAGAAAAATACTGTGGTAAAATCATGTAAACCACACACGGTTCAACTAAAAATGTTGTTACACAAACAACTGTTATTACGACTGCGCATTTCGTTTGTCATGTAAAAATTAATTTAAAAAGTTGAAGAGTAATTAACTTTCAACGTCCTCCGTTTACGTTTTAAATTTTAGTTCTTAAATGTTACGTTCATAAACAGACTTGATAAAATCAAATGAGTTAGCTAGATGCAAAACCGGCTAAATTCCATTTTCAATCTAGGAATCAAAGTGTGGTGCAAAAGCCGGCAGATCCTACTTTAATTTTAAATCAAAGATGAGATATAACTGCAAAACCAGCTAAATCCAACATGGGTATAACAGCAAAAGCGGGTAAATCCCAGAAACACACCTTAGTAGCAAAACCGACTAAATCACGATGCATAATATTAGGGGAGACTGAAGTGTAGGAGCAAAACCGACTTAATCTGTTCTGTTTACTTCAAGACTGTCAAAAACTAAGTAGTACCTGTGTGATTGTGTAGAATTTTTGCCAAATACTGCAAAATAAACGACTCTGTAGTGATCGAAAACCCTGAAGGCACATTTAGAAAAAAGTCTGTGAACAAAGAGAATTGGAAACGAACTATTGCTAAAAATCTATATTTGAAAATATATTTTCTCCTCTGTGAAGCATTGATCTTGAATTGCAGATATAAAGCCAAAAGTTTGCCACAAGTTTCTGCATGTCGACATACACTAAAGCGTACAAATGTGCAATTTTGAGCATGAAAGACTACCAATTTTTTCGCTCTGTTTTCTATAAGGCGAATGACAAAAGAAGCCAAGATGTATTCATTGTTAAGTTTTGCAACGTATCTGCTACAAAACGTGTAAGGAATCCTGGTGCGAATCGCAAGCGTACCATGGCAATTACGTATACTATCAGAAAAGCAGATAAACCTGTGATGCCAGTATGCATAAACGCTTTCCTGAAGACAGTTGGCCTTTCTAAACATAGAGTAGAGGGTGTTATGAAAGGTTTTTGAATACTGACAAAGCTCCTAAAGAAAATGAAGGTGGTGACTATACATCAAAATCATATTTGGAAAGAAAACAATCTGTAATGAGTTTTATAAAAAATATTTCAGTCATTGAAAAACATTACTGCAGAGGGAGATCTGCTCGTCAATATATTTCCAGCGATTTATCTAAACTTTGGAGGCTCTACAATGCATCTGTTTAACATTGATTTCAACAGCCCTCGTGTTGACGTGTGCTCTAAATGCTTAGAACTTCAAGCAAAATTAAACATGAAAAAAATATTGAAACTAATACCACATTGATTACCGAAAAAATATCCATAAACAACCAGCAAAAGCGTTTTTAATGGACTAAAAGAAACAAGAGACGATATCGTACGCTTGTGAAAAGAACTTGGTTCTGCTTACGGTGCCAGATCAAATTTGCTATTATAAGAGGCAGTTGTATTTATACAACTTCACTGTTGTGAAGAGATCTTCCAAACAAAGTTTAAAGAAGGATAATGTCTTCATACACACATGGTTAGAGACGGATAGATCGAAATCTTCCAATGAAATAGCGTCAGCTCTTTATGTGTTAAATGGTTTGCTGCTACCCCTGATAATATAAAAACACTACAGTTAATATTTAAGATTACTGGTCACCAGTTTATTTCCCCAGATCGTGGAAAGCTACGTGTCAGCGGGAAATAAAATCTACAAACACCTTACATTTCGAGATAAACTCTTGCAAGCGTATAATTCTGACGAAAAATTTCAAAGGTCTTGTCCAAGTGCAAGGTGAGCCAAATTATAATAGTAAAATCAATGTTAGTAGAACCATTATTAAGAGAGGAATGTCCGTGGCAATGATAGATCCAGAAGTATTACAGGTTGGAAGAAATCGTCTGAAGCCAGTGAGGGCACTAAACGTTAATGAGCTACTTATCAAACATTTATGTGACCAATGGAAGGTAGAAAGTGAAGCTTTGAATCTTACTTTATACAAAGACATATTGGATTAACAGAACTCTAACGATTTGGAAAAAAATGATGGAAATGTTTGCCAGTTCGTTGAAGTTAACGAAGTATTCATTTAATGTCAATAATAACTAATTTTCATGTACCTATTCTTTTTAAGTGTAGATATAATGTTCCTCATTTAGCGTTATTCTTAAAATAATAAAAAGTACCGCCTCCAGTGAATTATTTATGTTTGAAGAATCTTGGCCGCAAATCGAGGTATATCCATATTTGAGAAGCAAAACTGACTAAATCCAAAATGTTTATCTGTTTTTCGTGGAAACCAAGAGCCTATATTCGTCACGATTTTTGGAATAACATGCCAGAGATGCTACCTAACGAAATATGCAGTCAGTGTATTCGAATATTGCTTACTTCTTTTTTCTCAACTTTATAAAAAAGGGATTTGGCCGGTTTTGCATCTAGGCGACTTAAATCATATAATCAAGTTTTACGTTTACAGAAACGGTGGGAAGTATGGGCAACAGGCGATCGCTTTATTTTTATCTCCCTCGGTCCAATGCAAATGTAATTCCTCTTTCACGCGAAAACGCGATAGATCAGCATTGATAGGTTTCTATGATTGCGTAATGAAGTTGGTATAATTATCCCTAGCTATTCTCTGGATATCCACTGTACATTTCGTATTTACATCCCCTAGATGTTGTTTAAAGTATATTTTATGGACATCCATTCAATGTGCAGTATATACGTACATTATTTAGCCATTAACTGGATGTCTACTAGATATTGAGTGTTGTGTGGGTATAGTAGCAGTCACCATACTCTTCGGAGTTTTACAATCACGTTCACTGTTCACGACTGTTTGGCTATTGGCTGACCAGTATTAGAAAGAGACTCCTTTACACCACTCGATTCATACAGGACGAAAATAACGTGTATCATTTCTCTCCCAAAACAAAACTGATATTTGTCCATTAATGTGTACAGTAAGTGTATAACATACTTTTTATGTCGTGTTCACATGTATCTCTTTTCTATTTTTAAAAAATAATTAAATAATGTATTACGTCATGTTATGTTATTATCGCTTGCATCTGCGAATTCCAAACAAGTTATTAATAAGATTGATTGCCACATTAGAAACATACTAATTAAATTCCTTGACGTTCATCTTCCTGGTATTGGATAAACACATATTTATTATCCGTTTCATGATTTTTTCATGAGTGGTTCGATCTTATTGCATTTCTCATAGTATTATTATGAATTTTCGTTTGAAACAAAATTATTCGATTATTCAGTAAAGTATAGAAGCTCATAATTTCGTCAAAATTGACTTTCTTAATTTAGAAATGTATGTAATATTATTAGATAATACCCACTATTATAGTGATTTGCGATCATTAGCTTACATAATTTATTTCTTATGCTGCTTTCCGTAAATAACGTTGCCAGTAACTACATCCATTGAAGATATAAATATATACGTAACTATAAATTATTAAGTATAATTTTAAAATACAACTTTGTAAGCAAATTCAACACAAACTAACGAAACACTCAGTCCTTTTTACTGAAATAGACCTTTTGTTAGTATTTCCTATTACAGATATAAAACTTGTATCCATTCAATAAGGTATTATGTAGAATGTTCAATATTCAATACATTAATCAGTGATGAAAAGAAGCATGTTCTTTTGAATAAGAAAACGCATGAAGCTCATAAAAGCAACAAACCAAAATTACTACATACAAAGCATACGAACGAGATTTAATTTTTTCTTCCAAGATTTTATATAAAGAGAGTAAAATTGTCTGAAAGTGTTTCTTGTTGTGAAAGAACAGGAAACGTGTTTGTGTAGTACAATTCTCCAAATAACTTCTTGCGGTAATTCATAATGTCGTTATTTCTATTCTAAAATTCATTGCTGTTTTCGAAATATCTAAAATTGTTAATATGGTAATTGATCTTCTGAAGTAGGTTTAAAAGCAATACTTGACGTACAGATGCCAAGAATCAACATTAAATGTTTAAAATATCGCGCCGGCAAATTCAATTGAAAGCCAGAGCGAGCGTATCTTCTGCAAAACACAAAACAGAACCGATTGGCACACATTGGGTCTATCTCTTAAAACTTCCATGTATTCGAAATCTACACAAAGATTTAACAAAACAAAAGGTTAGCTCACTTTTCTTGTTCCATATGGCGTACTCGCTTTATTAATAGCAAATAATGACCCTAAACCGAACGTGGACGGAATTATTTATAGTTTCCGACTCTCCATCATATTACTTTCAATAGCTTGTCAATGATTATACTTCCATAACATAGATTTTTGATCTGCGCACATTGAAATTGCGGCTGGTGTTAAGTTTGGTTTAGATGCTTTCTTTAGACTCTGTAACATAAACAAACATGTCCGTTACTACCCAAAATTGTATTCGTTTAGTTCATGTGCGTCGGCTTTGAGTTTATTACGCGTGTTTTCAATACGGTTGTTTTAAAATTATTTTTCGCAGTGATTTACCACTACAGTACATCAAGATGGATTATGAAATGTTTGTTGTTCCAGAACTTTTGGGATATTACGATGGTTTATTGGTTCGTATAATTTGTACTCGCATGCAATTTATCTAAGAAATCAAAACTTAAATTTCCACCTACATAAATTCGCAAAGTTTCAGAAAATATGTCAAAGCTCTTCCGGCTGCATAACAATCTTGGCTTACAGTAGCGGATTGCTGCAATTTTTTAGTTACTTAAATTATAAAACTTTTACAACCGGATTACAAAACCGTTTTATTACTTATACCAACATGAATTACATCATGTAAGAAAGTCGCTCACATCACTTTAAATCCTTTTAATATTGCAGAAGAGCAGTCGCTCTGGTGCCTCTTCAAATTTTAAACTTGTATACGTAACATAAATTACAACAAAGACATTATAAAAAATATTTCAAAACTAAAGAGCCATATATGAAATTTATTTAAGAGATTTTTGAATAATAAAACTGAAATAATCAAGATTCATTGCTTAAAGGGAAGATATTCGGAGTTCAAATAAAAAAGAAAAATGATTTGAGTATGTAAATCAAACTGCTATGCCGTGATGTTCTTCATTTTTGAAATAAGTTGTACAATAAATTTAAGATAAGTATTTTATTTTAAAATTTATTAAAAGAAGCTTTTAAAAAATGCCTACGTAAGGTAAATAAATTACAAATTGTTATCGTACAAAAATAGAGAGCTAGTTAAACTAACATGTAATAAGAATGATTTTACAAAGATACTTTTAATGTGTAATTTAGCGGTAAAGTGCATGAGAGGTTAATGCCAAGAATAATTATTGTGGAAAACACATGGCTAGCTATTAGTTCACTCCTAGTAGTTTTCTTATCCAAATATATATGATTTAAAAATTTATTTTCATAGCCTAAGTTTTAAAAACGATAAACACTAATAGCGTATTTTAAAATACTGTACTTGAAATTCAACTATGCAACAATTACGGAAGTTAGTTTCTGGTGTTGAAGTTTAAAGTAAGAACCAACATTATAGAACGATAGCACTATAAACATTAAGTTCTAAGAACACATAAGTGTATTCCAACGTTTGTTGAAACTTTCCCAAATTACCTATTTCAATATAGATGATTAAAGTTTAAATTTCTACAATTTAAACCATTAGGAGATTAAATTTAAGAGACGGGTTGCATTAAAAACTACAAATTGTAAAATGGTTTCGAAAGTTTTCAAGTTATTGCAATTCTTTTACGGTTTCGTGGTTTTTCCTCTACTTCACATTCAAAATTTTCTCCAACTTTTCACAAAAGGGTCAGAAATGTGCCAACGGAAAGTTTTGTTAATTCGTTTATTACCTGGAAAAACAAAAGTTTCTAATTAATACAAACCATCGCTAAATCTAACTGAAATAAGTTAACCAAAGTAATGTACTTTTATTCTATCACATTATAGAGTAAACGTTTAATTATGTTCATGCACACAATTTGCAGCGTGCTTAATAAAAGTACTTGACATTCAAGTAAAGGTTAACGACTTTATGTATAAATCATTTAATTCATTATTTTAAAACCTACATTCGTGTTTTCACGCTATTTGCCTTGTCATTATGTGCCCCTTCACACATTACCATCGTTTTGTAAGTAATTACTATTTCAATCGATAATTATCTTGTTTCCCACAATATATAAGCTAACGTTCTAATTAATTAACGACCAGCCAATACCTTATTTTTAGGTCCTTACCGAGTGCGTTAAAAAACCAATCTAAATTCAGGTATTTCCACTATCCTAATTAAATACACGAGAAAAACCACTTTGTGTTTTTAATGCAAGGCTACTGTGAATTTAAACACTCGTTGACAAATTGCTGGTTAAAAACTGTATTTTTATTGTACAAGATGAAACGTTCGCTGCAGATAAGTGCTTTGTTTCTAAATATTTTTCAAATAAATGATATTTTTGCGTTTTTACTTCTATGTTTAAACTCAATCTTCAACTTTAAAAAAACACATCGATCTATTTCGAGTTTTTGCTTATTTATTCTGCGCAATATTTAATTTTACTATTCCCGATTCAAAATTTATACCTACAATCTGGTATTTTTCAATCATCGTTGAATCTTTATTATTTTAAACTATATATGAATTTACACGTTTATTACAAACTACTGAATCTAAATTTGTTAGGTAAGAATGACTGGTATTTGTAAAACTAAATAATTTGTTTGACGTTGCAATAACTCTCTTTGTTTTATGTTAAGTTCAACCTTAACAGGCGATCAACGAACTGTATAAATGTAGTAAATTTAGTATTTTGTTGATAAAGAATAACTGTAACGTAATCGTGTCGTTTCTTTAATTACAGGTAGTTAGTTTTATGCACCTGTTATTACCTACGACTATACCAAACCTATTATACACCACCGATACCACACACATTTATTTAATAAAACTCCTCCCTCACTCAATTAGCAAAATCTTCTAAATTTTTGCAAAATGTCTCGGTTTGCGATTAATTACGACAAAGTTATTATGATTAAGGGAAACGTAGTTAGGAGTGGTAAAAAATCAAGTGCTTTTTTAGGCCATGCCTTAACTAACTAGAATTCTTTCTTTCAAGGAGTGTACTTGAAACTTTCAAACAAATGAATTGATCTTATTATCGATACTTCTAAAGTCAGTGTATAAGTAATTGTTTCATTATTACACAATATTACGCTTCCTTGTCCATACTTTTTACTAACTAAATGGGGGTGTGGAAAAGAATTGAAAATGAATATTCCGGTTTTTTACACTATCGGTGATTTCTGCTATTTTCATTAGAATGTGGAAAGTAGGATTTTACAGTTTGGAGCTCCGTTAAATCACCTTACACACTGCGATGGATTGTTAATGTGCTTTTAATAAACAAATTTTTATTTAGCATAAGACTCTAAATTTCTTTTAAATAAATTTTATAAATTTAACTTTAAACTTTTAAAGTTCTCTTAATCTCAGGTTTGGGTACATTTTTAATTGAAATATTAAATTAGTTTAACAACAATTTATTTCATCCACAGCATATCTTTAAATACAAAACACATTACATAAAAATATTTTATAAAACCCTACTTTTATTACTTGCAAGTATCTTTAATCTACTGAATAATTTTATTCATAATTAACGCAAACATTAATTTATTAACAAACTCTTATAAGACTAACCTGTAACATTTGACGAAATTTTACTTATTTCGCGCATTGCTTCCTTCATCGGACGCATGAATTGCTTTCTTCATTCGATATTGACACCATTTTCTTATTTCTTTCACAAATTTTTTAATTGTTTATTTACAATTAAATTTTATATTCACTTTTCGGAGATCTACTTTTAAGTCACTTTTTACACGTTCATACGGAAATGCATAACGTATTTAATTAATGGGTTTAAAATTTCACTCGATCGATTTTAATTATTATTTGTTCACTTTATTTCTTCTAACATCTTAGGAGTTCAACATTTTAACATTCAATTTTACTTTAACGTTTTCACACTTCTACCCTTTAATACCGAATTTTCGCGCTTTTTATTCTTACGTCTTAGCAGTTCAACATCTTAACATCATAACTCTCCCCTCTGTCTTCCTGTTTTCATTTTGTCCTTCAAAAATGTTCACACACAAAATCACTGAGTTTGTTTTCTAGGTATCACTGTTATCTTACTTCGCGGTGCCTGAATGTCGGTAATATTATATTAAATACGTGATGATTTGTCCAATTCAACCGCACGTTTCACACAAACAGTTTTATTATTTAGACTGCAGATAATTTTATTTTACGCTTACAACTAAACAAACAAATTCTATTTCCTACCTACTTAATTTAATTAAATGAAGAGGCTTTGTCTACAAAAATGAAAATAATGCTTTTTCTTAATTGAAATTAGATTAGTACCAGAAATCTTAATTTTATTACCTTATCAATGATTGATTTGAATTCACACTTACTATAAATTTTTATTAATAAATTTTGTTTCTAAATTGTTTATTTTTTTATTTAAAATAAACTTTTTCCAGTGCAACACGAAATTTGTATAATATTTTTTGGCACACAATCATTTTCAAAAAGTAAAAAAAGAACAAAATTATTATCGTGTCAAGTATGGTGTAAAGTAAATTGTTTAAAATGAATATATCGGGTTTTATTTTTAAAACGTTCCCAAATAGGAGATAAATCAGCCACTACTTTACCGCATTGTGTGTAAAAATCAAGTTTCAAGACAAGTATAAACAACTTAAAAAATGTGCTTTACAGTTCAGGAGGCCAAAAAGTTCTTTTTCACACAGTACTCACGGGAAAATTTACTGGATTCTTGATACCTCAACAATAATATTATGTTACGTGTAAAAAAATGTTAACGATAATTTTCAACTAGAAATTACATAATGAGGGGTTCCTCCCTAGCTCAAGAGATGTGGTGTGGAATGTTGGATGATTTGCTTTCGTGAAGATATAGGGTCTTCTGTGCCGTTTAATTCCAATGTTAAGATCCTATGTCACGGGCGCCACTCTCAAGAATACAGTTTTTAATAAATATATTTTTGGATTTCACTATCATAAACATCGATTTGTTACGCAACTTTGGTCGAATCATTTTTCACTAAAATATACTGATTTGTTATAATTAAGTTTTGAAGACAAAGCTGTTTTTACAGATTTTGTCATAAAATATTGAAATCCTTCCCAATTTATTAATTGATCTTGAATTCAGAAAAACGTCCGCACAAAGTTGGAGAGAACATTGTAGAATATGAAAATAGTATATTAAAGTACACGTTACAGTACGCATATTTTCCAACATGAATTCGAATAGCCTTCTGTAACAAGTGCTTTATACTATTTTTTCTATTTAGCGACAATTACTTTACTTAAAAGTAAAAAATTCAATTTTAAGACTTGGGTTTTTTCAAGTAATTGGCAAGTTTTCAAATAAAACAATTTTAGAAGGCTGTGCAAAATTTAATTTAATACTTAAAATTTCTGCATTTTTTATGTTAAGTATTTGTGTATCAGTCTAAAATCATGAATGAAGATATTTCCTTAACCCTTCCTGAAATTCGAGAAATTGCACAAGAAGTTGTACATAATTTACTGCCAAACAAGTCTCGATACCAATATGAAGGACGTTACCTGAAATTTCAAAACTGGTGTGTCGAAAACGATATAGAAGCTATTTCTGAGAATATGTTACTTGCATTCTTCCACTATGTGGAGTACCTACTCTATGTTGCGGTCATGCTTATCTATACACAAAGGTGTAGATATCCCACATGTTCGAGAAAAGAGTCACAAGTCAAAAATTGACATTTTGTCAGTAGGAGCAAAATAAGAAAAATGTTTTGTGAAAATTCATTTGTTTCAGCAATTAGTATATCAAAGCGAAAAATCAAAACTGTCTGGGTTACAATACTTTCCAGAGTATCTTTTCTGTTATTTTAAATATCCCAAAGATGTCAGCATCTCCTAAATTTAACCCACTTTTGAAGTTGTGTCGTTTTTGAATAGCAAATTTTGTTACCCTGTTCCAAATTGTGGCGCTTCATTATTGTTAAATATGAAAATGCCATGCAATTATGTAACAAAAATTTATTGTTATTATACGGTAATTTTACAAACTATTGTAATACTCATAATAATAAGATGGTACAACACAGTCCTTTTTACTATTATTTCGTTTGATGTTCTCTTTAGATTGTTTAAATAATCCTAGAAAACCATTTTTGTTCTTAGCATCTATGGACAGCTTACTTTCATAAAGTGACTTCAGAGTCAGTACATAATTATTTGCAGCATTCGTTCTTTTAATCCTTTTAACCAAAACTTTCTTATATTCGGTATCGGCATAAGATGTTTAGCACCAGAAGGTAAATTGACGACATTTCTCTACTTTAATTATTTTGATGTCACTCATCAATATAGTACTGTTGGAAACGTCTTTTGAAAAATTTGTTCCACACTGGGAAGATAAATCTTTTATATTCAGAAAATTTTGGTGAGACAATTCGACGACCTCGTACGGATGTGTCCTCCTATCTGTTCTAATTATTGTTATGTATTGATCTGGCACGTAAATTGGAGCCCACTTCATGGATTTTTTTCTCGATAAGTGACTGAACATTGTCCCCTTCATTCTGACTATGACCTTTGTTAAGGAACTTATGGGCGATTGATTTTACCTTAAAAACTTGCACAGCATGCATATACATTGAAATAATAAATCTGAAACAAAATAAGAATAAAGCTGATAATTATATTCATACCTATTCTTCTGCTGACCACAACAGTTGTCTGAATAAAATACTAGTTCCAGGTCATCTGAATTTGCGGCATTTCCTTTTTCTTCGATGAATTTGAAAACACAGCTCCCTATTTCATTCAAACCTCTCCTACCCTCACCTTCATGCCAGATATAACACTTCGTAGTATTGGAGTTTAGTTGACAGATTGTAAAGTTATATGAGTGTAATTTTGGTATGTAATAAAACAAAGACACTTCTCTTCTGGGACAGGGAAGTACCGCTTGTAAATCATAGCAGGATACAATGCAGGTGTCATTAACTTTCTTTTTATTTTCTGATTTTTCGATTCTGGACGGTACCTTCTCCTGTTGATGCTGATTTTATCTATCATCATCTTTGGCTATTAGTGCACAACTCGCATTGGTCTTTTTTAGGAGAAAAAGAAATTGTATTCTCAGTTGAAAATCCGACTAAACATTATACGGTGACCATATCGGCGGTTCTGACTAATACAATTCGTTTGTAATCCTCATTAATCAAAGGAAAGGTATCGGTATCGCTGATGATAACAGCTTAGCTGTTGAAACACGTGTCCGAGTCAAGTTTTTGGTGCAGTTTTTGGTGTTTTTCTGTTGGTTATCCTCATTAATAACAGCCAGAGATTTTCCGCCTTCAATGTACTCTCTCGTGGTTTGTGCCTGGAGGTAGTGTGATTCGATTCGTGGAATCGAATCTATATGTCTTCTCATATCGGCCTTGATTTTTGGATTTACATGCCAATGTTTTCCGTATTTTCCTTGTAGGTCGTCTTCAACAAATCTTGATTCTTTTTTACTAATAACAGTTCGGATAGGATGGTCATTTATGTCGAGGGTGGTTTTAAAAAAAGGTTGGCGCACGATAATTCTGATCTCACCAATGTCAAAATAGAAGGCGTTGTTAAGACGTCTTCTTTGAGGTGCATTATTCCCATATTTTGTTGATATCAATTGCATTATTAGCAGCAATGAAAACACGTTGTTTGTTAACATCATTCAATGCCCAAAACCTTGTAAAAATATGTCTTCGTTGGGCATCATTTATTTTTGAAGGGCATTTTAGCCGACATTTTGCACCACAAGGGGGTCTCATCTTTCTTGCCTCTAATTGACGGTTAGTTTTTGAACAAGAAGTGTATGCCTGACCAGTACTGCAAAGCATTTTTGTTTTATTTTTTGTCACTCTAACCTCTATTCTTACCTCTTTTGGTTGGTACGATGACTTCATTATCATATTTTAAACCTGTATTATTTATAGAGGCTCGATCATTGTTTGTATCATTTAGTCTACTTAACATGGGCAGTGTAACAACAATTTCATAACTGATAGGTTTTTCGGCAATAGGGTGCCGAGGCAACGAAGAATTAGGGGCATAATCAGAGTCAGAACTAGAAGATGAATCAGAAGACTGGCCTGTTGAGCTAAGACTTTACTACTTTGATTGAATATTACCAGAAGCAATATCTGATTCAGAAAAGACTTTGCTGTTTGTGTTAACTATTGGAGTATTAATTTCGGGACATTTAGCTGTAAATGGAATATTAACCTCACAAGTTTCGGCTGTATTTTTTGATATTAAATTCTCCGTTTCTTTTTCCTTATTAATATCAGGTCGATTGAATGTTAAACATTCGCTTTGCAGCAAAGCGGTACCGTTAAGATTGGAATTTTGAAAATTCGGCATTTCCTGCTTTGAAAAGGACTTAGTGTTAGTTTCAGATTTCTTTGTTTTATCCATTTCAGCAACTTACTATTTGTCATTTGCATTGATTGCCGTTATTCTCTCACCACGAGAAATCATGTTTGTCTATAACAATAAAGTGTACACTTGCTATCATTGCCAAATATGTTTTATTATCGGTTTTGTCAATGAATTCATTAATGTCACTTTGTTCTAAGATTTTGGACTTTTTCTGATGAACGTTTTAAATAAGCCTGCAACTTGTTATACTTTGATATATAGCACACAAGCGTTTTTTTCTAACTTATCGTAATGGATGTTGTGTCAATAGTCCCATTGGGATTAATACTATGGGAAAAGTGTCATAGAATATTACGACCTTTATAAGATTACCAAACCCACTATTTTTCACAGGGCATTGTTTTAGAAGGTCAAGTACGTCGCATATAGCCAATCAAGGTGGTGATTTGTTGACGATAAAACAACATGGAGGTTGGAAATCCTCTACCGTAGAGGAGGGCTACATTGATGTTTCCTTAAAAAAAACTAAAGTTCCAGAAATGTTTGAACCTCAACAAACTGATTTAAGTTTACCTGGTTGCTCTACTTCATCAAAACCACATCTTGATTACATTATAGGCACAGGTACAGGTCACAGCAATGATAATCAAAACACAGCGGAAACCAAAGTTTACCTGGTGTTAATGTAAATTTGAGGGGTTCCACTGTAACTATTAATGTATATAATAATGGTGTGTTTCATAAATAATGTTAAATGAACGGAAGTACAAATGACACTCGGCGCTACCAACTCTAAGTAAATAAAATACACCGTACGGTTAAAGTTGATAACAAATCCATTTTAGTACTTTTTTAGGTGCTAAAATAGCTTTGTTTTAGATGCGTAATAAAAAAATAATATTTTAGAATATTTCAGTTGCATCTGAGGGTGTTATTCTGGCGCTTCAAAAACATATATTTTCTCTCTATAAAAAACCTGAAACTATTTTTTCAAACGTGTCCGTGACCGTGTTTTAATATTGTTTTTATAAAAAAAAATAGTGGAGTTCTTAGCAATTCGATATAACAATTTTAGTACAAAAGGGTACAGAATGTTGTTAATAACTGTGAGAGAAACGCCAATAAAACAATCGATAAATTAGTCATAAAGCAGTATGGCGCCAAACAAGGACATAACGTTATAATTGCTTCCAGTCTTTGTTCACCAGAAGCCAATATAGTTAGAGGTACTATTTTTTCTTCTGGAATCTTAAGGGAGTAGGTACCCTCAAAATCTGTAAACGTTAACACAAAAAAACATAATTTCCGCGAAAAGCAATAAACGGCTTGTACAAAGGGAAAACATTGATAAAATAGTTTATGCCAGAACAGAAGTAACTTAACATTACCTACTAAAATAATTAAGCCGAACGGATCGCGTGATTATTAGTTTTTAACAAATAAATCTCGTATAACTAATTAAATATTAACTGTTGAAACGTATTGATTTTGCTGTTACAAAATTTTTAAATTATGCTACTTGTACTTTTAACTAAACGGAAGATCGACGTGATGAATCAATTTCACAAAAACGCACTCTAATTCACATGTAAATAAATGGATCAATTTATTAATTCAAAGCATTTATGTTTGTTTCGTTACTAATTTTATAAATACCTGATATCAGCTGTCTATGAATCTAGGTTGGAATTCGTGGGAGTTGCAGAACGAGTCGTCGATAATCAAAGACGAAACGAAAAGATCGAATTAACATTTTTTTTAATATGCGCCAAACTTCGAAACAGGTTATTACTTAAAACCCCACGAAACGTCCATTATCATTTTCTTTTTAATATGAAGAACTTTAAGAAGAAGAATTGTAAGAGACAAAAGTTCCTTTTTTTGTGAGACTGAAATTGTTTACGAGCGATCTCGAAAGAAAAAAAAGAATTCATGTTGAATAGTTAATACTATATTATTTACGAAAAAATAATAAAAACCAGTAATAATAAAGAAAATTAAAAAAACGAAATATCTCCCAAATGCATCGTGATATTGTACTGTTTGTGGTTAATATAAGTGAAAATAACATAAGTTTAGTCGGTAATACAGATTTCCATCAATTTTCAGGCAATAGTTTAAAAGTGAAACTTTCATTACTAGAAATTAAAACGGCATTTTCACACCATGACAATCTCTACCAAAACCCTACTTTTGTGTGTATAAGTAGAAATCATTTTTTTAAGTATTTTTATTAATTTCTTACTGGGTCGTAGCTGATAATTCTCATTCTAACAGTTTAGCAGTTATCTGCAGTATGAGCTTTCTACAGCCAATAATTTTTCTATACTTAAAAGTGTTTAAATTTTTCTTTTCTTTTTCTTCCTTTAACTTGAAATCGTATACAACCTCTTATATGAGAGAGACAAAAATGCAATATTTACGTGGTATAATTACCTACTTTTCCTATTCTCATATTCTACAATAACGCTAGGTAGGATTATAGTTCAACAATGTATGGTATTTCATCCATAAAATACTGTTTTATTGACTTAAAATATTTAAGTATAATAAAATGTAATTACTAAATCATATTTATTCTGTGGTAGCTGATCCTTTTTCTGCAACAAAAACATAAATTTTATATGTAATATTATATGGTTGTTGTATTGTTAGATTAATTATTTTGTTTTCACCTTCTTATACTCTTACATATTCAGATTTAAAAAAACTACAGAATTAGTTACTTATTCTCTAATGCTCTGCTTAAACGTAGTTTGAGTTAACCAGTTGGTTGTCAAGTTTCACTTCCGTTTCATAGGAATATTGAAGTCGGGCAGTTTATAATTTAAACAAGCCGATAGCCCAATTTTTTTGATACATTCCAATTTTCTAGAAAATTCTTTAAGCCGATTTCGAGTAATCCAAATTGGTTTAATCGAATTTAGAGGTTGAAATTCCCCAAAAACTTCACGGTATTTAGAGCATCATTTATTGTCCAAAGAACTAATTTTGAGGAAATTCATACTAGTAGTTTTTAAAAGAAAAACTTAAGGTATGTGATTCTTCCTTAATTGAGTTTTTCTAGAAAAATGACGTTAGCCATTTTCTTAATAAATTCCTGGTCTGGACGTTATGTACTATACGTGTGCAAATTTTAAGGAAAATCCGGTTTTTGAGAAAATCGGTTTTTAAATTTTATACCCTTAATTTCGGGAGTAGAAAAAAAAAGAAAAGAGTACCTCTAAAATACGTCTCAAAAACCCTACATATGAAATTCGAATCAAATTATTGTTTGGCGTCTAGGTCAGAGTACTTACATACGTACATACATTTTTTTTACAAAGGGCGATTTCTCTCTAGGTATGCGAGAAAGTAAAAGTTATTACTCCCAATTTGGACCTACATTTTCTAAACACAAATCGAAAAAAGCTGTAGGGGTCTTACAAAAATTTAAAAAAACAATGACATTGTTATGAAAACGAACTGAATTACACTAAAAAATTTAATCGGCAGTAGACTTTATGAGCCGGTAACAATACTATACTGTATAATAACATAATAATAATCTGACTTACACTTGTTGTTAAATACAATTATATACTCAGTTTAAAAATGCTTATCAATTTTTTTGAAATGTAGAGTCGACGTTTAATTTTTCTTCGATGATGTTCAATTCAGCTCCGTTTTTAAAGGAATAACAACAATCACAGGTAATGTCAGCGTCATCTTCAAAAAATGTTTTTTTTATTACTTATTTCTTGATTTTTTCTAAGTAATGTCCCTTGTGAATTATATAACTTAGTTTTCCAAATAACTTCCTTACGAAATTCTAAAACAGAATCATAATTTAGATTTACATCAGTGGTTTAGGTAAACTATTAGTTTTATCATAATTGTTGGAATTTTATTTTAATGTTAGATATGACAACCACGCCCTAACTTTAAGATGCCTTGAAAAGGCTTCGATAGACCAAGCGAAACGTCGGCATATTGAAACCGGGGTAGTAGTTTATTTTCATACTTCCACATTAAGGAATCCTTGGCAGGATAATCACCCAGAACTATTATTTTGGAGGATTTATCTTTTTAACTGGATTAGTTTACTTATTTCATTTTCAACAACTCTTTTATAATAATAATAAGTCTTCTGTAATACAGGAGTAAGATTAGCATAACTTTTTTATTGTGTAGACCTTGGCGTAGATACTAAAGTTAGATCACCGTTCATAATTTTACTTACTGTTTGTTGAATCTGAAGATCACGTTCTTTGGAGGGTCACTAGTGTCATTATTAAGTATTTCGTTCATGTCAAGAATTTGACGATACTTCTTTGGTGCATCCTTTCCTATCATAAACTTTTACAGGTCTCTTCGGAAGACTTGGCAATGATTAAAGCGTTTAATAGTAGACAACGGTTCAGTTTCGATTTCGGAATCAAAAGAATTTATTCCTTTTGTGTGTCTTTTACGTCGAAACTTCTTAACTTCAACATCAGAAAAATCTATGCCTGAAGTGGTTTCAGCCAGCAGTAGTTTAATTTTCCAGATTTGCAAGAATTTGGTGAAACTGTAAAATGTTAATGTAAATTGTAAGTATCATTATATACATAGGTTTTTTTAGTAGGAGAAAAATAATTAAATTATTAGAATATGATGTTAAAAATTTCTCGAACAAGCTTTGACATGCGTTGTTAATGCCAATACTTCATCACAACAACTTCTACCTGAACAAAATCCTGCTTGTTCGATTGGTAATTTCTCTTCAATTAATGGATTAATTCTTTACAATATCAATCTTTCCAAAACCTTATAAATTATACTCGGGTCCGGACATTAGGGCGCCGCCGATAAGGTCCGGTCGAAAAGGCACGGCTGTTAGGGCGCGAGGATACAAGGACAGTACGGCGCGGAACAAATGGGCGCAGGACAAACACAAACAAAACTTGTAGATTTTTGGCTGTAAATGATGTAGTATATGATCTTAAACATAATAATAAAAAAGTAAACACCTACTACTAATAAAACCATCATAAGTAAAAGTTTTATTCAAAAATATTATTGCGGTATACAAAGTTCATAACAGATAACTAAATGTATTACAGCTATTTCAAAAATTAAAATCATGCATTCATTTGATAGTTATGAGAAATACCACGTAGAAACTAAGAAATACCAACAGTTAACTGTAACGACAATAGAATGTTTAAGTGCAATATCGTTATCAAAAGCAATAAGTTCAAATTCAAAACACTCGTGCCGATAACAAGCCAAGTATTTCTGTACAGTAGCATACACCCAACGAAAGAACACCTGATGCGCATTTTGCTCTTATTATGAGCTCATCAGAGGTGTATACTTAAGTGCGGTTTACAACTGTACAAGAAGGCGGTTGATCTTTTAAACTCACGTGGAGCAATGAACATAAGTGCACTTAAACATTCTATTGCCGTTACAGTGAACTGTTGGCAATTCTTAGTTCATACTATTTTTACGTGTTCTTTATACATGAGATGTAGTAAGAACAAGTGTTCTTATACGCGTATCTGCTTGGACGTACTTGTTTTTTTCATTGGTGGCTCATAACCGGCAATTAATTGTTTCCAAACACATCCCTACTACGATGAATAGTTTTTAAACTGGTAATCAGCTTCCAAATTGTTGGGTGATTAATTGAAAGTCCAGTCTGTAAGCGATAACTGATCAATTGCATAACACAACACCGCTATGGGCACAAACGCTAATGAGGTTATCATACGCGTTTGTAAAGCGGTTAACTCGAAGTAGCAGGAGATATTAAGGGGATTTAGGTCAGGTACAATTTTTTCAGTTGGTCTATCATTCTTGTGTACATGAGAGTTTGCTTATTTCGCAACAGAGCATATATGACGGCAAATATTCTTACAGGCGTCTATGTTAAATTTGAGAAGTGTTTATTTATTTCATTTTATACTAAGAAGTAAATACAGCATTTTCGATTGATAGAGCTATACTCACCTCACGGACTTTTGTTTCCCGACCAAATATTAAAATTCTATTCAGTTGTGAGCCGCTTTCAGCTATTAAAAAGTTTTCTCTTACCGTTTACAACAATTGTTTTAAATTGATCTGGAATTGTCAAATTTTCTACACGTAAAGGAGCTGCAGGCGCAGCATTCACCTCATTTCTCTTCCTGCGAATAATTTTTTTAAAAGTAGAATGTTTCGGCAAAATTGCTTGCGCTGCTTGTAAGAAATTTGCGCCATCAAGGCATATGTTAATGATCTGGGACGTTTGTCCCATTATTTCGCCAGCGCGTATTTTCATTTGACCACGAACCACGTCTGCCTCCACTTTACCTGGATTGCTGTCGTGAGAATGATTATGCATCTGTTTTATAAGTACACCATATGATGTATGGATACGACATTTGCACCCATTGTTCTTAAGCTCACACCCACATTAAGAGAACCCACCAAAAAATTTGTTTTTCCTAATATCTGTTTGTAGATACTAACTATCAAGAAAAACAAAGAATTGCCTTAGTCCCCAGCGCCATTCTGTGTACGCGCTTATGGTTTTATTAAGTAAATGTCTACTTTGTTAATTCATACCTCTATTTTCAGCCATCTCTTAAAAGCGGCCACCTCTAAAACTGGCCAAGTTTTCCAAGTCAAAACCAATTATACGAAAATATCCATATTAATGATCCTCCTAATAGCGACCACCTCTCGATAACGGCCACGGCCACTTATTTGTAAACTTTCTTGGAAAAATACATGTAATTCTACCTCCCATTTCCGGCCATTCTTAAGTAAGGTCATTAGTAGGCAACAGCTTAGCGCATAAAATATAATTGTTTCATTGTGTGAGGCTTAAGTAATTACCGGTATTTAAGAACGGATTTAAAGAATTTGTTCGATTTACAATATACAGTCATTACAGAGAAAGTGCAAGTAAAAGGTTCATTAAGCTCACCCCACAAATCGTATTTTGCGTACATAGTTTGAGTTAGTATGTTCAACAGTGCTGTTACATATAGACGTACAGAAAAATTACAATGTTGCTAAAAAGAAAATGTTTGTCTCTTAAAGAGAAAATTGATATAATTGTGGAAAGTGAAAAGTTCAATTCCAGTGCTGGAAAGTTGGCTGAAAAATTTAGTGCTTGAAGAACGCAAGTTAACGATATTTTAAAAAATGTGATTTAAAAAAGCTATTTGAAGAAGGTTCCAATACAGAGCAGAAGAAAAAATTTCCTAGAACTGAAAGTTTAGAAATTGACCGAGTAGTTTACAATTGGTTTTGTAAAGCTAGGAATAAAAATATCCCTATATCTGGACCTTTAATAAAAGAGAAAGCATTGGAAGTTGCAGAATATTTAAAAATGACGGATTTTAAAGCTTCAAATGAGTGGCTTGAGAAATTTTCTCAAAGACATAACATAACCTTTAAAACAATTTGCGGGGAGTCAGATGGTATTAACCTGGACACTGTTAAAGCTTGGAAAGCAAAGTTGTCAGTAATATTGAAGGAGTATTCACCCATAAATGTGTACAATGCTGACGGACCGGATTTTTTTTTTGCGATGCCAAACAAAACGTTCTCTTTAAAAAACGATAAATGTAGTGGTAAAGTAAACACCCAAGATGCTTTAAATGCTCTCATATCAACAAATTGCTTTTAGAATGGGTATCTAATAAAAAAGCTTGGATGACGGTAGAGATTATGATTTCCTGGCTAAAAGAATTTGATGAAAAAATGAAAAAAGAAAATAGAAAAGTCTTATTATTTCTGGATAATGCCAGTCTCATCCCAAAGTGACTCTTGAAAATGTGAACATTGTTTTTGTACCCCCAAACACCACATTCCATTGCCAGCCCCTGGATCTAGGAATTATCCAAAACTAATCTATTGATTGTGATATTTTGACCGAAAGTCCCAATTTAAGTATTCAAGATATAATCAGTGAATTAGACTATAGTGAAGGCTGTGATCTGAACAATGAAAGTGGTGCAGAAGAATCCGAAGTTTTTACGTCAAACATTAAAGATATGGGTGAAGTGTGTGAAAAACTAAGAGATGTGCAAAGTTTTCTATTTTCTAATGATAAGAGTGAGCTAGCGGTAGAAGTACTTCAAATTTAAAAATGTAAAACAAACCTTAATACAAAAATATTTCACAAAAATGTAATTTAATGGTATGTATATGTATGTAATTAATTATTGTAATTGGTATAACGAGCAATTAGAAAATAAGTAGGTACATATTATATAAATGTATGTATTATGTATTCAATATGTATAACTCTTTCATTATTATATCGTCTAATTATTTAGTATTGCATCATCATATTTATAGTTATTTTTTAATGCAGATATATAGCGAACCGTATTATGTTCCATACTTAAAAGATTTTAATAAACAACGCATTGAATAATTTTTTTCCTCCCAATAACGGCTACCTCCATATACCGGTCAGTTTTGGAGCAAATTTTAGTGACCGCTATTTAGAGGTTTTACTGTACAACAGTGTATCACAAAAAAATTACAAGTCATGTGTGTGTTGTATACTTCGTTTCGCGCCCATTTATCCCGCGCCCTTATTTCTCTGTGTCTATTTATTTTGCGCCCTAATGTCCTAGACCGATTATATTTAGCAAACTTATTGGTGCAAACAGAAGTTCTAGGAAAACAAATGCTCTCTGAAATAAAAGTGGAATTTTACATAGATGACAATCGCTCAACTGTTACTGAGTAGCTTACAGCAGAAAATAAAAAAAAAAGCAATGGTTGTTGAGTTTCAATACTTTTAAACTTGATGTATTTAACTAGGGGAAAAGCTATATGGGTTTAATATTATAGAAAACATCGTCACCTGACTTTTAAACCTCGTTAAATTTAATACCTATTAACAATTTATTAAATTTAAGCAATCGCATAAATTTACATGTAGGTCAATGATATGCAATTTAAATAAAAATTTTAAAACTGGTCATGTCAATTTTAACATGAACGTTAAACAAACATCAATTTTTTTCAATAAAATTCCTATCGAACATGAACTTGCCACGCCTAACACTGCTGGAAAATTAAAAATTCGACAAACATTTACTGAAGCAATCACTATACGTATTAATTAAAATTTTATAATACAACATAAATTATTTAAAAGTTAACCAAATTGTAATTATATGTTATCTTGATTAACTAAACATGTTTTTTCTGTGATCTGTATAGCCCGCAAATACAAGAGGAGTAGCAAGTTTTAGTTCTTTGAGGGACAAAAATCAAATTAAAGAAGAGACTTATTTATAAAGATAGTCCCTTTTCATTTGTGCAAGTTTATTCAGTTACGCTACATTGAGTCGCAAAGGACTAAATTCAAAATGTTCAATATAGGAAAAGATATCGACAGCTGCGATTAATCTAAACATTGAAATTTCTTATAAAAGCATTAGTAAGAACGTTTACCAATTCAGCAACTTGCACCCTAATAAATCCTCATTCTTTATCTCGTAAATTTTGTTTTCTCATTTTTTTAAACTATATATTTTTATCGAATAGTGCGTATACTATGAATCTTTTTGTAAAAGGATGACATATGTGAAGATATTCCTTATAATACATATGTTTTGATCTATAAATATATATAGAAAAATGTTCTTCAGACCGAATACATTTAAATAGGTTAAAATTTGTAGCGTTAATTTATCAGATTGTGATTTCGACCAGAAAAGAAAAAAATATTTATTTGCAAATTATTCTCATCGTTTTTTTTTCTTCTACCTCATTACAAGTTTTTATATTTACCCTTTGTAATAACAGAAGTTAATATCGCAATAAATTTAAACTATTAAAAATAAAATTCAAGAACTGTTTTAATTAATTACACCCCTTTAAAGATTTATTGAGAATGGTCACGACACTAAACAACAAAAGTTATTAAAACTGTAATGAATACATTCTAAACTGAGCACGTAAAATTTTTTTAGTAGGTGTGAAATGTACATAAGAATTAATGCTTGCTTCATTGTATTGTTTCAAACAATTTTAATTAACGAGTTGAAATTACCGCATGAAAGTCAAATTTCTTCATTTCATTCACATTTTTACGAAATCTAGGGATCTATAACGTGTTTGTATAACTGTATTAATGCAGAAGATATTTCTGATTCGTCAGGTTTATGGAATTGATTATTAGGTAAGTGTGCGCACACAGATATGGGAATTATGCAGTATGGTTTTATTCGATAAATGCAATTTTTGGAATGTACGTAATTTAGAGAACAGTTTTTAAAAGGCAGCAAATTGAATGGAAGACGGTTTGCATTTGGGTAATTCCACATGAAAACAACATGGCATACAATGGGCCGAGAAAAACTGATATCACCTTCGGATTCTACGGCCAAAATTAGTCTAAATCCAAGTTCACAAAAATTTTTCGTCTGTTTTATTGCCCTATACAACAAAAATTGTTTTTTATTGATTTTCAGTCATTCTTGACCAACAACGTTTTGACTTTTTTGTTCTAAAAACAATATTGTTAATAAACAAATAAGTGTCGCACATGATTCTTATCGAGAATTGAACGCAGAATCTGAAAATTGTATAAAAAACTAAAAAATTCCAATTGGAACATGATAAACGCTTATTTTTGGTTTGTGTTACTTTTTTTTCAAAAATGTTTTTCAATAAATGCATATTTTTATTTTTTGACTTTTATAAGCTAATGCTATTATCAGATAGTCAAACTTTAAGGTAATCAACAATTTTTGTTGGGGAATCCAAGTTAACAGGTGAAAATTCATTTTGTTAACATTTCGTTTATTTAATTAATACTCATATAATTTAGTTTTTCAGAAAAATTCTTTTTATAAAAAATAAGTGTTTCACATGATTCTTATAGGAAATTTTCCGTAGAATTCAAAAATGTTGTCTAAAACTCAAAAAGTACACTATTACATTAAAACTAACTTTTTAATTGAACAAAAAAAAGAGAATAGCAATAGTATGTTGATAAAACAGGGTGAAAATTAATGCGTTGCTTGCTTCTCGTATGGTCGTCGCAAACTTTCGTTGGTTGCCTCTCGTTTTATGGTTCCTCCGATTCCGTCGCATGGTGACTTGCCATGTGATGTCGCAAAAAATAACCAGGTGGCGCTGGGTTTATATTTTGCAACGTGTTCGCACAGATACAAGAAATTGTTGCAGTTTTTGTACTGGCCTCGGCATCCATCGCTAAAATAATGAACGCGTCGAACATGAGCTAGATTTTTTTTTGAGATAGTCCATAATTCGACCTTAGAAAGCATGAACGATAGTTGTGTCATGTTTTAAATCGTCGGAGAGATAACACAAACTTTGATGTTCTAGTTTGTTTTCTTGTTCATAATAAATGACAGCAAGATGAACAGTACAATTATTTTTGTCCAATAGTATGCTTGGGCTTGATCTTGAGCAATAAAATTGTAATTTTTGCTAAAGTCCATCAAAATTACACAAGCATCATTTTCCAGCGAATCTTTTAACTTCTAAAAGTGTTTAAACTATCCTGTGGTAGTGTAAGCGTGAGGCAGAAGTTTGTGAAAAGCAGAACTCAACTTGTCGAAAAACTCAGATGCCAGAACGTTGATCAAACATATCCCTCAGAATTTGATTGATTTTCTCTTCCATAGGACATCTTGTGCACTCGAGCAGCATACATTTTTTGTTCGTCGGATCACAAACAAGCGGCGACATAACATCTTTTAACGTGAACCTCGAACCGATAGCATAAAGTTGTAATTCTACATTCTGATGAATAGTGCACACACAGATAGAATGAGTACCTGGAGACCCGGCAAGCACACACCATTTTGGTCGAAGAGCACAGAATGTAGAAAATCCGATTTCAACGTTTGGATGTGCTATTTTGAACGTTGCATACCGTTCTCGCAGATTGAGAAGTAGCAACTGTTTTTGTTTGTAAACTATTTTTTCCACGCTGACGCAGTCTTTTTTCCCAGGCAGAATTTTGGAATTTCCGTTTGTTTCATTGCAATAAAAAGACATCACTTTCTGCTTCACTTCATTGGAAAGTTCTCTATTTCCACCTTTCTTGTCTGGAACCAAATACACTCCATTTTTTTCTCTCAATTTGCAGGCAGCAGCAGCAGTATACCGCGTTATCTCCAAATATTCTTCTACTTTCTTTTGTTCCAAATTTGGTACTAGTGTCAACAGCTGAAGTTTTGTAGCGTAGTTACAAGATTGGATAGCAAGTATGATCCCTTCCATCAAAACATCAGCCTTCTCCTTAATATCTGATGGAGAACAGTCAATGTCGTCAGTCAGGTGATACGCAGTTTTCAGTTTTTTACACATCACGTCTTTGACTTCCTGAATTTTTTGTCTTAAATACGGCGCTTTTGATTTATTTCGTTTGCCATCAAAGTTGATACGATTCAAATTCAAGTGATCAAATATATCTGCAATCTGTTAATTGCACACCTGAGAATCAGTGTTTGAATAGTTAGAGGTTGGTTGTGACCAATTTTGGCTGTCAGGAACACTTAAATCTGAAACACTTTCTGCGTTCCTGTTTTTTGATCAACTTCATTCAGATTTTGTTGCAGTGACTTACAACACGAATTAAAATACTTCATCCCAGGAGCCACGTTTACGTTCAACTTAGTCTTCAGTTCTTTAGCAACGTCAATTGTCACTTCCCGTAGAACTTTCCAAATACGAGTCTTATGTCGAGAATTTGGATCAAAGCATACTTTTTTATTGTTGGCATACCACTTGATGTATGTATCGTAATGAGTTTGGCACAGTTTTGAATTTGGCAGAAAGGTATTCAAACCTGAAAAAAAAAGAATTAATGCACGGTTTTTTCATAATTAAATTATCATTCATTATTATTATAACATCAAATACGGTACCTGTTCGCCACTGCACCAATTCCTTATTTTCATCAGATACGCTTTCGAAAGTGAGATAATCTTTTTTTGTGCATTGAATGTTTAAATAGTTTCCAACGATACACTTTGACTCATTACCTAAAATCAAATAATTACAAACATTGAAAATAATTGAAATTACTATCATAATTTCATAATTTTACGTTTCAATAAGTTATGGCAGTAGTGTAGTAGTACCGTTTCTGGCTCACTTTTGGCGCGAAATTTGAATTTGTAGTGGGATATTCAAATGTCGGTTGTCCTCGTTTGTGGTCGGGGACGTGCGCGCATGATCGGCGTCGTTCGGGAGCGATCGGAATTGTTCAAGGTCGCTCGGGACGTAGGGGCAAGGGGAGGGGCGCGGTAGGTTGAAGACCTTGCCCTCAATTTAGTGCAACGCCCTAGAT
The DNA here is from genome assembly GCA_030710515.1 of Abscondita cerata. NCBI lineage: Eukaryota > Metazoa > Arthropoda > Insecta > Coleoptera > Lampyridae > Abscondita > Abscondita cerata. The sequence continues at coordinate 302,588 of JALBCR010002208.1, forward strand.
TTGGGTTAGTGATCTGTGACCTCAATTGCTATGTTTCAGCTCAATGACCTCGACTACTGGTTGAAACTTGCTTTTGAATTAACTTAATAGAATGCGTGTGTAGGTTAAAGAAATTTGATATTCCCATGCAAGAATATGAAGTAAACAAGTAGGCTCGGGATCGATCAGGGCCGCTCGGGACGTAGGGGTAAGGGGCGAGGGCGCGGTAGGTTGAAGACCTTTGCCCTCAATTTAGTGCACCGCCCTAGATTTGGGTTAGTGATCTGTGACCTCAATTGCTATGTTTCAGCTCAATGACCTCGACTACTGGTTGAAACTTGCTTTTGATTTAGCTTAATAGAATGCGTGTGTAGGTTAAAGAAATTTGATATTCCATTGCAAGGATATTAAGTAAACAAGTAGGCTCGGGATCGATCGGGGCCGCTCGGGACGTAGGGGAAAGGGGCGAGGGCGCGGTAGGTTGAAGACCTTTGCCCTCAATTTAGTGCAACGCCCTAGATTTGGGTTAGTGATCTGTGACCTCAATTGCTATGTTTCAGCTCAATGACCTCGACTACTGGTTGAAACTTGCTTTTGATTTAGCTTAATAGAATGCGTGTGTAGGTTAAAGAAATTTGATATTCCATTGCAAGGATATTAAGTAAACAAGTAGGCTCGATCGATCGGGGCCGCTCGGGACGTAGGGAAAGGGGCGAGGGCGCGGTAGGTTGAAGACCTTTGCCCTCAATTTAGTGTAATGTCTTTGATGTAGGATAATGATTCTGAAGTGCGGGGATGATTGAGGGGTTCGTAATTGTTCGTGAAAAAACGATGTGTAGTATTGATAGATATAAAACGCGTGGGCGGAGAATCAAAATTGTAAATTTTTCAAATAAAAAAGCGTCAATCTGCACGGCTGAAAATTTGCATAAACATCAATCATCATAATAAAAAAACCGTGTGTCCCAGGAAATAGTTGCAATAGGCTTTTTCTATGTTAAATTTAAAATTAATGCATATTTTTTTTCTGACACAACTTGAGCACAATATATCAACATATTTTATTATATAGATAAACGAAAACAAATTTATGTGGTAATGTAAGTGTTTAAAGGGTATTTTAATAAAAAAATAGGAAAATGTTTATAATAATTTACGCCAAAAAATTCGGGTTCGATTCAGATTTTCGTAATTTTTTTTTTATTAATACAATTTTAATAAAATTGGTTTAATCTTTTTTCAAAATGTTAAATTCACCTTACAAAATTATATTATTGACAATGAAGTTAATTAAAAAAAGTACTGCAATCGGAATAGAACTCTAGTTAGAAAGCGCAAAACATTACTAGGCATCAAATTAACCAATTCGTTCACGAAGACCGCTTAATAAATCAATTTTACTGAATTTTTTAGTAAAATGCGCTTTGAATATTCATTATTATTACATCTATTTTATCTATCCAACATAATATAGTGTTGTATTGTACAAGGAAAAAAATATACGTTAATTTTTAATTTAACACGTGGGACACACGTTAGAGTAAAGTATGTATGAAGTTAAAGTAAAAGTGTATTTTAGCTCTGACGTATCACCGATCGTTTTTCTTTTGATATTTACACCGTACATATTGTAAGAGAATTTACGTCAATTTACCTGACTGAAAATAAGGCACTAAAAAAAGAAGAAAATATGTTTAATTAGCAATAAATTTTAAAATAATGAGTCTGTTTCATATTCTGTACTTTGTACTTCTTCTTCAATTTCTGGATCTTTATCGCTACCGTAAACGGACTCGTCATGATCAACTGAAAATATATATTTAAATAAATCTTATACGCCTTTAAGACTAGCAATTTGAAAATGAGCAACTGTGGGCTTTCAAACCATAGAAACTCATACTTACCATCAGCTGAGATCCATCCTGACGTTTTGGGTTCAAATTCAATTGATCTCGTGTGCAATATAGTGTGTCCTCTCTGATTAATGTAGAAGCTCGATATTGCAAGCAGCGTTTTTCAAATTTGCTTTTAAAAAGACTTTGTCTGTATCTTTAACTTTATAATTTTTTAAAAACGTTCAGTATGTGACATTCTTAATTTGTATGTGTGTCTCATAACCATACATACTTCAAACAAATGCCTCTTTCAGAAGTAGGAATTTTATCGATTTCAGTATCTCCTAAACTACAAAAAGCTTGCTGAAACTGTTTGTTTTTTGCGACTATTTGAAATGGGCGCTCTTTACTTTTTCTAAGAAATTCAGGATTATAATCGGCAAATGCATGAAATCCCGGTAATGCTTTGCACAGATCTAATCCGAAAAGTTCAGCGACAAATTTTCATGTTATCTAGCAAATTGTTGCTCATTTCAATGTTATCGAGAGGATTTACATTTCTATTCAGTAACATTTCAATTGTCAGAAGTTTTCTTTAAAATAATAAATTTCCCGATATTTGTGCAACTTTGGCAGCTTGTGACAACCTTTTAACTTTTACTTACCATTCTTATAGTTTTTCTCATGATCATTGATATGTATATATATATATATATATATATATATATATATATATATATATATATGTGCAAATTTTTAGCCAAGCACATACAGTTTTTTCATTGAAAATTTTACACGTTTGATCCTCCGCCCACGTATTTAGCTTCTAGAACATTTTCTCACGGTCGGGCTTTCACTTTACTGCTGGAATCAAACCCTTTTCATTTAAAACATTTCATGCACCCAAACATGTCGCCAGTTGTCTATAAACTGATCTGGAAGTAAAGCAGTTGTTCCAATTGTGTTTCCAGTAATGGAACACCCTCTATGTCACATAAATTATTTTCAGAATTAATTACATTTGGAAAAAAATTGTGAGGCACGTTGATGTATTTCATCTAATTAGGACGCCATCACTCTGATAGATATGACATCGGGGTGAATATTCAATACACTCTTATACGATTAGCATCGGGACGATGTAGAGTTCTCCGCAAAAGTTTCCTAAAAGTATCTTAATACTGTAAGAAAAACTATTTCTAATTGAAAGAATTTCTCGTAAAAAAAGCTTTAAAACAGTGGATCGCCAAAAATAGGGCTATACACTCGGAACCCAATGATAACTATTTTTAGTAATGTTCCATAAAAAGAAAGCTTGAGCAAACCAATCGCAATTGTGAAAATAGAATCGATATTGATGAAATTTTTCTACAAGTGTCCCAAAATCGACTTCCACTAAAACAATGTAAATCTTATAAGTTCACTTTTTATTATTTACAAAACTGAATTTTGTAAAACCCAGATCAATTCAAAGTTTCGTACGCTACAGTCGGTGGTAGGCTGAAGCTCCTAAACCAGTGATCATGAATATCTGAGACAGCTTACATGTTACATCTTGTGTGCTCCATCCAACTGGAACAAAGAAGTACGGAAATCTTCTGATAATAATTTGTCAAAAAATCTACTGTCTTAAAATGTAGAGGTATTGATGGTTATTGAATGATTCATGGAAAATAAAAAATCTTATTTGGTTACCTTTTAAAAAGCAAACACTTTGATCACCCAAAAATATATATTCCTTTCCATCTCTCGAAAACTTGGCTACGTTTATCTCACAATGATGATTGCGACGTTGGCTATGATCTACTTTCAGGTGTTGAAGTGTTATACATTTAGAAAGGATGAATGTTGTGATTGCCCAAAATCATTTTGGATAGAAACCTGTCGATATGCATGGAAATAGACACACACAATATTTTGTTCATTCGACCTTGGCAAACTTCGAGTTGCCCTAAGTTTTGATTCATAATTGTTAATATTATTTGGTATTCATACAAACTTTCATTCATTACTATTATCTTGATAAACAGGGTAGCCCAAAGGCGAAAAATATTGGGGTACTCTGTATTGACTGGTAAAATATCTGACATTACATTACTTCATACTATACATCCAATTATTGACTTCTTTTTTTGTAGAAAGTCTTGGTGTAGACTGTACAGGGTGGCCAAAATTCGATGTTTTAATAGGGAATCTCATTAACTTAATTCATATAAATCTCTTTTTTTGAGAAGAATAGTGAAATCAAAAATTGATCATCGTTTTGTTTTCGAGTTATAGACAAAAGTTGGGTTTATCAAGTTTTCGTTTAGAATTAGAATTAGAAATTTAAAATCATAGTCAGTTTTTATAAATACTTTTAAGTTTCGAGTTATTGCATATTGTATTTTTTTTTATATAGAACGACGTTGCTAATTTTTTCTGGTTTCAGTGATATAAGTCATGGTGGGTCAAATCATTCATTCTTAACAAAAATTTGTAATTTGAAAGTTTTTACTATTTCATTGTTTTCTAGTTGGTTTATGCTGTGGGAGAAATTATCTATCTTTATCATTGTTGATTTTTGATATATTCAGATAAAATAGAACTCTGTCCCATGAGGGTCACGAAAAATTTGAAATGATGGAATGTTTTATTCAAAGTGATTATAATACAGAAAACGTAAGTGAATTATATTTTACAAGATATCCGGATATCTTTTAACGGTTAAAAGGTCAACATTATTGGAACTCTGGTTGCAAAACCTTCAATTTCAAGCCGTCAAATTGAGACCCAGTCTGGGATAAAAGAAAACTATAACATCTATTACCAAATAATCCCAAACGTCGTATAAATTTTTGAAATTGGTATCTTCGACAAATTAGGGAAAATCCGTAATTTTTTACCCATATTAATTGGGCTGATGGAGCCTACATTAGCAGTGATGGAATTTTTAATCACTAGCACTAGTGATCCGGTATCAATCCTAAGCGGAGCAAAATCAGTAACGTTTTGGTGTTAGTAGGTATTTGGTGTGCTTTATCAGGCAACTGTGCTTTGGCAATTTTTTAGACAATGAGACAATGTGTATTTTTTCAACGAGAATATCCGAAATGTCACCAATTACTATCAATTCATTTTAAAAATAATTGGATGGGGACTAATGGATCGATTAGGTAGCCACGTTCGCCGGATTAAACACCGCTGGATTTTTTCTTTTGGGGATTCAAATTGTTAATTCTGTTTTAAATATACATATCGTTAGAAATGTAATTAAGCGAAGCGAACAATCTATTCAAAGAAATAGACATCAATTCAAAACTATGTCTAAATTGTTCTATATCTGTAAGAATTATTTTTACTTCTTATCCTTAAATTTTAAATATTTCTTTGTTGTTATTTGTATATGTTTTTTTTTTGCTGTTTTATCGGAGTATGTTACAAATCAACTAGATTTCTCATAACTTAATATTAGATTATGACAGATGTTTTGTTTTCAGCCTGCCAGAGAACTTCAAATTAAATGTTTTTACTAAAAATCAGCTAAACTTATAGCAAACACCGAGCATCACCCGACAACTGTTTCGTCCTTTTGGGATTCTTCATGAGTGAGAGAACACGAGTCTAAGTTCACTATTGTACAAATGCGTGCTGTCGACTATATTTCTACTGGAGGGCACATTATGTACGAACTTTGTCGACAAAGTTGCCTTAATGCAAAATGCACTGTCGTACGAGTTACGTTAACACGAGTCGACAGTAGGTGTCGCAACATTTATTGTTTTCTCATAATCATCAAACAACTAGCTGTTACCTCAAAACTGTACCTCTCATATAAACGTGTCTCAATATTTTCAATTCTGTAACCCCTTGTACGAACAAGTTTCTGGTGCTGGTATGGGTTCTCCTTTTTTATCTCTTTGTTTCTCTTACTATACGCTTGTTTTGTAACATAACTGCTGTGTAAAGAAAAAAACTTGTTCTCAACTGGACGAGGTATTTCTACAACGACAACAAAGCATCTCAATTTCTAACATTAATTCCACTCCTCGTCATTCCCTGTCTTTTTATCCTTACCAACTAACTATCATTTTTCTTCCTTTGTTTGTTTCAGTTCGTTAGTCTTCGCCCTGATGTAGTTTGGGTAGTCAAATTTTGTTGCAAAATCGTTAAACGCAAAAGCATCAGGCAAGACGTACATATCCAGTCTTGGGAGTCGAGAACAAAAGACATTAAATGAGATAAAATAATCTGAACCTTCACTGAATGATTTTATCCGTTTAAACAATAAATTATTAATTTTGTAATTAGGTTACTTTATGTTGTTGTACTTATTTATACAAGCAAATAAAACTTTACTAAATGAAATTATCATTCAGATTCAGACTAAGATACATTTTACGTTATTGCAATTTGCTGCTTTACCCTATCCTTCTGTACATATTTTTTTCGAATTAGCTACAAAATACGTTGACATGTACTATCGAAAACCATCCGCATAGCTTTCTAGATTATAATTTTCATAGTATGAAGCTCATCCATTGTTTCAGTAATTTTGTATAACCAAATTAAGTACCTATCAAGTTAAATTAAATCTTTAGACTCGCTACCGTATAATAAAGGATAATGCTCACAGCTACCGTAGTTGCGTAACAAAGGTTTTATTAAATTCTTGCAACCCTTAAGCGAAATTATCTTGTTTTACGAAACCAATTTCTTTGTGCAATTGTAAATGTATAAAGAATAGTGCTTTTCATTAATTTGAATTAAAGTTGAAGTACAATATTATTTAATTAACAGGTTATGCAATCAATTATGTAAATAGACGAAGACAATTTCGTAGAATATGAATAAACAACACAATTTTATGCATTTTTATTTCACGTTAATAAAATTCTATCGTTTTTTGTCACACCGCATCTTCAAGTTAAGACATAAAATTACATTAGTATTGTATACCGCTCTATTCAATTTGACTGGTTGACAATGTCAGCTGTCAATCAGTACTAAATTTTGAGGTTACAAAGTGAATTCACATAAGGCATTTCAATGCGCTGTCAGATAGCTGTCAAAGACTTTTAAAAATGGCTACTGCAGGGCAAACTTGCGTATAATTAGATGGGTTTTATCACTGAGTTATACGGTTTTAATATAGTTTATACGTTTAATTGATTTGTAATCTACCATTTTGTTGTGAAGTGAACTGTGGCACTGTTATTTGATATTTTAAACATAAATTGAGGTAAAAATACTCTTTCACAGATTCTATTACTAACTTAATTAAAGTACAAACCACTAAAAGTACAAAAAATGAACAGTAATTACGATACACTCGAATGAAAGCAAAGGTTTGTTTGCCCCACAGACGCCATTTTGGTAAAAGTGTTGAATGCCTTATTCCGTATGCCTATTAATGTAGAGCTGCATTTTTATTTCAGATGGCTAGATTAGACCTATATTCATGTCGATCAAATGTTATACTTAAATTAAAAATAAATAACAGTATTCTCTAATAGTCACCAAACACCTCAAAATTTTCAAAAAATTTCAAAATCTTATTTTTTTATTGACTAAATGGTGAGTAGAAAAAATAGTACAAAATACTCGTTGCAGAAGACAATTAATTTCTTATCTAATCACTATACGTTCTTGAATTGATGCTTTTAAAAACATTTACTATAAGAATGAAGTTAAAGTTAATTTTTTTTAATTTGTCGATTTGTATGTCCAACCAAATTTCAAAAATGTCTGAATTTACGTTCAATTCCTTTTTCTAATTTTGACATAGGTACCAAGTGACATTTTCATAATTAAAGTAGGTAACAATGATGAAAGTTCGAATTTGATATGCGCTTGATTTCAAAATTTGAAAAAAGTCTTATACAAACATATAATGAAACATGATTTTTTAGAACTAATGTGATACGCGGGACTCGCTTTCATTATCCCGCTACTATCACTTTGGTTATTAATTATTAATTATCAAAAATCAGAAATTTTATAAAATCGTCTGTCAATTAACTATCATTTTACATTTACAATTTAGCATCTTATAGATACCATCATTACACTGTAGTAATGTTCCGCCCAAACGGACAACATGTGTGTGTGTGTTTGTGTATGTGCTTAAGCCAAAAATCCTCTTGCAATTGGTCGTTTAATTCATTAATTCAATATCAATAAAATGTACACCTACACGTACTACTATCGCTTTCAAAAACCATGCCAAACCAAATGTTAATGCTTAACGTGATTGACTTATTTTTTATTTAGTTGTTTTTAATATCTTTAATATAACTACGAAGCATTTGATTGCTTTGCTTAAATTTACAACATCTCAACATTACATTTTTAGTTTTTGATAATAATAATAATAATGCTTTATTGATGATATCATACCATGTAGGTATGGTTTACACAATCAAGTCAAAATTAACAAGATGGTATTTGCATGCAAAGAGCAATTACTTTTGTAAGTCTAATGGAACACCCTGTATTTTTTTACTCTGTAGTGTGGAGGGTGAAATTCTCTTTCAAATCATATAAGCATTGTTACCATTACGGTTACTACTTTTGAAGATGTTTCCAATTTTCTACTATTGGGGGGTAGCAGATATGAATGACAACTAAAGTAATTTAACTCGCCAAGTTAACCTTATATTGATGATTATGGGGATAGGGATCACATGGGATGTGTAGTAACTGGTTCACTAAATTTTCTCTTTTATTAAAGTAATTGTTTCATTGATTTCACTTATTCACTTTGTCATTGATCATAGGAGTCTACGATTTAATGTATGAATTCTAACTATCAAAACTAACATTATACAATGCCCTTACAAGCTTACTCTTATTTTGGACCACGAATGAGATAATAATATAAAAGTCGGTATATTCCATTTGAAAAAATTGACCTTTGACGATTTTCAAAACCACTATTTTGATACCCATTTTTAAACACTCTTTCTAATTTTTTTTCACAATTTTGCACAAATACTGTTCAAACGGACCCAGTTTAAAATAAAAAAATACACAAACCAAGTAAAAATGTTTTTGAATAGTTGATAATTCAAATTAGTTTTGGTCTGCAAACGCCAATTTTGACATAAAACATTAAATAAGTCAGAACCGATTGATGTGAGGTATGTACGTATTGTACATAAAATATGCCTAGAATTAGACGTAGAATCTAAAAATGTAATAATATATAGGGTGTTCCATTTAAAGAAACAAGTTGATACATACTTCCGGTAAAACAGGAAGTTCTGCCATCTTTAAAATATTTTGGTTGAATGATCCGCATCGACTTTGGTATGTTTGCAAATTTTCAGAATTTTCCTACGTACAGTTTTCCATAAACAATGCGACGGTTCCCGGTGAACCACCCTGTATATGTACAATGATGGGAAAATAAGAATTTTTCATTTCTTAAAAAGTGATTTACAATATTATTCTTACAACTCTTTGTTGAAGCGCAAATATTCTTCAACTAATGACGGAATGATCCCAACCCAGTATGCCATATTGTAAGTGACAATGAAAATATGCATAATAAGTCTGTAACCAAAATAAATTGAGAAACTCGTCCACTCAAATGTCTTATTAAGTAAATAGATTTATTTAGCTTTTTTGAGAGAACATCACTGTGGTCATACCATAAGACCTTAGAGTCAATACAAAATCCCAAAAACTTTAATTCACTAGAAAAATCAGTAGGTACATTAACATTCTTTAGTCTAAATGAAGTTTTTACAGTTTTGTCCTCGTTTAGTATTAATTTGTTTTTACATAGACAATTTGAGGAAACTCATTAACACGAATGATAAATAATAGAGGTCCCAAGCAAGATCCTTGTGGAACTCCAACGTTATTATACTGAATACTAGATTGTTCAGCACCTATTTGAAGACATTGTTGTCTGTTTGTGAGGTAACATGGTAACAATCTACAGCGTATTCGTTTAACGTTGTAAGTACATAATTTACGTAACAGCATTATTGGGCAGACACAATCAAACGCTTTACTTAAGTCTAAAGTTAGAGCAAATAAATATTCTTCATTATTAAGAGCTTTGAAACATTGATTAAGAAAACACAAAACTGTACCTGTAAGTTGACTTTTTGTTCTATAAGCATATTGGTGGCATATATAATTAATTTCAAAATATGGTGACAGTTGCTTTCTCAAAACTTTTAGACAGGATCGATAACAAAGATATAGGCCTATAATTATTGATATCATTTGTATCTCCTTTTTTAAAGTCAGGAACAACTTTGGCCAATTTTAGGTAGTATGGAAATTCCCCTTCCACACTGAATCTTCTAAATTATTAATTACATCTCTTACATAAACTGGAGTTTACATTAAGTAAACTTTTTATGCAAAACACCACACGGAGAGAAGAAATTAATTTCAACATTTCTTTCAATTAATGCAGAATAGAAGTTTGTCAAGCAAACCGCTGAGAGTAGTAACAAATATTTTTAGAATACACTGTATTAATATCTTGGTCTTTTTCCAATAATTGCTACATCATTATCTAGTTGACAAATGCGTCTCTGCGGTGATCATTTTTGTTGGTTTTGATATAGAAAAGTGACAATTTCCTGAAAAGAATGTAACAAGTAAAATTTGTGTAACATATGGTACCCCACTGTCAACTGACTGGCTGTAGATTGAGGCGAAGGACTATTTATATTCTCCCTTTTGGTCCTTTTACCTTCTAGTAATTAGGGCGATTGGTTGGGCATGATTGTCTAGGAATACTACTGAAGTCACTTTTTTTAAAAGTGATTGGTATAACATCTAACGGAAGAACTCTTTCTCTGTCGTGGTTTGTTTCCTTATATCATTTTCTTAGGGTGGATGGCTGGGTTTGATTGGAGATATGGTTCTGACGTCACATTCTTTTATTGTGACTGGCTATACACCGCATCATCTTTTTTTACTTCATTTCTAGTTTTCTTTTTTTTAGTTTTTAATGTAGTTTACATTTCTCTTTCTATTCTCCTTTATTATTTTACTTACCATTTGAATTTCAATCCATGGATCGATCCATTACTGAAAGAAACTTTACCTTTACTAAATTTCTTACTTTTTATTTTGTTTTCTTTGATTTGCTATCATTTTCTCTCTTTCTGATTTTCTGTCTGATTTTTTTTGTGCTCACTGGAGTTATAGTTCTTGAAACTGATTTTTCTTTTCTGTGTTTTACTGTTCGCATACGGATACGCAACAGTGATTATTTTTTTCTGGTTGGTTAATAGTATTACTGAGTTGTTTTTTACTTGGAAATTTATCATAATTCTTAATGTGACTTACTGAACAAAGCATATATCGAGTATTACTCATATATTAAAGCATATATTTTGATTCTCTTCTCTGATTCCTCTTATTAGTTTTTTTACCTTTATTTTTATTTATTTGATGTCTTTCTTGTTGTTACTGATCCGTGTAGATACGGAGTAAGAATTTCTCTATATCGGAAGACAGCGATTGTCGTAAGAGGCGGTTAACTAACAGTTCCATAGATGACTAGGCTTTCATCTACCATAATTTTAACCAGTAAGGGGCTAGGCTCGTAGGTTTTGTGGTATAAACGCAATGCAGCAATTCCGTGCGGTACACCGTGCCCTCTTTTATTAAGGGTTGAGGGTTTATTGCTATTTAGGGTTGTTTTGGCGTTGGCGCTAACTTAAATTTTACACCTTTTCTATGTTCCTTAATTTCTTATTGACCTGTTTGGATTGTTCTTTGTTCTTGTTCGGTTCCTTGTGAACCGGTTACCTTCATCCCAACACTACTACACATTAGGCAGTTACGACACGAAGACAATCTTGGAAGAGGAAACCCAAGGAAAAGTTAAAAAAAACTGCAAGAGGAATATTTAGAACCATGTGTATGTGGAGAAATTTAGATTTACCTACTCGAACGACGACGTTGCTTATGAACTGATAATCATTGGCGGTTTTTTGGTCATTAACTGCACCATTAGCATTTCTACAAAGACTATCTCCATTAGGATGATTTATTAATTAAAAGATGAATACTTAGAAACAATCGTTAGAGCAGTTTTCACAAGAGGTCTGAACCGTGCACGAGATCGACCGGAAATAAAACGTTCAACAAAATGGTTCCACAAAAAGAACGCGTTACTCCGAAAATTCTTAAAGTTTTGACGGTGACGTACCTTTGGTTTTCGTAACCCAACTTTTACTGTTACAACAAATTATAATGGCATTGATTATTTAAAAAACCTTTTAGCACAACAAGGACAGTTCAATTTAACTCAAAAATGTTAATGGTGTGCCTAAAATAATAAGTAGTGCACTATTTAGTGTCATCCGCAGATAACTGAAATGATATTGTAAATTTATTTGATGATTTTTTTTCTGTATACTCACCAAATGAGTTGTATAATAACGTTAGTCGTTACCATTTGTCCAACCTTCCTGAAATCCCTCTTACTATTTCACTCCCCAATCTAGGCATTATTAGTCAAATCATTGATATTAGGTATATTTCCTGACATGTGGAAATCGAGTTTTATAACATTAAGAAAATGACCTTAAAAATTGATAATTATAGAGAAATTGCTAATCGATCAGCTTATACTCAAAATCTTAGGTAAAATAGTCGCGAAGCAACCAAGATGCATGGCCCGATCGATAATTTCTGAACACCAACATGGATTTATGAGTCGTAGGTCTGTGATTCCCAATTTGCTATGTTACAGTCAATTTATTTCCAATACCTTGGATAACCGACAACAGTTTCACGCAATATATACAGATTTTCAAAAAGCCTTTTAAAACATTTTTCTACGGTTCTTATTCTTTGTTTGTCTCTGCTTAGTTTTAATACTTATATAATTAAAATAAAGTCAATGTTACCTCAGGCGTTCCTGAAGTTTTTTTCCCGGGAAGAGTGTAAGTTCCTTTTCACCGTAGGTGTTAAAATTTGGTTGGAGTTTCTGCAGTACGAACCTTTGACCTAGGGCCCTCTTTGCCTCCGATAAGCTGCATTGCCGCTCGGAGAAACTATCCGCTGTCACAAAGATCAGTAGTCCAGGCATACACTGCGAGGATATGCTATTGCAAAGCTGTCACCGATATACGTCAGATAAGTTTAATATAAATTAATTGCCTTTATTAATTATACAGCGAAAGCCCGGTAACTTCAAAACGCGTTTTTGTGTACTTATGCGTAGAACGTCACTTACATTACGAATTACATACATTACGCGCAAGGTTAATTTAGTTTTAGTTCTGACTAAATACAAACGCTTAAATAAAATATAAAAAAGCTTAAATAAACGCATACCGTCAATTTCTTAAATCTTACATGGTCAGTCTGTGATTGATCAGTTATCAATGATAATCTGCATATGGTTTTCGTCTTTTATTGTGCAATTGTTGGTGTGTAACTTCGAATCTCGTCATTCCTCTACAAGCTCTACTACTTGAGAATAATTACTAAGGTTCTGTAGGTGGCACCCGATGTTGCTTTAGAAGCCTTCGACTACATTCTGCGTCCCATCCCTACGACCCACTCTACGACATCAAAGCTGCGTGTAGGTTTCTAAGCAGTTTTTCAATATAAAATTTTATTTTCTTTTATTCGTTTGTGCACTCGAACCGCAAACGTGTAACAGGAATAACTGAACAACTAAATTTTGATTTTCTACCCCGACTGACCAGGAACTCAAATATGTTCCTATTACCAAAATTGAGAACTGTGTTTAGCATGAACGTTACTTTAACAACTCGAGTAATGAACGTTAGCTCATAAGCATTCAAATACGTATACAAAATTTAAATAATTTAGTATTGTTCTATATCTAAGATAGTTTATTTCGAATTGCAATTTCCTTTTAGAAACTGAAATGGCCAAATGATTTCAGAGATATAATAATGTCTTAAGAAAATTAAGAATCATTTGTGTATTTTACCGTACTCCGGGTTGTAAAGAGTAGGGGAGAGTGGGTAACAATGAGACGCTTTTTTGTTTTCATATAATTTAAATTTCTATTTGGAAAATGAAGGGTTTCTCGATAACAATGTGTTGCTATGGGTTTTAAGTATCAGAAGTGATAGCCATTTCAGTGGCAGTACTTCTTACTTGGGAGAAAATCACCCTGAAATTTAGGAAAGCATTTGTCTCATTGTTACCCAAGGGTGAGTAACAATAAAACGGAAGGTGGGTAACAATAAAACATAGTCTTATTGTTAGTATTTTGTTAGTAGTTTTTTTAAGAAGAAACGTTAATAGTATTTAGAACTCGGAAACTTTATTAGCTACAAATAACATGTTCTTAGTATCTTATTTAGTATCAATTAAGAGTAAAATCAACAATTAAGGCAAAACTAATTTCAAAGGAAAAATAAGAATTTTGCCTCTTCGTCTGATCATAGTTTCTTGGTGGAGGCGAAATCATTCTTATGTCATTTTCAGAAATGTGAGATATATCATGAATTACTGGAAAATAAAATTTATTTTGAACTTTTTTACTTCTTCTTAAAAAGGAAATAAAAAATTCATCTGTTTTCTCTGTAGTGGACAACAGTTTTCCAACATAGTAAACAATTTTAGATTTACGCTGTTCTGTTTTAAATTATATGAGAATATAATCTCTTACATTTGGATTCTTTTCTAACTCTTTAAAATTCATTGGGTCTGCTTCCATCTCAATGACATAGTCTGACGAATCATCTGATTGCCATTATTCGTCTTCATCGTCGCTGTCATAAAATTTTCACTTTACCATGTTCTTTTTTGTTGCTACATATTACTAAGGATAGTTCCGTTTGCATTTTCTAAGCTTACTTGTTCACGTGGTACATTTGAGTGAACTTTAGTGATAGTGGTACTTTATATATCGAAAGTGGTTTTACTGGGTGATGCCAATTAGCCAATTATCTACTGTCGCATTATAAGCTAAACTAAACGGATTAAAGACACCGACGCCCAAAGGTTGCAAATTGTTTGTTAAGTGAAGTGGAAATGTTACTATTGTAACGCCGTGTGAAATTTAGCACATCCATTGACAAGTGACTCTCACAATTATCATAGAAAAGTAATGTAGGATTGTCCTTGGAGCTGCAAGTATGAAGGATAAAATGTTCCATTACTTTAACAAATAATGTTAAATTCATTCATCCAGATGCTGGTGCGAGACCTAGAGTTCCAGTTGGTGCTCCAGAAATCATGCGGGTAAACATCATACCAGGTGGTAGATAATTTCCCGAACCACTTATAAAAACACAAGTTTTTACCAACACCCCTTTTTCACCACTGGTGACCTTACTGACTTATTTTGTCCCTTTTTCTGCCAAAACTTTTGCTGATTTCTGAACAGTCACCGTCGCAGTTTCATCTAAATTATTTATTCTAGTTTCATCGGCAAATTTTTCCTGGCGACTTATTACATATGTAAATTATCAAAAAATTTGTGGCATCATCCATTTTTGCCTGCAGTCTGATTCACCTCCCAAGTAGCAAGAATTTTTAATTTATTTATTGTTGCCACATCGTATGCAAGTTTTCGGCAGTCAGTTAGAGGGAGACCATAAAACTTTAGAGAACATTTGATCAAATAGTTTGCAAAACTTGTCTCTTGCTCTTCAGTAAAAATTTTATTAACGGCATAATTAGACGTATATCTGATTAAATCATTTCCATTTTCTTTGGTTTTCTTTATATACCTGAAAGAAAAAAGAATACCAGGTTATAAAGCTTTTTTGATGACAATATGGTTACAACATCCTACCTTGCCAAACTCAATCCTTCTTCTTATACTGCGACCATTTAATACAGCCTCTACTGCTCTCTTCATTACATCCCCCGAAAAGTTTCCTCGATTGGTTTTCCTTGGAGGGTTTCTATGTATTTTTGGGCCTTCTGTAAAATATAATAAATAATTAAAAGTAACTATTGGTTAGATGAGACGTGTCTAATTGTTACTCACAAGGAAGTGTCTCATTGTTACCCATTTGATGTCAAGAGAAAAATATTATGAAATAAACAAACCTTCTTTTCAAAGTCTTCAAATTTCACCAAACACTTCTTGAAACTCTCTACTACACTCCTATTATTCAAAAGGAACTTAAATGTTCATAAAACATCACCTAGTAAACTGTAAATATTTAGTTTCAGCGCAAAGTGCGATCACTTCTTTGCTACTGGCAAACTAAATGCTAAACTAAAACTAAATTTGAAGTTTAAATTCTGACAAGGAGAACTGTTATAATGATCACCAATATGTACGTGTAGTGCCAACTGTTAAATATAAAAATTAACTATAATATGGGGTATGTCTCATTGTTACCCATGTTTCATTGTAACTCACTCGCCCTACATATTCAGAATTCAAAATGCTTCAAGAACATATGTCTTTTTCCATGCTTATTCGGTACATGCACTTGACACTTCCAACAAGAGTTCCCATTGATTTTAAAATAATATTAATACATTATAAACTAAATTTACACTTCACAAATAATAAAAATTGTTTATCTGAATATACAGGCTGTCCGTTTTCGTGTGCCACTATGGGGATCTCGCTTATATTAAGAGATACAAAGTGGGTTAAATTGGGGAAAAGTTGCACATTTTTATGTTGAATTACAATCTGAAAAGAAATTTGAAATATCTTCAATAATTTTTAAAAAATCAAAAAAAGCGAAAATTTCTGATTTTTGTTTTTAATTTTTGCCGATAAACTAATCAGATTAGACATTTCTAACCAAGACATTATTTAGACACATTTTCATGGAGAATTCGAATATGACATCACTTCGTTTTTTCTTATAAACACCATTTTGGATTTTAATATTTCTAGATTACGTTTTTTTTTCTCTTTATAACAATGTATAACACTTGGTAGTCCAGTATCACATTTTTGCCAAAAATCCAATTTTTCATTTTTTGCAAGCAGTGCTATGGAAAAAAACAACGTTCTTTTGTTGTTAACAAAATTTTGACAGTTTGATAATATTTCATGTCTTAATATTTAAGCTTGTGATAGTTTTATTGCGAAAATGTCCTTTTCAAGTGAAGAACAGAGAGATATGCTACACATTTATTACACTTTGCATCGAAACGCCGACATAACTGCAGCAACGTATTTGCAGGGTTATCTAGAGCGACAACAACCCAGTTTGAGATATTTTTCTTTGCTGCATAGAAACTTGGGCCAATATGGGTCATTTATAAAACCTAGACTATGGCGAAAGTTCTAATGAACATGAGCAAGAAATTTTGCAGGCGGTAAAACTTTTGCATGTCTACAAATACCAAAAGTGTTCATCATTTAATTTTTAATTAGGTGCAAGACAATCCATCTGTCTCCTTATGAGAAATTGCAACCCAGCTAAATTTGCCGTCACATCACGTTGTTTGGAGAACCTTAAAAATACACAAATATCGGCCTTGGGCAATTCATATTTTACAAACGCTTTATCCCGGAGATTGTGAACGACGGATAGCTTTTTGTACATTTATAAATAATCAAATTCAGGACAACCCAATCTTTCTTAACAATGTGATATGGTCTGATGTTTGGGTCGGTTTATTGGGCGATAGAATAATAGGTCCTTACATCTACGAAGGTAATTTAAATGCTGATAAGTACCTAAATTTCCTGAGGACATTTCTTACAGATTTTATGTTCCTCTTCAGCGTTTGAACGCTATCTAGTTTCAACAAGTTGGCGCATCGCCCCATAATGCTGGACGGGTTGGGGAATGCTTGTCAGAAATGTTCCCCAACACGTCATTGCTAATAATTGCGATGCACGCTGGCCGGCGCGGTCGCCTGACTTATCCCCATTGGATTATTTTTGGTGGGGGACAATTAAAAATAAAATTTATAGAACATTGCCAGCCGATGTTGACGAACTTCGTCAGAAAATTGTCACCACTCTCAGGCATGAGATTAGACGAAGAGATGTGTCAAGAGCTGTAGCAAATTTGAGGAAGAGAGTGGCATTGTGCTTAGAATTAGGGGGTGGGCAGTTTGAACACATGTTGTGATGTTACATTCTTTAATTGTTGTACCTATTTTTTTTGTGTTTGTTCTGATTTGAAACACAACTAATACAATTCCAACGCCGCGAGCAAACAGACGGATCAAAATGTCATAATTTTATTGAAAACAAAAGAACGTTGTTTTTTTCCATAGCACTGCTTGCAGAAAATGAAAAAATGGATTTTTGGCAAAAATGTGATAAAAAACGTCATCTAGAAATTTTAAAATCCAAAATGGCGTTCATAAGAATGGCAGGTGGTTCTCCGCCACGTTAAAGAAAATTGGAAAAGTGATGTCAAATTCGAATTCTCCGTGAAAAAGTGTCTGGATAATGTCTTGGTTAGAAATGTCTAATCTGATTAGTTTATCGGCAAAAAATTAAAAATCAAAATCAAACATTTTTGTTTTTTTTTTCGATATTTTAAAAATTATTGGAGATCTTTCAAATTTCTTTTCAGATTGTAATTCAACATAAAAATGCGCAATTTTGCCCCAATTTAACCGACTTTGTATCTCTTAAGATAAGCGAGATCCCCATAGTGGCACACGAAAAACGGACAGCTTGTATGTAAAATAGTGAAAAAACATAAAAATTCGTAAAGTTAAAATCTGATATTTACGTATAATTTAACATTTATATACATAAAATGTTATTTTATGCTGTCTGTTATAAATTTTTATTGTTCGCCAAAGCAATTTCATTGGTTTAAATTAATAAAACACGTATGTGTGTCGTTTAGCGTTTTCTGTTACACCTAATTACGTTTTTTTAAATAGAAATCATTTATTCTTTGTTAGCCCTCGCGATTACTGGTACTTAGGGCTTTATAGGTTTTTGATAAATTGTTACGATTAGGAAAATTAAAGTTATCTAACGTCATAAATATTACAGTATGAGCCCCAAGAGAAATTAAAAGGCTTGGTTGTAGTCTCTCAATAAACGAAGTTCTTAATGTTAACATTATTTAAAGAGAAAAAATAAAAAAGACAATAAAATTGAATGTTATTCAGTTAACGATTATGCTATACGTAATCATTGAGTTCCAAAGAAAATCGTTAGTAATTACAATAGGTTTTTTTTTATAGCTAATAGCTGTCAGAACTTTTTCATTTGGCGTTGCCGTAATAAAAGCTCGACGTTTTATTTGGCGAAAAAACTTAACTCAATTAAGTACATACATGCATTGTTGAGAATAAAATCGATCTAACATATGAATTTTGCAATTTATTCCATTCTATCAAATTCGTTTTATTTCGAAAAGAAACAGTTTCAAAAGTTTTTTTCTTTATATCTAAGCTATAAACACATACGCGACACAATGGTATTCTGTATCTCATAAATCTCAATAGGCCATGAGGAAGCGCCGGTGCGTTTCACGATTCGGTAGAGAATAGCATGAATTTTCTCCGATTCTGATGTATAAGGTTATTTTAGTTTCATTGCTTTGGCAGGCGCTGCATTCTGCCAAACTTAATTTATTATACCTCAAATTTCAATTCGGTGCATTTTGATTTAATCATTCGTGACGAGTTTCGATTTTTATTTTATTTATATTATACATTCACTGATACATAGTTTGATGGATATAATAACGATAAAAGTCAATGTAATGGAAATACGATTGATTTTGTTGCGGTGATTCTCATGAATTTTTTTTAAAATATCTTTGTATACGTTTTGTACACAATGTAGGCATTGCGTGTTATCCAGTCAAAGATAATAATTTAAATAATTAAACCACGTCATTGTGGAATTAAAGTAAAAGTATACTGATCGCGTATACCTATTAGTCCAGTGCACTATATAATCTAAACGACGCAATATGTTAAAATATAAGTAAAACAAACGTAAAATGTACGCACATTTTTGTAATTGTTACGTTTCAGTTTTAAACCAGTCATTACTAGCATAGATATCTATTATTAGGTTATATTGCACAACATTTACTGAGGGGACAAATTACACTGTTAAGTTCTGACGATTAACATATGGTTCTATGTTTACGTAAAAGCGATAGTTGCTTATATTGTAAGACAACTTTTATAAACTATCTGAGAGTACTAATTTTGCGGTACTTGATTGTAGCACCTGCCCATCCTGTTACTCATTCTTCATTTACGCGCTTTTTTATACATTTGTTTGAAGCATTTTGGATAAAAATACATGGTGTAACTGATGCAAGGAGTAATATATTTAACGGTGAGGGGGCAACAGTAGTAATTTATATTTTGGTCGACGGAGGCAAGTAAAACAACCTTGAGTTTGTGGTTTCGCTACCTCATATTAAATTTTTTTTCTTGTAAAACTATTCTACGCTTCATGTATATAGTAACGGAAATTAAGCCGCTCTCGGTGGCCTATTAGACGCAGACACAAATATCACTACAATATCATCTCTGATCCGGAGAGCACTTTGGTTGCCATGCTATGATGCTACATTGTATAATCAGTTACAATGAATAAAAGTTTAAGTAATTGATTACACGACATTAACAAATTGTACGAATGCTTATTTGTGAAAATCATTAAAAATTTTGAACATCAATAATGGAAATGAACTTGCTGTTGTGGTAAGGAAGAGCTGGTTGACTTTCTAATGGATTATTCAATTTTATTATAGGACCTACAGAATCTTGAAATATAATTTTTGTAACTGCATTACTTTTCAAGTCACCTTGCTCCCATTCTAGCGACAACAAATTTTAACGATAATAAGCAGTCCTAGTTTGGTTATGCTGGAAACCAACAGTTTTTGAACTTCTGAATATGTGTTCGAAGTTATTATCTGAATCACGAAAGATGAGTCCTACGTCATTACTGTTCAAAACTATCAAATACACACGTTCAATATCGAGTATGTTCTGTTTTACAAACAAAACAAAGATGAATGATTATGAGAACGTGAGAAAGAGATAAAAATAATTCTTTATTTTTTTACGAATTATGACTTCAGTTGTATTTTTAATAAATAATCACTGTTTTACCGACCCTGTGTTCGACAATTACAACGATCATAACCTGTCACTTTACTTGTATTCATTTCTTTGGATTATCTTGTGTTTTGTCATTAGTTAAAGATATTCGTAAATATTTATTTTAAATTTACATTGAAGTCAGTTGTACTACGTAACATCTTCAGATGAAAACTACCGTAGGTGCGATAATTTTACTGCAATGTGAATGGTTTTTGTTAATATTTTTAAAGTAAACTCCAATAATTATAAATAAATAGTTTTGTTTCCATATTTTATCTCTTAAATCGCATTTAGTAAATTAAAAATTTCTAACCTAGAAGTGACAGTTTTTATAATTAGACTATTACCGTCACGTTTATACAATAGAATGGTTATAGTTTCTGATTTGACTTTAGTTTTTAATATTAAATCATACGCATTTACTTGATGACGTAGGGCTCATCTTTCCTGATTCAGATAATATTTATATTGTAGGTTCAGTTAGTTTAGGATACTTAAGTTGCACTCTTATGCTAGTTGTATGAACTTAGTTATATTAGACGTGTAGGTTATGTTAGTTTAAATTCAGTTTTAGGCACTTATTTTGATACAAAAGAGATATTATACTTTTATCAGGAGGTAATCGTTATTTGGCGCTTTACTTATAAGTTTTTGAATATGTCAACAAAACCGATTCGTTATTAACTTACGACCACATTGCGTACAATCTTTAAGTGCACCGATGCCTGTATGTTTTTTTTATAGGAATAAAACACAATTATAAAAAGTCAATAGAAACTTCCCGGTCTCAAAAAAATAATTCTTTAGTGTCAAAAATTTACACAAAAAATTTATTTTAAACATTTAATATATGTCGGCCTAAAAATGTGTGTGGCACACTTCCAGAAACTGTTTTGCGAGTATTCGCACTTATGGGGACCTCGGCTGTTTCTGGTCTAGTCACACAAATAACTATTATTAAAAGAGGAAAAATTGTTACATTAATACACAAAAATTGAACAAACATATTAACTTGTTTATGTACAAACACGGTCTATGAAAATGATCAGTTTGGGGTCGCAATCCGCCAAAGCAGTTACAGTCTAAACACAAACATTGTAGTTTTTACGATCCTCTATTGTATTCCCAGGTAAGCTTCTTAACAATTACAACGGCTTATTTAAACTGTTTACTTCAGAAAATTTTTTAAAGATTGTCAAAATAAGCATTTAAATTAGTGGAATTGAAAAGGTAAATGATACATTAATTACGAAATATTTAATTTAATAGGTACGTAATGCACATAATCAAGAATTAATTCTATATTTTGAAATATTTAGGTGAAAATGGTTACAACATTTACATTAAATTATTTTCCGGTTAGTTTCTTCAAAGGAACTATTGGATAATAAATTTTTTTAAATTAAAAAATTGGATGAAATGCGCAAATTCTATGTTAGATTTATTTGATAAAGTAAACTTAAAATTTGCTAAATTCATCCAATTTTTTGATCAAAACATTTTTTTTCAAATAGTTGCTTCGAAGCAATCGGCTGGAAAATAATTTAATGTAAATGTTGTAACCATTTTTACCTAAAAATTTCAACATATATTTTTTTCCAACATAATTTTATACTACGAACTAAAAAATAATACAATAGGAATATGTAAAATTTTGTCTCATTTGTTTAATATTTAGTATAGTATCCATTAGAATTGATACATTCTTCTAAACGCCTTCTCATACTGTTTACAAGATTGTCACAAATTTGGGAATTTCTGAATGATTCCCACGATGCCGTCACATGATCGGTTAGTTCTTGTAAGCTCTCTCTCTTACGCCATTGAAGCCAACGTCGTTCCAACTTTTCACCATGGCAGCCCACAGATTTTCTATCGGATTTAGGTCGGGCGATTTAGCTGGCCATGGTAGCAATTGTATTTCAGGGTGTTCGTTAAACCATTCATCCACAATTCGAGCGGTGTGGATACTACAATTATCCTGTACCAAAACAATATTTTCCATTTCTGCTTCCGGAAATATTGCTCTTACGGACGGTAATAACACATCCTCTAATACGCGTATGTATTCTATTGAATTAAATCTAGGTGGAACAATTCGAGTAATTTCCCTGGACCATTTTTACTCATCCAACCCCAAAACCCTGCATTAATTCGACCACTCGTTTTGTTAGGAAGGACGTTTTCTACGTCATAGCGCGTTCCATTTGCTCGCCATAATTGCACGGGGGTTTCCTGTGATGTCGAAAATGATTTTTCGTCGGTAAATATAACATTTGACCAGTCTCTGTCAATATTTTGCTGGCAGAATGCTAATCGTGCAGCAGCATGGTCAGGAGTTAAAATAATTTTTCGGGCTGGTCGCCGATTATGCATGCCACCCTCATGTAGCCGACGTCTGATGGTTCTAACGCTACAGCCCAGTCCTAGATTTTCTTGTATTTGGACTGACGATACAAATCTTAGTTCATTCGCATTTTGACGAATGGCATCATCTTCGGCTTCAGTCGTTACACGAGCTCTTCCAGGACGAACAGTACGTAACTCTCCGAGTTCACTTCGAGCAATCCAACGTCTAACCGTATGTCTCTACGAGAATTTAATAAAATAATATATAAAGAGAATGTGTAAATACGTAATAATAAATAACTTATGACGTTGAATTTTCGATAACCAGCAGATCCCTACTAATTTTTCTAGTCGTGACAATCACTATACTTTTAACAATTTTATTAAATAAAATCGATTTCTAAATGAGTAATGTAATAAGTAAGAAATAAATAGCATCTTCATATACAGAGTGAATCAATCAAAGTGTGCGCACTTAGGGCAGATATTTTGCTTTTGATTTTTAATACAAATGTCGATCACAAGGATATTCATTATAATTTTAACAAACTTTTTGGCACATAAAACTATTATTGCACTTAATTTTGATAATTGTGCAACCATACTATTCTTATCTTCCGAAGGCCACTTTTAAAGACTGCAAATATTACAAAATAAACCAATGAGGATCATATTACGGTGTAGTAAAGTGAAACCAGTATGGCAATGCTAAATGCATTACTGTGGCTAAATTATTTTAAAACGTTGATATTTATTTATAAGATAATTAATAACACATAACAGATTACTTGCAAAGATTTAAATAGTTTGATGCTACCTTTAATTAATACAACAAAAATATGGAATTTTTAAAACTTTGAACAGTAATACGTCTTTAAAAATTACACCCCTTTGACGCATTTTTCAAAAGAAAATATACTGCTGAAGCTTCTTAACTAACTTACAGAAAGATCAACATCTTCAGAAATTCTTCTTGTGGACCAACCAGCAACAGCTAGAGCAGCTATTCGGGATCGAATAATCAACGAAGAATCCGCTTGATTTGGTCTTCTTGGCATTTTCCAATTTATAATAAAAATTCGACACAGAACGCAGTAAATACTAAAATATCACAGTAACCTCTTGGCAGGTAAACCACTACTAAAGTGTAATTAACAGCAAAAAATCGCGTTTTCTAAATTCAAGGATTTTTCATTACTTAAGCCCTCTTTGTTAGTCATTAACAAAAACGTCTATTGTCTACTAATTGAATCTATTATCTTAGTATTTTTCAATTTCCTGTACTTTCACCCCCACAGTATCGTATTATATTAAAATTGTCTCATGTTTAGATGTGAGGTAAATCTGCCAAGTGGATTTATTATTTGTGGTCATTTTTAGCAAAAATATATTTAAACTAAAATACGTTTAGCCCGTAAAGTAATTAGGTAATGACAAAACCCTTAACTTAGTAAAAGTTTTATTTAATTTTCGTAATCCTTATTGAAATGATAATTAAATTAGATATCATTACAAGAAGTAATTATTTGATGTTATGAGCTAACATTGATATAAACAGTTTAAATACTTCAAAGGTTTGAGTCTTACTTCGGAATATAAAAGATCACAAAACCTGCAAGAATGAATAAGGTGCAAGCATTGTGTTTAGACTGTAACTGCTATGGCGGATTGCGACCCAAAACTGATCATTTTCATAGACCGTGTTTGTACGTATTTGTTGAGTTATAAAAATACATATTTTCGGGGAAGGGGGGCTTGATAGCCAAATAAATGAAGATGAATCTTATGTATTATATTCACAATATGACAGTTTGGGATTAAATTCAATTCAAGTCATAAGCAGTGTGGTGTAATAATTATGATGATGATAAATTCAGTTCACTAGACTAACTTTTGCGAAAGATATAGTAATAGTTTTGAACAACGTTCTTTATCTGAAAAAAATAATAAAGAATCGTTAGAAACAATGAAAACACATAGGTTAGGTATGTAAAGAAGCAAAGGTTTTTAAATAAATATTTCAAAGACAATTATTGTGAAAATAATAGATTTGAAATTTCTTATTTTCTTTCCTAATAACCTCTTTTAAGTGTCATTTAGCGGACGTCAATACTATAGTGTTCTTAAATCGTTGAAAAACAAAATATTTTGTAGCTATTAATATTACTTTTATTTAAAATACACTTTAACCTTTTTTTTTAAAAATCAACAAAAATTACTGCTTATCATTTCCTTTACAAAGTAATTTTTTTAATTGTCGTCTTAAAATTTTTCCAGAAGCTGTTTTTGGTATTTCTTTTACAAAACGCACCCCGCCATGTAATTGCTTGTAAAGAGATATTTTATCTGTAAGAATAAAAATTAGGAAAGTACTTCAACAAAATGATTAAATCATCACTTGCTACATATTGTATTATATTTTCAGCTGTAACTTTTGAATGTGTTTTAGGAATGACGAAAGCTAAGGGTAATTCTCCACATCGTTCATCTTCCACGCCAACAACTGCACAATCTTTCACTTCAGGATGAGTTCCAATAAGATCTTCTAATTCCGTGGGAGCTACCTAAAAATTCGTATAAGTAGTACCCTTTCTTATAAAATAAAATTACTTGGTAACCCTTGTATTTAATCATGTCTTTAAACCTATCCACAATGAACACATTTTTTTCATGGTCGTAATACCCAATATCTCCCGTATGATAAAATCCATCGCTATCAATACAGTTTTTTGTTTCTAATGGATTATTGAGGTAACCTTTCATTACAAATGAAGACTTAATGCAAGTTTCTCCTTTTTCATAAGGCCCCAAAGTTACAGACCACAAGTTTCAGTTGCTCCGTACATTTGACGAAGGGTACAATGACTAAACCTAAAATAAAGAAATTTTATCAAACTTGTTTTAATTTTCTTAGATTTACTTTTTTGTTGCAGATTGGTAAAGTTCGTTGTTCAAAGGTGCTCCCCCAATGAAAATATCCTGTACACTCGTTAACTGGCGTTTGGAATCTATTGAATTGTTTAAAAATGATAATATTGGAGAAACAAGAAACAACTTAGTTTCTTTATATTCTTCTACAGCTTGTAAAAAATTATCTGGCTTAAAATCTTTCATTAAAACAATAGTAAATGATCTAATTACAGCTAACAAGTATACAAGCAATCCATAAATGTGAAAAAATGGTAAAAACATTATAATAACATCATTGCTAGTAATGTTCAGATACTTATTCTCACTAAAAAATAATTAAGCGCTTAGGTATAATTGAAAAAAAAGTAACATACTCAACAAAATTGGTTATTAGATTAAAGTTTTGATGTGATAATTCGACACATTTAGGTAATCCAGTTGTACCTGAAGATAAGCACAGAAATGCTGTGTCTGAAGCATCTCCAACAACCGGTTTAAATGAATCGGTATTCTCCAGAGTTTTGGTCAACTCGTTTATGTTTTGTTGATTGACGACCGTCTCTTGTTCTATCGAAACAATTTCTTGAATGCTGTTGACATCCCTTTTCATTGAATAGACGTTGTTAATGGATGTTTTTGAAGAAAAAACTAGTTTTGGTTTTGATAATGTAAAAGCGTGCTTTAGTTCGCCTGCAAGTGATTTTTTTAATAGAAATATCAACGTCATTTAAATGATGATTTAATAGTGCACGAATGGACATTCAGTTGCTATTGTTTTAAGAATTGTATTCTCTTAAGTTTAAGTTGCGTTGGTGTGTACGTCCATTATTTACCAAGTATTACGTTTACAGAAAAACGTAGATGCCGTAACTGAACGATTTTTTTTTTTTTTGATTTGCGGTACATTCAACTCTGGCCGTACGAAAAGCTACCTATTTCACTCTTCACTCAGGAATGTTATAGAAAAGAAATACCTATCACTATAATTTGGTTAGAAACGTTGTCGCCTAGGATAAGGAAAACAAATGCCGCCTTAAATTTTATTTAATCTATAGGTACATAATACATCGTATTCAGAAATGATTGACGAGTGTTTAAATATGACGCCCAAGTACGGTGGGACATAAAAATCTATTTCTCAATTTGTTTATTTACCTCCTCCTTTTGCCCTCC
Organism: Abscondita cerata; assembly: GCA_030710515.1. Lineage (NCBI taxonomy): Eukaryota > Metazoa > Arthropoda > Insecta > Coleoptera > Lampyridae > Abscondita > Abscondita cerata. The sequence goes on from JALBCR010002208.1 coordinate 329,815, forward strand.
ACGTCGGATGTGCTGCAAACATCTAAAATGTATCGTCTATAGCAATTGTTAACCAAATACGCTATCTAACTGTCAAAGTTAAAACGCAATGATTGAAGTTGCTTTGCGTGTCTTGCTGTTTATGTTAAAATACCGCCCTAGAACCTTTTATTGATAAGAACAAACACATCACAAAGGCAGTCCAAGCCAGTCTTTTTCTTCTTCTATAAATTTCTATTTTTTTATTTTCTCTTCCAAGTTTTATCATATGTCCTAAATAAACATAATTCTCAACTTCTTCCAGTTCTTGGTTTTTAATTTTTATTTTCTGTTCTAGGGAACTACTACACATAACTTTTGTTTTTGTTAGATTCATGTTTAGACCGATTTCATTTGATGCTTTGTCCAACTCTGTTAACATATTCTGGAGTTGTTCGGGGTTTCTGCGATAAGAACGATGTCATCGGCGAATCAGAGGTTGTTGAGTCTTTTTCCATTTATTATGATGCCTTTGTTATCTTGCCAATGGAGTTGTTTGAAAACATCTTCTAAGGCATTCGTAAATAATTTTGGTGAGAGAGTATCCCCTTGTCTTATACCTCGTTTTATACTAATCGGTTTGATGTTCTCATGCAGATGTATAGTGGACATAGCGTTCTTATATATGTTTTTAAGTATCGGTGGTCTATTCTGGCGTTTCTTAAAGACTTCATAATTGCCCAATGTTCTACTGTGTCGAAAGCTTTTTGGAAGTCGACAAATGCTAGGTTTAGTTCGAAGTTGTACTCAATTGATTTTTCTATTAGCATTCTCATTGTGAATAGGTATTCACTTGTACTATAGTCTCTTCTAAAGTCAGCTTGTTGGATTAGTTGATATTCCTCAAGTTTTTTAGTTATGCGATTTGTGATTACTTTAGTGAATGTTTTATATAGTTGAGATAAAAGGCTTATCGGTCTATAGTTCTCGAGGTTCGCCTGATCGCCTTTTTTATGTAATAATATCATGTTTGCATTATTCCAGGTTTTGGGAATTTCCCCTTTTGATATGCATATGTTAAAAAGGTCGAGTATTTTTGTTAAATTCTTCTTCTCCTTCTTTTATCATTTCAATCACTATTCCATCCTCTCCTGGCGCTCTATTGTTCTTCATTTGTTTTAATGCATATCGTAATTCTTCAGGTGTTATATCTGGCATTTCTTCGGAACCTACGTTGATTATTTTTCTCTCCTTGGTTGTAGTGTTGTTTTGTTGTTGAGTTTTTGTGTCATATAGATTCGTATAGAATTTTTCTGTTTCCTTCATGATTTCTTCCAAGTTTCTTATCTCTTTTCCGTTTTTGTCTGTTAATGTTATGTGTCGCTTTCAGTTTCGTCTAAGACATTTTATTCCCTTGTTTTCCTCTATTCATTTTTCCACTTTAATTTCGTAGTAGTTTTGTAGATCTTTTCTTATCATCCTTCTAGTTTCCTTTACCATTTGTCTAAATTCTTCATATTTACCTTCCTTGAATAATTGCCTTTTTCTTCTATTTTATTTTTAGTATCTTGGCTTAGCTTTTCTATCTTGGGGTTTCTTATTTAGGAACTTTTTCTCCAGCTTGTTTCATTGCTTCTGTAATTATATCGTTCATTGTATTTATATCATTTGATTTCCACTTTTCCTTTTTCAATTGTTTGTTGAGCTCCTTTTCATATTCTGATGCATTTCGTTTCAATTCCTCTGTATCAATCTTTGTTATTTGTTTTCTTAACAGCCGTCTTTGCGTTTTTGTGTCCATGGAAATTTTTGCTCTTAATAACCTGTGGTCGCTATTTATATTGAACGAAACTATGTGTTTTTCGCTTTACAAGATATAGTCTATCTCATTTTTTATTTTTAGATCTGGACTGATCCATGTCCACTTTCTTTGTTGTTTTTTGGAGAAGAAGAAGTTCATTTCATATAAGCGGTGTGCTGTTAAAAACTCCAGAAGCATACCTTCTCTTTCATTTCTTTCATCGTAGCTGAAGTTTCCTATATATTCTTCATTTTCTTCTTGCCTTTTCCCTACTTTTGAATTGAAGTCTCCCATTACTAGAATGTGAGTAGTGTTGTCTTTATTTATGTTGTCTGATATTTTATTATAAAAGATTTTCATTTCTTCTTCTGTATGAGTTGATGTTGGTGCGTAACACTGTATTATTTTTATTTTGTATTTTGATGAGAATTGAATGATTATTGAAGCTACTCTCTCCGATTCGTTATTGAATTTTATAACATGTGCTGATATCTTTTTGTTAATTATGAAACCTACGCCACGTTGGCTTTCATTTTCTGAGCCTTTGTAGTATAATATATGTCCAGATTTAAGTGTTATGCATTCTTCTTCCTTGCCTCTTATTTCTGATAGTCCGATGATGTCCCATTTTATCTTATTGAGCTCTTCTTCAAGTTCATAGAGACGGCCTTCACCTATTAAAGTTCGTACGTTTATAGTTCTTATTGCCAGTGTGGTTTTCCTTTGGTAGCCTGATCGATCCCGGTGATTCTTAGCACCCCATGTCTGCTTCCTTTTGTGACCGCTACCTTGGTTGGGGATACGCAGACCGCAGGGGACTTGGGGCATTTTCATGACTGCCGTTTTCATGAGGGGTTTTTAGCATTTAAAACAACACTGTATTGGGATGCGGGGGGGGGGGGAGTCGAGGCTCACGTGGGCAGGGTCGCTTCCCTGAAGTAGACCTATCCTCCACCGGCATCGTAGAAGAGTGTCTACCCGTTACCTATTGTATCTATAGCACATCTTTTTTTATTGTAATAGTTTTAAGTTTTATTTTGTATATACACTGTGTCCAATTAAGTTGGAACCATATGGAAAACTTTTTATTATAAGTTTTATGAAAAAAGACATTCTTTATAAAAAGTTGTGCATCATCTAAAACTTAAAATATAATTATCAGATATCAAATATTTTGACCGTATATACAAGGTTTGTCAAAAAATATGAATTTTACTCAAGAGTAAAGTATCTTTATTTTTAAGAATATTGACAATTGTTATTAAAAAAGTTAATCATAATAGAAAACTATTGTCAGATTTTCAATATTATCCATCTTCTATGAAAAAGTAATGTTTGGTAATTATTAAGTTATATAACAATGCAAATGAAAAAATAAACAAGTTAAACTAAAACCTAATAAATAACATTTATAACAGTATATTGGAAATAAAACAATTTGTTTCTAATTGAATTGACTAAAGCCTCAATATATCCACAATCTTTTTCGAAACACTTAATAGTTCATCTATCAAACTCCCTTATTACATTGTTGATCATATCTGCCGTAATTCCTGGCATGTCTGTGTAATCCTCCTTTCTAAATGATCAATACTGTGAAAAGGCCTTTGCTGGCAAACCCTATATTTTAAGTAACTCCATAAAAAATAATCCAGAGGGGTTAAGTCTGGCCAAAAAATGTACGAATATCTATGTATTGCTTTGTCATTAAATATAATTTCAAGGTATTCCCTCACAGCTACTGTGATATGGCATGTAGCACCGTCTTGTTGAAACCGTATACGTTGACCGTCTACCAAAGATAATTCGCCAACAAAATAGTTGTATAATTTATTTTGTAAAAATTTAGATAAAGTTGAGCATTCATGGAATGTCGAAACAAATATGGTACTATTACTTTATTTTTATAATTACCACACCATAAGTTGGTCTTTAATGAATATTGGTCGCGAGTTTTGATTGTAAAGTGAGGATTACTGTCACACCACCAGCGACAATTTTGTGAACTGATAGTTCCATTTGATGTGGATGTTGCCTCAAAGTATGAGCAAACTGGGGTATGTATAGATAATATTTGTTACTCTTTAAAATTTTTGCCATTGTACCTCTACTTACTTTATTTCTGATCAAAGACATTCTTTTTCTCAATGACATTTTCGTATGTTCTACTACAGATACCATCAGTTGTAATTCCATGTCCTCACTAGCAACTCGCTTCTGACGTTTGTTATTGAAATTATTTTGAACACTTCCAAACTTCTTAAATTTATTTACAATTTTGTAACTGTCGAATGCTGAATATTTCTATTCGAATGTCTGTTGTTATAAATAGCGACTGCTTCTTATAAAATTATCTCCCAGAATCAAAACTATTTCAATTTTCTCCCCACAACTTCACAGAGCCGCCATTTCTTGTATTTTATAAATTCTAACTAGCGATTTGACGTTTGTTGTCAGTACATCATTCTATTCCCAAATTACTAATAAACAGAATTTGTCAGGGCAACCTAGATTAAATTTTTATCGGCAAATTACAAATGCTAATACAGAGAAGTTAAAAAAATTTAAAAAATTACTTTTTATACCAGATGGATAATATTGGATATCTGACAATAGTTTTTATTATCATTAACTTTTTTTAATAACAATTGTTGTATTTTTTGACAAACCTTGTATATACGGTCAAAATATTTGATATCTGATAGTTATATTTTAAGTGAGAAACAGAATATGTGCCTATGTTATTTTTAAGGGTTCAGATTTGTGTTAAAAGATGTCGCTTGGTATTTGCTGAGCAAATCATGAAAGGTTGTACACAAAGCGATTTATTTTTACTTTTGTCAGTGTTGTTAAAAGGACGCCTTAATTAATTAGGAATATAGAAGTTATAAGTTATGTTCCTTCTAGGTAAATGTAGAGTAACAAAACTACCGATCCAATAGCTACATGAATGCCGACGTTTCACCCAAACTTGCGAGGGCTTTATTGAGGTTAATTGTAATTAATAAATCCTTGTGAGTTGCAATGATTAAAATAAATCATCTAATATGATAATTTGGTCAATTAAATTTTTCTTTAAATTATATAAGACACACAGAGATAAATTTTAAATGAACGAACGACTAAACGACAATGTAAAAAAAATAATATTCTCGGTCATCAACTTATAGCTCGAATAACAACATACAGCCTGTCCGTGTAGTACGCGGACCTTTGATATTGCTTTTATAAAGTAGATTTTTTCAAAATCGGTTTTGTTCATTCTTTTGGGTTTCTCAGTGCCTACAATTTTAATATATTTTCAGTTATACAGGGTGTCTCACTTACATGGACTACCTGAAGCATATATTTTTTATTTTGTATTCTGAATCTACGTGACAAACTATGGTGACTTTATGTATACAAGTCTTACTCAAAAAATGATATCTGTCGAGATATCAATTTTTAAACATTTAATTGGGTCAATATCGGCTTTCTGATATTTTACTTTTTTTAGATTATTACTGGAACTGTCAATAATTTAAAAGTTGACATCGATTATACAGAGGATGAGAAAAAAAATTTTTAACTGTGTAATCGAAAATTATGAATAACTTAATAAAATCATTTGGAAGACCGTGTATATATTTTACCAGATCAATATAGAATTAAATTCTCTACAATTTTGCTTTACAGGTTTGTCTATCGAAAATCCACTATCATCGAAAAATTAAGAAAATACAAGAAAAATACTAGGAAACATGTTAGTACTGAAGAGGATATGCAATTTGACATCGTTATCGTTATCAGCAGTTAAGAATCCCATTGGAGTTCGCCAAATAGCAGATAACGTTGGAGTTTTGCAGACCCCTGTAAATAATGTGTTATGAAGAAACAAATCCCATCGTTATCGCGACCGACACCGTATCAACATCTGATAAAGACGGATTTTGAATACTGACACGTTTACTAAGAGTTTTGTAAACATACATCCATAGCAAAGTTGTAGAGAATTTAATTTTACATCGATAAGACAATCAAATATGCAGGGTGTTCCATTTGATTCTATCAAGTTATTCACCATTTTTTATTACAAAATTTGACATTTTTTTCCCCTGTATAACCAATGTCAACTTTTAAACTATGGATAGTTAAAGTCGTTACCACCCTAAATGTGAATAAAATTTGAGTTTGATATTTAAAATAATAACCTGAAAAACTTGTAATATCTGAAAGATGGACCCAACAAAGTGTTTAAAAATTGATATCTCAAAAAGTATCATTTTGTGAGTAAAAGTCGTACACATAAAGTCCCCATAGTTTTTCACATAGATTTATAATAAAGAATAAAAACTATGTGTTTCCATTTAAAATGTCAAAGTGATCCGTGAAAGTGGGACACTCTGTATAATTGAAAATATTTTTAAATTGCAGCCATTAAGGATCCTAAAAGAATGGTGAAAATTTATTTTTAATAAATCTACTTTTTAAAGGTAATATCAAAGGTCCGCGTACTACACGGACATATTGCTGAGATTTAAAATTTTAACTTCAGGTAAAAGAAAAGTAAGGGGCGTGTTATTATTGAACACTATTTTCAAAACATTAAAACATTTTGTTAAACCAATACGTTTTTATTTACACGTAACTGAAAAAATTTAAAGAATATACCTAACGAATTTTAAACTTTTCGATTAAAGCATTAAATACCTTTACGGTAAAGAAATCAGAATAAATTTGAAACTTCCATTTTCGAAACACTTATTGGAAAAAATCGAAATCCAATAAGAAGGCTTATATTGAATTTATGAAGTACATTAAAACTTTTTAATAACATGGGCAGATAAAACTTACGAAAGATATATACTTTAGCACCTCATATATAAACACGTTCAAGAATGCAGTAATAATTTAACGCGTAATGTATAAAACAAACTTTACATGTCAATTTGGGTAATAACGTAAGTACGTGCTAAAACATATTTTGTTTTACATGAGAATAGTTCAACATACGCATATTCGCCGGTTAAATTATTTTATAGTGTTTCTCGGTAAAGTTTATACAACGACTAAAATAGCAACACACTAATAGAATAAATATATCTGGACTGCATTGAACTTTGAAAATTTATTTTAAATTCAAATCGAAACGAAAAAATAATATAAGCAAAACTGTTGTTTGATTAAACAATATCTTTAAAAAACAGATTTCATTAATCAATCAGTTTAAATTACCAAATTACTCATTTTACGAGCAATGTTAAATATTTATTTCTGAAGTTAAGGTTAAGTATGCATACATTTTCGACCCTTCTGTGAAACCCTGTAAAATTAACTTCAAAATGTTCGTGCAAAAAAGGCGACGCTAAAACTTTTAGCGGTCTTTTATACAAGGAAATAAAAGAAAAACGCCCATAAATACATTCGATAATCGTAAACGTTTTGCAAAATAATATTTTTCTTTGCCAATGCGTGTTAAACACTTTTTTTCGTATAGAACTAGAAATTTCTATTTTAGTTTGCAACACACAAAAATGAATAGGACCATTAACTAACTGCTTCTTAAGCATTTTACGACACATGTTGTGAATATGCCCTTTTTTGTGAATGTAGTTTAATTAAAAATAAAACATAGTTTTTAGATAGCGTGCAATTACACATAACCGCGGAATTGCATTTATATTATCTCGCTGCATCTTTAATAATTCATAAACCTATTTCAATGTAAATTTTCATTATTTTAAATGGATCAAGTAGAGTTTGCTTATGATAATGCTTTTTAAATTGTAAGCAACAAAATGCGATTAAAGACTAACACCATTTCATACTATAATTCTACCAGTTTTTATAAAGAAAAATTGCAATGTACCCACATATGAATTAGTAAGAAGAATGTATGCAGTGTATAAGTTATTAGTAGTGAATATAGGTCAAACTAGTCGAGTAGATACATACAGCCTGCCCGGACCTTTGATATTACCTTTAAAAAGTAAATTTGTTCAAAATCGGTTTTGTGGCTACAATTTAAAAATATTTTCAATTGATTTCATGGATCACCTGTCAACTTTGAAATTTAAATGGAAACACATTTTTTATTTTCATTCCAAATCTACGTAAAAAACTATGGGGACTTTATGTATACGAGTCTTACTCGAAAAGTTTATTTATTTAATCGTATGGTGATGATTGTGTTTTGTGAAATTGTATTGTAGGGGTGGGTGGGGTCAAATGTAACAATTTTGATAACATATGATTTTGCTTGAAGAGTAGGTACTGCATTTTAATCAAACAGTGCTCTACTGATAAAATAAAGATTCTTTATTAGGATTTAAATATATAGATTACTTAAATCTAACACTTTTTTAATTTAACAGGTCTTTTCGACGCGGGTGTCAATTGTTACATTTGTACCCACAAGGAGGTCAGTTGTAACAGCCTGAGTGACAATTGTAACACCAATAGAAACATATTAATATAAATAAAAAAATACCAAAAGAAAAATATATTCAAATAAAAGAGTGGAATAAACAGCAAGCAACAAAATATAACCAAAAGTGTTCTTAATCCTTACAATTTAAACAATAAAAATAAAGGTCATCTAAACTATCGACACATTCTTCGTGACACCATGATTTACAACCTATGCATTTGATCCACTCTTCTCCTTTACTGTCTTGACTGTACTGTTTCAGACAGTAAAGACAAAACAGGTCATCGTCATCATCGGATGAAGTTTGGATTTTCTTTTTCTTCTTTGCTTTCTCTTTGTTTTCTGTTCCTGACAAATTTCTTTTTACTTTAGTTACTTTAGCCGCATTTCTCTTAACCATTTCTTCCTCTAAAGCGTTCTTTTCTGGTGTTTCTGTTAGAATAGCTGATTTACGTTTTTTTCTGCCTTTAATGATTTTTTTGTTGGTAAAATTAGCTTTAGGATATGGTCTAATATCCAATAACATATCGTTAGATCTGTTAAACGCTTGCACTTCCTTTGAAGTGGAAGCTGCCGGCTCATTTTCTAGTGTTGATTTGTTAAGAAAACTATCCCTGGAAGTAGACGCTACCATATGATCTTCAATATTTTTTTATTAATCATTTGATTACCATCTTCATGGGAAATACGCATTTCTACATTTCCGGTTTCGGTCTCTGAAATACCCATTTCGACGTTTTTGGTTTCACTCGAAATCTCTTTTGCGTCAAGCATATCAGCTGTCAAGACCGGTGCTTCCACGTTTTCTGTTAGGACGTTACTGTCTAAAGGCCGATCAGTTACCGAAGCAGGAGCAAATTCAGATTCATCAAAAATATTTCTGTTAAATGGAAATATACCAGTTACTCTGAATCCACTCTGAATATTATTAGGTGTTGTGGCCAATGGCAGTGATTTTGCAACAATCCCTGGTAAATCGTATATGGTCATCGTTTGACCGGGATGATTCTTCATCCAGGCATCTATCGCAGTATTTAGATAACTTTTAAACGGTCCATAAACTCCCTATCCAGAGGCTGGAGTTTATGGGATGTATGCTGGGGAAAGGAAAGTAAAACTATTCCGTTCTCCCTGCAATAGTAAATTGTTGGTAGATAAATGTGAGATTCGTGGTTATCTAATATGAGTAAAACTTTATTATTTTTCGAAGAGTTGGCAAATTTAGAAAAGTGTTTGACGAAGTCTAAAAAGTTGTATTATCCATCCAGCCGCTACCATTTGCCGCTCCAATAGACCCTGATTGAGCCCCATTCAAAAAAATGATTTGAACTTCTTCCTTGGGAAAATAAAAAGTGGAGGAATCGAATTTCCCAATGCATTAATAGCTACGCAAACAGTTATCAATGTTCCTCTCTCTCCCGAAGTTATGGAACCAACCTGTTTGCACCCTTTCGTAGCAACTATCTTTTTGGGCCTTTGCACAGTGGTAACCCCAGTTTCATCAACATTATATATGTTTTGAGGTTCAAAATGATATTTGTCCATGACGTTTGACAAATTATCAAAAAATTTGTCCACATTAACTCTGTTAAAGTTAATTGCTCTTGCATGACTGGTTGCTTCCGGTGTTCTTATTGATAATGTGGGATTCTTTTTCATAAAATTGCTAAACCAGTCTTTAGAAGCTATTTTAGTTTCATGCCATTTAGGAGGGACATTAGAACAGTTTTTCTTCACAGCAAATTGGTATACAAGTGCCCGAATGTCTCTAGGGGTTAAACCGAAATAGAAATCTGCACTCCTCCGTATATATTCACAAAGTACAGCTTCATCTTCTTTATCTAACACCTTGTTGTGTGGATGATAACCCATTACTGGGACATAACCTTCAATTTGAATCTTTTTGCATGTCTGTGTAAAGTAACATGGCAAATATTTAATGATCTAGCAGCTTCTCTTACACTTATGCCATTTTCAGTTACGAGACCCATTGCTGCTTTCATTTGTTCGTCCGTTGGACCCCTATTGGTTTTCTTTCTCTATGTCGTGGCATATTTACTGTTTCTGAAATGAAAACCAAACGTTTTATATTCCTGCTATGTGAGGTCAATTGTAACACGTTACAATTGTCCCCGTGCGGCCTGTTACAAATGCCCCCAAACGCCTTTATTATACAAATTTAAAAATAACATAGAACCCTACAATTGTAACTTTAATTTGTTTCAACATACCTGTATAGAATACTCAAGCCACGTAATAACTACAAAATTTTTTACAAACACCGCCAATTAAAATTTTCTTTCGGTTTCAAAGTTGTAGTCACTAATTTACTTTGAAGGTCATACTTCCTTTACATAAAAATAAATCGGTAACAGCTTACGCAACAACGAAGTCCACTCCACAGCAGGTAGAGACAGACTAACCGATCGGTCTGTGCTGTTATGGGGATGTTTGAATCTATTTCAACCTTCATTTTAAGCTGTGTTACAATTGACCCGCGTTACAATTGACCCCACTCTCCCCTACATTTTTTTCTAATTATCCAGGAGGGTCTTGATGGCCAGGTCCGGAAACCAAAGTGGTGATTCTTAGGAACAACATGTTTTTCTTGTTAACCATTTAGTACTCTAAGGTACTGATCGCCTTCCATATTTTATATTTGCACCAAAACCCCCTAAAAACACACACGAAAAAACTCTAACGAAAATAAATAAATAACTCGAAAAGTGGTGTAACAGTGACATATTAAATGACCCTCTTTAAAGCAACTAACAATACATCAATATTGTTTGATGTGTTTTTCTATACGTCGCGTCGTGAAGTTTAAGTTCATTCAAGTCATAATTATCGTAATCCTTCATGTGATATTTTGCGTTATCGCTTAATACCAGTTTCAAGATAAGTTTGTTTGAAAGATGTAATTCAAAAATACGAATTCAAAATATTATACTTGAATAACGGACAACATATTTATTTACACTCGAGCGTTATTAACTGCATAAATGGTCGTTCGAGAAATTTTTCAAGAAAGTATTTTTTTTCAGATCCCATTTTATTTTTATATTATCAATGTGATATCAATGGAAAAAATGACTAAAAGATTAGTATATTGTTGGTTGCTTTATAGAGGTCATTTAATATGTCACTGTTTGCACATGTGCAGGGTGCTTCACAATGAGTCAATACCATTTACTAACTCTAAAATTAATATTTCTTCAGTTGTTCCGATGTTAAGCAAATATTATGCAAACAGTAAACCAAATTTGAAAATTAATAACGCTCAATATGGTAAATTTCAATAACAAATTTTTTCTCATACATTTAAGATACAAAATAATGATACAAACTGTACATTATAATACTAATGGCTTCCTTTTTGATTATTTTTTGTGCTGTGTCGGCATTCCATATGGCTAAAATGGGCACTTATTGAGTTATTTCGAGTGATTTCGAAAAATGAATAATTTATCATAAATATCAAATGCAGGGTACCACGATTGCCAACTTTGTCAAAGTATAGATAGAAATAAAGTATAAAATAAAATAATTCCCCAATATTAACAGCGCAATTATGAAAATTATTTTTTTGGTAACAAGAACAAACTAACATAAACTACTTTTAAAAAACCATAAGCGTGCCTTTTAAGCTACTAAATGCTCAAAATGATTCCCAATTACGTGTATTTTCACACGTTTCACATTTTTTTCCAAATTGAATCATATATTTTTGATGACATTTTCTAATACCTATCTAATTTTTTCTGATCTAAAAAATCTACGTATGTCTATAACTTTCCATTAATATCACGAAAAAAAAATAATGAAGTGGTGTATTTTCAAGCAAACACCGTGGTCATTATTTTATGGTTAACTAGTGACCATGGTGTTTGCTTGACAATACCACCACCTCCTTCTGAAAGAAGGTCCTAGATTACATAAGAAAACTAAACTCAAGTTAAATAATTCGAAAGGAGATTGTCTATCAATTAAAGAAATACATGTATGACTATTATCTTGCATTGACAAAGAATTTCATTTGAAGTTTTCCATTACGCCACTTGAGAAACGCATTAACAATTAACCAACTGTTACTGGTGATGAATCTTGACATTTTAGAACGGATCATGAATCATGTTAACTGTTCTTGGATTTTGAAGAATCCATCCTCAACATTTCTCAGAAGATAAGATAACGATAGGGAAAAGACAGCGAGAGTGAGCGAAAGAGAAAATTCATAGTGCTATCTATTCATTATGTTCATGACTACAACAGAAAACATTCATTCATAGCCCTTTACACTTTGTATAATGGTAGCTATCAAATTTGACATTAATATAAAAGATTGCTTTTCTTTATCAAAGGAATATTTGTTCAATAGCATTGGAGCTCGTGCTTTAAATTAGCTCATGTAGGAAACACTTCTTCCTAAACTTGGTTTTTGAATAACTTTTACCTACGTCGTTCACAATGAATGTCAATTTCGTATTTTACGTCACCGTGAATTATCATAAATGGAGTCATTAATTAGAGGAAGCAGTTGCACTTTTAATTCTGTGTGACACTTTCCCACGTACTATGGATTAATATACGAAAATTCAGTCTATATTCTTAGTAAATTTCAGTCAATCAAAAAAAATATAAGTTTGCCCGGAAAATTATGGAAACTCTTAGACTTCTTATATGGATTTGCCTGAAATAGTATGTAGTGGTAAACAAGCATCCAGAGAGTTAGCTAAAAAAGTTTGATTTTCAATGGATACATGTGATGTACCTTAGAACTTCAGGAAAAAATAAGTACAAATTTGTCCAAGGTGAATTAAATACCCTTGAACAGATTGCAATATTTCTTTAGGATGAACGATTTCTAACATCTCACCTTTGTCGATAGTTTGACAGCAGATATATTTCATTAGCAAAAAGTGACCTATTATTTATCGGAGATTAACCTAGCCTAACCTAATTCCTAATTTCCTAATTCTATCGCTGGTGGAATATGAGCATTGTAATTTGTATTCTTTTTGGACATTTTAGAATTTAGAATCAGACTTATGCCTGCATCCATAATCATGACTTGAGGTGTACTTGAGTCAAAGTACGGTTTTGAGACCAGATTCAGATTTTCTCTAGTTTTTAGAATTTATAGAACAGACAATGCGAATATATACACTCTCGATTTATCTAGGCGGAAACTAGATGTTAAACTGTGTTCTACCACCAATATAAAAAACCCTAGAAATTAAGCTTGACGTATTAAAATTCCCAACAACCAATTCTTGAGTATTATCTTCACCAATATTTTCCGAAGATGCGTCTATAATGAATGACTCAATTTTAGAACAAAAACGATCTCGGCTAAGTACGCCCATAGGTATGGCAATTATTTATTTATTTTCAAAAATTGCATTAAAATTTTATTTTTTATTATCATAAAGCCATTGTTTCACAAAAACGGCTTTTATAATACATGTATAGTAATAACAGTTAAAGTAGTTCAAAAGAAAATAATAAAATAAAAATATTTAAAACAGTATCTATGATTTAATGTGGTATGAAAAACGGGTTTTTTTTAATAAAATGCCTCGACAACTAGGTCATTGGCAAGAACATAAAAACCTACACTATAATACATTTCATCTTTAACAATATAATAACTACCGACAATATGTTCTGCTGGGCACTTTTAGATTTCATTGTAGAGATTGATTTCTTCCAGGAATTTGAAGACGCTATTGAGTTGATCTGTGGAGCTTAACACTTCCTATAGACTGCTCTTCAGTTTGTGTAAACGGCGAATGTTTGCATAGTGTTCACAGTCAATCAGAATATGCTTAACTGTTAGTGGATTGCTACAATGTTCACATATAGGTGGAGTTTCTCTGGTCAGGAGATATTTTTGTGTCAGACTAGTGTGACCAATTCTTAGTCTTCTGGTGATAATTTTGTTCCTCCTGGACCTTGGAGCAGGCTTAAATGGTTGTACTGATGAATTTATCTCGTGCAGTTTAGAGTGGACACTGTTCCAGTGCTCCTGCCAAGAGTTACGAATATGGTGCTAGAAGATCGCCTTTATGTCTGAAGAAGTTTGGACGTCCTGATGACTACCATTTTGTAGAGCTTCTTTGGCAGCACGGTCAGCTAATTCGTTGCCATGTATGCCAATGTGCGAAGGTATCCATATTAATGTAATGGATACTCCGTGCGAAGAAAGTTGACTGGTGGAGTGGTGGATGGATTGCACCAGTGGGTGGCGGGTGTACATATTTTTGATAGCGTGTATGGAAGCCAGCGAGTCTGTACAAATAGCTGCTTTTATTTCGCAAGGGTTTAGGGTGTTAATGGCTTCTAGAATACCAAAAAGTTCTGCTGTATAGATACTGGTGGTAACTGGCAGTGAAATTCTTTTAATAATATCCTGTCCCTTGATAACTGCACATCCAACACCGTGTTTAGTTTTTGAGGCATCCGTGTAGAGAATTGTATCATAGCGGGTCCTGTTAACCGTCTCGGCAAATAACTGCGTGAGAAATTTACTGGGCGTTTCGTGTTTTTGAGACTTACTGAATCTTATATCTATGATGGATATTTCTTTCCTCCATGGAGGTTCTGTAGCAGTAAGATTAGGTGTTGTTTTTAAAAGATCGACGTTTGCAAGTAGAGGTAGAATCATCTGAGGTACTGATTTAGGGTTCTGAGCAGGATGAATTAATGGGCGAATGGGATTAATCATTGAGTACAGTGGATTTTGAGGGTTGGCAGATACGCCAGCAAAGTGTGACAAAAGGAGTTGTTGTCGTCTTAGCCAAAGAGGAGGTTCATTGGCTTCAATATTCATGCTTTCAGCTAGGCTGGTACTAAATGCTCCAAGACAAATTCTTAGGGCAGTATTGTGAATTGTATTCAAAGATTTTAAGTCGCTTTTTGAAGCTGATGAGTAAATGAAACTACCATTAATGCTCTGTACGTCATGATCAGAATATCCTCTTCAGCCCCCCATTGGTGGTGAGCCAGTGTTTTCAAAATATTGAGCCTACTTAAGCAATCTCCTCTGATATTTTGAAAGTGCAGTTTAAAGTTTAATTTGGAGTCAAAGGTAAGACCCAATATTTTGTGATCATTTACCACAGTAAGGCGTCTTCCGTAGAGGAAAATCTCTGGATATGGAGTTTTGATACGTCTTCTAGAAAACTTTATTGCTTTAGATTTTGTGACAGAGAAGTGAAGTCCTTTCTTGGTGGACCATAGTGAAAGTTGGTTCACCGCATTTTGGATTAGATTGGCTGAAGTTGTACTATTTCTACCATGGCATAATATGACCAAGTCATCGGCATATAATAGGTGTTTTATAGGAGGAGTAACACCCTTGCAGATATCATGGATAGTCAAGATGAAGACAGTTGGACTTAGCACTGATCCTTGTGGAACGCCATTTTCTTGTGTGAATGACTTTGAAAGTTTTCCATTAACTGATACTTTAAACGTGCGGTTGGATAAAAAGTTAATGAAGGAAAGTATTTCCGGTCAAACCACATTCTTTGAGTTTTTCCGAGATTATGGGTCTGGGAAGTGTGTCAAACGCCCTCTCTATATCAAATATAACTGCTATAACTTCATGATTACTTTGATTTGATTACTGGTGATATGAGTCTGAAGCATCGCTAAGTTATCCAGAGTGCTGCGTTGGGCTCTGAACCCCGACTGTGCTGAAGTAATGACCTGATGTTTTTTATTGATTATTTTCTCCATCAGCTTACACTATGTACACGTCAACGAAATAGGTCTGTAAGAGTCAGGGTGGTTTGAGGTGTTATTATGCTTTCTTATGGGAATGATGACCGAATCTTTCCAGATTAATGGAATCTTTTCCGCAGCCCAGATAAGGTTGTATAGTTCCAGCAGTTTAGACAAGCTGCTTTCTGATAAATTTTTAAGAAAAATAAATGGAATCGAGTCAGGTCCTGCAGATGAGTTTTTACACGTAGATATTGCAGATCTTGTAGCGAGAAGGAGGTGTTAAGTTGTCGAGAGTCCTTTGAGTTAATTGCATTGACCGAAGATATTGAGTCATCGTGTTGGCTGAGATTGTCGGTGTGATTACTCATGAATTTTCCAGAAAAGTGAGCACCAAAGGTATCGGCAATTTCTGAGCTGTCATTGATAACTTTGTCGTTATATGTTATAGCAGCAATTTTCGGGTTGGTTTTCTTTGCCTTCATTTGTTTGATTTTAGTCCAGACTTGGGAGAGTGGTGTACTGCATGTTATCGTTGAGACATAATTTTGCCAGGAGTCCTTCTTGCTTTGTTTAATTGTGCGCTTTGCGATCGCTTTGAGTTTTTTGAAGTTAATAAGGTTTTCCTCAGATCTTACTTTACGATATTTATTTAAAGCAGTTTTAGAATTTCGAACTGCTGTGCTACATCTCTAGTTCCACCAAGGAACTGTTTTAGATGCAGAAGATATATATCTCCGTCCAATGCATTTCTCAGCAGCATAGATCAAGTAGTTGTTAAATTTGGCTACAGCGTCATCTAAGTAAATGTATCTCAGGAACATATTCTGAACTTTTTCTACTGCTTTAGAATATTTTTTTTACCAGATAATTGATTGAATTTACTACTTATTAATGCATTGTAGAGTATTTGAATAGACGTTTTTGAAATTGCTATTAAATAAAACTTACAGTCAAAAATTACACCCAAGTCTTTCATAAACGTTACGTTTTGAAGTTCATTATTTCCAATTAAATATCTGATTCAGTCAATATTTTGCTTAGTAATGACTAAGATACAAAATTTTTTAATGTTCAACTTAAGTTAATTACTAACACACCAAGAATTTAGCTTGAATATATCATTTTGTAAAGTTATCTGTTTCAGAATTTTTTATTTCCCTATAAATTTGAGCATACAACAAATAATGAGATTCCAAATCTAACGTAATATCATTTACAAAAAAATTGAAAAAAAGAACACCAATTTTAGATCCCTGGGGAATTCCTGCGGGAATCAAAAGCTGAGAAGAAACTTACAACGAAACAGTTTAGTTTTGACTGACTGATTAAACAATAGCTTCAAAGTTTCAGTCAGTTCAGTTTTTAATAATTTAATAAAATATGTAGGAATGAGGTCAGGCCCCCAACTTTTTTATCTTTAAGATCATTAATTGTTAGGGCAACTTCAACATCATTTACACTGTTAAGTAAATAATTAAACATAACATTAGAATTATTTACTAAACCAGAGTCAAAGTCAATTTTATAATCGGAAAATGTAGACTTGAAAAATTCAACAAAAAAATCAGGAATTTCATTTTTACTTAGTACTTAATTATTAAGAAACATTTCAGAAAAACACTTTCTATTCACTTTAAAATTATTCACATAATTCCACAATAATTTACTTTCAGACTCATTTTTATTTTTGAGAATGTTTCTTACTTGAATAAATCTCTCATTAAAATGTACTCAGAGAAATCATCTCATCATCAAACCACACAGGGTAACGCCTAACACTAGATTTCCAATTCGATTTAGAAATAGTTCAATTAAAATGTTATGCAAAATATCAAATAGCTAGTATTTATGTAATCAGTGACAAAACGCATGATTTGTTTGTTTCTCGAGTTAAAAAAATCATGTTTCGTTACGTGTTACATACAAGATTTTTTTTAATTTTGACAAAAACAAAGTAAACGTGCTTAATTCAATATCATATTAACATATTCCCATTGTATATGTTGTATATACAATGTGAGTGTAAAGTATGGAATAAAATTCATTAAATTTTTATTCTTATTTTTGTGCAATTTTCCTCGGACAGGTCAATTTTTATTTTTAAATGCCCATCTTGTATAAATCAACCCTTTCTATCTCAGCAGTGGCGGCGCAATAATTTAAATGGCAATGTGGGTGAAAAGTTACATTTTCGGAAAGACCATTTCATCCTCTATGCAGCAATGTAAGCATCTCCAACATCGATCGATTAGAACAGAAAAAAGTAACCTTTTAATATTTTTTCTACACTAATAATTTTTGGTTGCATTTTTTATTAATAAATTGACACAAACAACAGTTCCCTGAAAGCATTACACAAATTCCCACCTACTCGCATAAATGATACATTTCTATCACAACCAGTGGCGCTGCAACGGAGGGCAATTTAAAACTTTTAAATGGTACTAGTAGTACATTTTCGGAAAAATGTAATTGTTTCTAAAATAGGGCGATTAGAACAACCTTTTATCCTTATTGTCTTTCAAATTTTTCAAATTGACTTAAAGAAGGATTTGGATGATACTTTCAGGAAACTATTGCTTGTTTCGATTATTATTAATAGAAAAGACAAGCAGACATTAATATTAATGCTGAAAAATATTTAAAGTAATATTTTTAATTTTCCTGTTCTAATCGACCGATGTTGAAGATGTTTACATTGCTGCATTGAGGATGAAATAGTCTTTCCGAAAATGTAACTTTTGACCCCCATTGCCATTTCAAATTTTCAAGTTGCCTCCTGTTCCATCGATATTGGTGGAGATAGAAAGGATTGAATTATACCAAAAGATGGGAATTTAAAAATAAAAATTGACCTGTCCGCGGCAAATTGCATAAAAACAAGGATAAAAATTTAATGAATTTTATTTTCATACTTTACACTCACACTGTATATTAATTTAAAAAAACAAAAGGATGTTATCCATATAACCTCAAACAGTAAACATAGGTT
Source organism: Abscondita cerata (assembly GCA_030710515.1). Taxonomy (NCBI): domain Eukaryota; kingdom Metazoa; phylum Arthropoda; class Insecta; order Coleoptera; family Lampyridae; genus Abscondita; species Abscondita cerata. Next base: position 348,706 of record JALBCR010002208.1, read on the forward strand.
GAGAAATACCAACTGAAGTTCTACTTTTCGTAACTTCTTACGAAAAGTAGATGGTTTCAACACTTACTTTGATTACGAAAAATGTCACTTTACATGTACATATTAGAAAAAATTAATTTATAGCTTCATTTACATCATCAAATTTATTTCATAATTCTTCCCACTTTACATTAGTTAATTTGTTTTACCAAAGTTTACTAAAGTCAGCCCTTAATTTAATTCCAATGATTAGAGTAGGATGATACTCATCTTCAGGTAACAGAGGAAAACTTTCATGACTAACTAAAACTGGTTGATTACTTAAAACTAGATCTAATGTTCTTTCTAAATTATTGAATATATCATTATAATATCTTAAACTATACCAATTCATAATATTTTCTAATTCAACAATTCTTTTATCACTAACTCCCAAACCTTGCTTAATTAAATTACGAAAATTAAGAATATTATGGTCTCCAATATAGACCATTACTATACAATTTTTGTCAATGTTTAAATCTTATAATAGATCAAAGTAATCAGAAAAATGACAGGCATTATAATTCGGTACAAAATAAACTAAATTAATAACAATTGTTTTATTAAAATTAACGACTTTACAAGAGATAATTTCGAATTTAATATGTGATTTCTTAACAATAACAGAAACTTGAAAATTAGACCTAACTGTGATTAGAACACCACCACCCCTCGAGTCACACCTAAGGACTATTATACTTTGTATCAAATAGCTCACTGTCAGCTATACTGTCAACCAAGAGTTTCAGTAAGGACGATAACATCAAAGTCATAGTTCAAAACAGAGTTTCTAAAAGATATAGTTATAGTCCTGATACATCTGATATTTTGATAATAAATATTTAGATTATTATATTTAGCCATAATTTTTTAGATTATTTTGAGAGAAATTTTTAGATTGACTTTGGGGATAACTTTTTATTAAATCGTTCAATTGTTTCTGAGAGGTAATTGAGTAAACTTTACGTTTTTACCCCATCTCAATATTTTCAGTTACAAAGAAGTTGTAGTCATTTGAAAAAATAGTTATTTTTTTTAAATGACGAATATTTCTGACAACGATAACATATATCGCAATGTGGTTTTTACCAATCGAGTTTATTTAAAAATTGAGCACTGGAGATGTATATTAGTTTTATTTTAACCCTAGCAGAAACTATACTTCCCATAAGAAACCATCAAGTTATGGCCACCCTGTACATACTAATTATAATAACACGAGGTGTCAACACCATATATTATTCACAAATTGGAATCAGTTTATATAGAATGAGTAATTTAATAAAATCTTGTGAAATGTATTAATTTAAAAAAAATTACAGAAAGTTTCTTTTCTTTTGCTTATCGTAGCAAACATTAATGAAGTTAAACGTTACATAATTGACTTATCTTCTGTCATCTGCTTTTGAACATTAAGGATACATTTATATTCTATAAATTTCTCTTGATGTCACATTTTAATAAACGAGAAAAATCTCTTTTTACGCGTTTTATTTTCGAAACCGTCTAATTTTTAATGAAACTGTAAAAACAAATTAAATGTCTGGTTACAAAAAAAATATTAACAAATGAAACTAATATTTATTGTTATGAGAATATTTCGCTTCATTTTTCTTGAATTAGAATAAACTGCGATATTTAATCCTAAACACGAATTTGTTTAATAATGCTCGTTTGAAATCATTTACGTACTAAAATTTAATTGCACATATTTATGTACGTCACATGCACAATAAATTTTTAATTACATCGAAAATACCAACCATCACTGATTGTAAAGTATATGGTGTGTCGGTACTATTGAGGTCAATATTCGTATTTTTGCGGAAATTTAACAAATAATATATTTTAATAACGTCCTTATGTCACTCAAATACTGCGCCGTCGAGTATTGATTGTAGCTCGCATTTTAAACAGAAATTGCTGTTGTACTACGCTGCGATAATTAATTATTGAGGACGATTTCAATTCCACATCGTTAAGTGTTAGAAATTGAGATACAGTATATTCCAAAAATAAATTTGCCAGAATTCGTTTACAAATTATTAGAATTAGAAGCATTTTAAAAATGCATTATAAGTACTGTTTTTGAGATACCCGAAAGTGATTCAGTTAAAAATTATAGCAGTTATGCCATCAAAGAACCTTCTAAAACTACCCTTTGCATAGTTAGTGAAGTAATGACGAATAAAATGCAATCTATTTACACTCAACAAAAACTAATTGTTCTATATGTAAAAATTATGGTAAAAAGTTAACTGAATTAAACCATTAAAGTGGGTATGAATCTTCCGGTACTGTTTTAATAAAGCCCTAACATATGGAGGTTTCTTCCAAGCGCCACTTTTAAAATGCCAAAAGTACCTTTAGAAGTAGTTTTAAAATTAATTTTAAATTAATTAATTAACTATTCGCCGCTACGTTTAAACTCAAAAATTGCTTTAGTAACAGCGAAGTAACTGTATTAAGGACAAACTTAATTGCATATTTAAACATGGTTAGGTGTATGATTCATTTGAAAAGTAATTTTTACTAAAACTAGTTTTAGAGACAGATTCAAAAAATGCTCAGTGTTTTTTTTACCTCCACCTTTTTAAGATCCTAAAAAGGAATAATTCTTTATTAAAATTTCTGATTTTGCTTTATAGAAATAGATGCTCTATATCTAGAATATTGCACTAATACGTATTTTGAAGTCAATGAGTTTAGACTGTTGTATTTAAAATTTTGGCTCCTTTCGAGTAAAATGAATCTGTCAACTGCAGTTTTTTTATATAAAACAGAGAGAAAAACACCAAAAACTTCACAATAACCCTCGTCAGTTTACTAATGATGTTAGCTGGCTATAGAAACAAGTGTACAAATTTTGAATTTTACAGAAAACTACGCGCTTATTGTTGCTTGTAATCAACACAAAGTGAAGTGAAGTGAAATTCATAAAACAAATTCGTCAGGTAGAATAATCACAAGAATCACATGGATTAAGCGTTTTCTGTGTGGAAGTATGCAATTGGGAAAATAATTTCTACTACACCGATCGTTTTTCAAGGTTTCCTTCTGTTTCCGTTGAAATCACTTTTTCTTTAATTGCTTTTGTACTTTATAGTTAAACGTTTATAATTATGAGTAAAGCAGCAGAAGTTCTGACGAGAAAGGCGCCAAGCCTCAGTGAACATAATTAACCCTGATATAAGAGTAGAAATAAAATGGTGATCCATACTTGAAGTATTGGTTGATAAATTAGGAATCTGATGTAGTTGCGTCAATTCAATACGGATGACTACTACTAACTAGTTTCGGATTTTAAAATATATTTCGAGACCCATATTCATTGTACGAGTAAGGTTATGTTGTGATTTACATTTCAAATTTTAAAACATTTTAAAGAACAAATTATTAATGTAAAAGAATGACGAATAATCAACTTTTATATGAACAAAAATAGAATTTGTCGTGTACCTTTGAACCGCTAACCATGTTACGGATTGAGTTCTGACTTCTCCTTATAATTTACCAACGATGTGACATTTATTCATATAATTGTTGATCATTTACAATTCATTCACATTAGTAATTTATTCTTTAACATTTTTTAAAACATAACCTTACTCGTACATATACTCATGTCTCAAAATATATTTTAAGACCCAAAACTAGGTAGTAAGTAACCTGTTATAATAGTTTCAAATACATGTTTTCATCCTTTTGAATTTGACATCAGATTCCTACTGAGATAAGAGTCAAGACAATCTTGATGGTTCTTAAATAGTTCCAACAGATCAAAACTTTTTCAGACAACCCTCGAATCATTTATATCAAATGAACGCAACAATCACCTCTCCAAAGCTAACTAGGGACAACTTTGGATAGGAGGAAGATGTATTCAATTTTCAAGCGATTTTAATGCAAGTAATGGCTTGCAAATTAGTCGAATTATCGCGCAAAGGAGACTAACTGATGTTGTTCTTAAAGGGCGAAAGTTCCGGTTTTAGGTGTATGAGGGGTTTTACAGCTCATAGATTCCTCCAAAAGTTATGGTATTGTGTAAAATGTGGTGTTGGACTGCTTCTTGGTGAAGGTGAAAAAACAAAAACAATTTAAATAGTATTTTTCATTAGAGTGATGACGTCAATGAATAATTGAAAATCGAAAATTAAACTAGTTAAAATTGTTAAAACGCGGAACGTGTAATAATTTTCTATTTCCCATTTTAAATTCGGCCGAGTAACTTAAAAATAATCTGGGAAAAAACAAAGTGGTAAAATAAGGCCAGAAATTTACTCAACAGATCAAAACGTTCTTTCACGTTCTGTATCTGATTCAATATGAAATAATTATAGAAAACGGTTAACTAGTAAAAGCAATCCTGTAACTACCGTATGTGCCAAATAAACAAAATATTATAAAATTCTTAACTCTAACAAATTCGCTGTTAGTTTACATCGTATTGCTGCATCTGCCTGCACTACAAAATCATTTCTTCTGGGTAAATCTGGGGGTGCTGTAGGTGTGGTCTCATATAAATTTGAACAAGATCTGATGGGGTTCATCAGCAAATGGAGCAAACTCATACTCATTCAAATGGAACGCTACTATTCATGTTAATTAAAAAAAAATGTTCCAGATAGTTTGCCAATGTTATGTTTTTTACCAGCCTGAACAGGAACCTTGTTTTTGGTAGAGGAATAGATTAGGAATGTGCCAAATAAACACAGTGACAAAAAATACTCAAATCTAACAAATTCGTTGTTAATTTACAATCGTATTGTCATCTCTGCCAGCAACACTGATATAAAGTTGATCGACATATGATGGGATTCATGAGAAAATTGATCAAAGTCATACTCGTTCATATCAGAAGCTACTATTAATTACTTAAAAAATTCTTCCAGATAGTTTATCAATTAGATCTATTTTGCCAGTTTGACTTCATTTTGTAAGAGGAATTAATTAAGGTTGCGCTAGCGCTGGCATGATGAAGGAACCGCTATGTATGATTTGATTTTTTGGTTTAATTAATTAATTAATTTATATATTCATTAGGTAACGAAAGCTGCACTTTAAACCATCAAAAATACAATAAAATAAGAACATATTTATATAATAAAAATAATTTACTTTATAAAATAATAAAGTACTCCCAGGGTAATACATCGTATAAATAATCATTTACTTTGCAATAACCTTTAGCAAATAGTTTATTTTTAATAAACTTTTTAAACTTATGTAAAGATAAATTGTGAATATTTTCTGGGACCTTGTTGTAAAAATGTTCACATAGCTCTTTAAATTTTATGGAGTCGACTCTTATATGGTACTAATATATTCTTAGTTCTATCGCATTTTTTTAAAAATGGATTTTTATTTTATATACATAAATCAGGTTTGCATATATATATTGAGATGTCAACGTTAAAATTCCGATTTTTTTAAATAGTTCACGTATCGAAGCTTTATTATTCAGTTTATAAATGGGTGGATAGCGCGCTTTTAAATAATAATTATATTCTATTTACGTCAGTCGCGTGGCCCCGAAGTAAAATTCCGTATGACATTAGACTATGGAAATACGAGTTATAGAATACTATTCTAGCAGTGGATATGTCCGAAACATCCCTAATCTTCTTTACTGCATAAGCTGCGGAACTAAGTCTTACAGCTAGTTTATCTATTTGACGACCGGCGAAAACTATAGCTTTATGATTCTGATTTACCATATAGGGTAGATCATTAATATAAACTAAGAATAGCAATGGTGAAAGTATTGAACCTTGCGGCATTCCCATGCGAATAATTGATCCCGAAGATCTCTCTCCCTCCCAACTTCAACTGTTTGAACTCTGTCTTTTAAGTAATTTTCAATAAGGTCTATAGCTCGTCCCTTGACTTCGTAGTGTTCTAATTTGCTAGTCAAAGTATCGTGATGAACGCAGTCAAATACTTTAGAAAGATCGCAAAAAATACTTGTGGCATCCTTTGAATCTTCCTAGGCACTAACAATTTGATGGATAAGATGCGTTAATAGTGACTTAAGATGGAGACTGGTCCAGAATTTAGAAGGATCTGTTTTAGTATAACTAAACGAAACGTCGCCTCACACTAGCGAAGAGAGTGCTTTTCTTAATCCATTTCTCTTCCAAAAATATAAGTTCCGGTCAGACGGGCAAAGTACATTCACTTGCTACTATTTATATTATCGTCCGACATAAAAGGAAACACAACCGGAGAGTAAATTACTGAATAATTATGAAACACCATAGGCCGGTTTAAACTATGTGACGGCCAAAAAGAGTTGCCGTGCAAAATTAAAAAGATAAGAGCAATTTCCGTTAATTAAAAACCGCGCGACGTGTAAGCAGGGTACGTAATGACGGTAAAATTTGAGCAGCTTCCCGGCTAGGCTAGATAACCTCGGCAGAGCGTCGTGAGTGTAGGTAAGGAGAGTACATATGCCGCAAGCAATTAACGTGGTCATTAATATTGAACGTTGCAAAAATATTTATTTTGTACACCCCTGTATCTCGTGCCCGAAATTTATAATCCACGAGGGGTGAAACTAGGCGCCAATCAGTTAAAAGGACGTTCAAAGCAAAGTAATAATTATTGCGCAGAACTAATATTGCCGATAAAAAGAAATCTTCATAAGGCGTGGCACTTAACTAAAATAACCGAACACGATATCAGTAATAACACATAAATAGAGTTTATTTTAAAAATCGGAACTACCCACAACAAAATACATCAACAGTGTAGTTACAAACAGTGCGTACAAAAAAAATCGGCGTAATTCACAAATTGGCGATAAACCGAGATTAAGGCGCTCGAGTACAAACTGCGTCGGGTTGATCGAACCTTAACGCTAACTTGGTTCGCTAGTCAGGTGTCACACGTACCACTAACTGAAATACGCGACTCGTTATCGCGCGATCGAATTATCTTAGCGTTTCAAATTATAATAAAATAAAACGTAAATGAGACGGTACCTTTAGATGTTTTCTTTTCGACTTTGTCGTAACAGGCGGTGGGATAACTGTTCACCCAAAAGTTGCTTTACTTCTCGAGTTCCCCAGGTGTCGGAGGAGAAATCTGCCTTCCGTTTACGGTTAGATGGTAGTAAAGATGGTAGCAAAAGATCGTATCCAACGATTTTAGCGAAAGATGGTATCACGATTGTAGTAAAAGATTGTAGTAAGAGATAAATGATTTCAACGCATGTAGCCAAAGATGGTTTTCCACGAGTGTAGCAAAAGATTCGTCTTCAACGAATGTAGCAAAAGATCTAAAATAACAGAAGAAACAATGTTGACGTCCACGTTGTATGCATAAATAGGGAATTTGTAAAACTTACGGTGAACGCGCAATAAAGACCCAATTATCCGTCCATTTGGCAAATATTACTCGTATTGAATCTTCCTAGTATACGACGGGCTAAAAATAACGACACATAATAACGGATGGCCCAGAAACAAGCGGACTTCTTACCCTAATCAAAATTGTAGCACGGCACACACGTCCACCATCTTTTAGAAATTCTTTTTGAACAGGAAACGAGTGAATCGCGGAGCAAGCGCAGAACAAACACCTTCGCGCGCCATCTAGAAACGATGAATGAAAACAACAAACGTAATGCGGTTTGTACCGGAGATTAAATTACCGTAACAACTATGCATGGAATGATCTGAACCGTTAAACTATGTTCTCTGCAACCCTATGGATTATTGTAAATATTGTATGAAACAACATTTGAGTCATCATGATTCGTTCCCAACCTACTTGTCTCCATCGTTTCGCCTCTAGTCGTTGTCTTCAGTTTCACCATAAGGATTTTGTAATAGTTTTTTTCATTTTTTTGTTTATTGTTTTGGCATATAAGAAAGAGAGCTAAAGTAATTGTACTTGTGGAAAGTTTGTCGAGTACAATTTCTTAGCATTAGTAACTAGGTGATAATTTTAAACATATTTAATTGAGTTTTTACATGAAATTTAATTTTGCAGTATGCTTTTGATTATGGTTCCTGGGATCTGTCCAATTCTTATTTATTAAGAAATAATTCAGTTTATTTAGTAAAAGCTTATAATTGGGTTCACAATCACCACCAGTAAAAAGTCTTTTTTTACGTCGTCAAGGTTTTTTGTTACTGTAAACGAATGTACCAAAAACATGAAAATAAAGCGGCCAAGTACTTAACACACCAAAGGAAAATATGGGCTTGTGAAAAGAGAGAGATAAAAAAAACTAAGTGGTACCATTTGATACACTTATGATGCAAAATTTGACAAATTACCTATTACATAAAAATTGAAAAGAAAAACATACTTACATTACTGTTTGTCCTGCTCCTCCAGTGTTACTTGACCTCATTCGATTTATTTCACACAAACAAAAACACCCACGTTAGGGATCGCATACATACTGACCGATGACAAAATAGTTAAAAAACAAACTCAACTTAAAGTTTGATGCATTCATGTCATTTCTTTATGAATCTAAAGAAAAGATTTCATAACCGTAGGCTACGAACTGTGATAACACCAGGACAAACGCTTTATTATTATACCTACTTTGGTAAAAATACCAAAGACTAATGTAGTTATTCAATGCTAATATACCGGGTGACCCAACCAAACTACAAAGTTCGATTGCTCCGTTATTAAACAAGATATCGACTGCTGGTTTTTTTATATAATAGATATCCATTAGTTGCATTTTTTAAAAATATTCTTCTCATATAAAAGTGGTCTTAAACTAGGTAATTGGACCAAAGTTGTTTTTTTTTAAATAGAACTTTCCGTATATCTACGTATAATTGAATTCTCTGTTGAAAAACAACTTGAGTTTGTATACATGATTAGGTGTCTAGCAGCAACTGCTATAGCGTTAACTGACATTTACTGTTACAAAAGTTCCTTTTTTGACAAATCACAGCACTTACACCCTTCGTTATTTCTTTTCCATATTTTTGCAATTGATCGCCTATTACAGTTAAACATTCTGAAATCTGATCCCTGCTGACGTTTTTTTAATACTATACAAGGTGGTCAAAAACAGAAAATTATCTTTTCTCAATTTTTTTAATTTAAAAATTTTAAACACCCTTTATACCGATGAGTCATTCAAATGCTATTTTTCTAACGATGTAGCACACTTGGGTATAGGGCCTGAACTTTTTGAGATATTCCACAAAGAGTATTAAAATATCAATTAATGAAAATGCTTAATTGCAATTAACATTAATATTTTTTGCCGAACTTTCACTCAAAATAGGAATAACACTAAAATTTGTATACACACATTTCGAGTAAGACAGGATCTGTCTTTCGTAATAATTTTTACAAAAAGTTATTGCGGTATTGTATTGTCGTATTTAGATCTTTAACAAAATTTAACAACTTCAAATTTTAATAATTTATTGATAACTTTCAAAAAAAAACAAAAAAGACCAACATTCAACTTCTCCCTAGTTCAGTAAAAACATTTCCTTGTTGTTCTAAGCACATTTAGGAACGAAAGCTTAACGCGCCTGAGAACAAGTGAAAAAATTAAACGGAAAACATCGGAAATTCTTATTTTCATTTTTTCTACCCTTGTCGGTCGATTTCTGTAAACTTGATCTTTAAGGAAATGTTTTTGAACACTTACTGAACTAGGGAGAAGTTGAATGTTGGTCTTCTAAGTTTTTCTGAAATTTATCAATCAAATTAGCATTTGATGTTGTTAAATCATATTAAAGACGTAAATACACCCAAGCGTATTACATCGTTAGAAAACTATTAAAAATCGCACTCGAATGACACATTGGTATATAAGGTGTTCCATTTAAAAAAAATTGAGAAAAAGGTAAAGTTGTGTTTTTGACCACCCTGTATAAAATTAAAAAAAACGTCAGCAGGGATCAGGTTTCAGAATTTTTTACTATAATAGGGGACCAATTGCGAAAATATGGACAAGAAATAACAAAGGTGCTGTGATTTTTCATGGGACTTTTTTCGCAGTAAGTGTCAGTTAACGCTGTAACAGTTGCTGCTAGACCTCTAATCATGTTTACAAACTTAATTTATTTTTTAACAGAGAATCTAAATAAGTGTAGATATACAGGATGTTCCATTTAAAAAAAACAACTTTGGTCCAGTTACCTAATTTAGGACCACCTGAATATAGGAAAATATTTTAAAAACCAAATTTTTTTTATTTATTTTCACAAATGCTTAGATAAATATTTACTGAATATTTCTTCAATATATTTGTTTTTCTTTAATTTTAAATAAAAATATATTTTTTAAACGCTGTGGATTAAATATTTTTAAATAATCATACATAAATATTTATTTTACAATTCGTGAAATATAGAAATATTTAACACAGATTTCCAACAGTCAAATATTAGATTTACATGCATATAATGTTATTGAAATATTTGGTGCTGCTTGGGTACCTTCCCTTGCGAAACAGTGCGACATATCTTAACAAAAATTACAAAAGCGAACTCTGTGAATGAAATTTACTAAAAAAGCACATCATGTCTCCTCCTTATGATGCACTAAAATTTGAACACGTACTGTTTATATTTATGAAGTTTGTAGCTATAAGTAACGTAACCATTTTAATGAATTCTATGATGTACTAGTTTGTTTACGGCGGTACACTTTGCATTTATTAAGTTTTGTGTAACTTAACTAGGATGTCATTATTCACAACTACGTATTTCATCTTGCGTATTAATTTAATTATGGTTGTTTCTAAGTAAAATATTGAAAATATATTAAAATCGGTTACGTAACTTTCAATCTTAATAATAAAAGTAGTTTGTGGTAAATTCTATAAACTTAATGTACAATTTAATTTATTTGTAATTCTTGATAGGAAAAATCTGGAAAATGTCAAAATGTAGATAGTTAATCCATGTCAATTTATGCAAATGACTTCTGGACGGTTTCCAATGTCTTAAAAAGTAAATCGTCAACTACGTAGATATTCTGAGTTCACTACCAAAATCTGGATGTAAAACGAATTTAAAAATGTCATTGTTTAATCGGAAGAAATAAGGTACCGTATTAAAAAAAATCGATTTAAGGATCGTATATCACTGCCGAGTAAGGATATGTATCCAACCAACCAAATTGCTAGAATCCCTTGTCACCAAGTGACAGAAGAAAGTCTTTCCATTTATTTCAACAGCAATAGGCCTTATAAGGACTATAAGCAATTGTCACCCATCACCGGATAAAATTCAATTACATAATGTATGTGTGTAAAAATTAAGTTTTTTTTATGGTAACCCGATTTATTTACTGAAAGCGTTTCGTTGTACAAACAGCTAAAATTATTATATTACTCACAATAATAAATGAATGAACTAGTTCAGAAATTGATTCAAGTTTTAAAACGTTTTAGTAAAAGAGATTAGTATTTTTAATAAGTTAAATATCAGTTACGTTTGTTAAAGGACGTTAATAAATAATAGGAGCGAAAATTTATTTTTATGTGCTAAAGGCTACATTCAAATTCGCTACTCATTTAATCCCTTTAGTTACTTTTTATATCTTCTACAGTCACGTTCGAATTACGGCTATGCTTTTCAATGACACGCCCTGTAATCCATTTTTAAACGAGTAGACCCAACCCAAACTGATGCATATTTATTTCCCTTTGGTGACTTTAATTCCCATTTTTTATCTGGAGTAAATGTATCTATCGCGACTAGTATACTAATTATAATCCAGCCACAGACTGTATATCATTACTGTTTGTGTAATACATAATCACGGACGATGCCTCAAGCTGTAGCGGCTCGTTTGTACAAAAGTTGCTACCAAGCGTCTGTTTGTTCTACTTTGTGCACCATCTGGGGAAATTGTTTTTAAATTAAATCTTATATCATCATGCCCGTGAATACCGTCTGGGATGCCATCAATTATTTATTTAGAACACTGCGAGAAGTTGCATGAGGGCGCGAAATTAAAAGCTGTCGGGAAGATATAATTGCTCATCGGAGGCTGCCACTGATGGAGCTCCGGAGATGACGCCAAGTGGAAGTCGGCAGATTGCCTGGAATTGGAAAATTAGTGTGCGCCGCGTACTACTAGAATGGACTGGGAATGTTAATTGCGTTCAACTTTAATAATTCTATGACTGCTTAGGATTTATATCTTTTCTTAAAAAAAACTGTTTTAAGGGCTACTGGTTGGCTACATTATTAGAGTATTGCGAATACAATTTACGCTACCTTCTGATAAGTTTTTTTTTAATTTATGTCTAAAATTACCATTAATACCACTAGGACCAGTATTTCAGTCGAGGATTAAACTAAACTGATTTTAATTTTAAACTAAATGTTAATCTTGACAACTGATAATTCGTTGTACATTCAACATTGGTACCCATGTTTTCATCGGTCATGAGAAGTTTTTTTTTAACGTAAAAACAGAGGCAAATGTAATAAATCACTCTGTTAAAGTGTAATCTAAAGAATGAGTGTAACCCTAGGTCTGTCTGTCGGTTTAAGCTAATTATCTAGTAAACGTAAACTTCCGACTAAAATAGCGGCCCTAAGGTCATCAACAAATTAGCATGTCTATTTAAGAAGTAAGTAAGTATTAAAACTGTTAAAGCTACTTTATCTACAAATGGTTATGAAGTACATTTTTGAATTCCAATGAAATAATAAGTCACACTACTATCAAATAAATCACTTTCACATTTCGCACCGATTAAAGTTTTACCAAACCACCCAAGCACAAATTAAGATCGCTTAGACCATTTGGTTTAAGCACACACTGTCAGATCACTGACCAAGACAAATTGGACTAGAATGAAATTTATTTTATTTGCTAGCATTTAAATCTCTCTCAGTCAACGGGTAAAGCACTAAACGTTTTTTTTTGTTATTTAGTCTTTGTATTAATCTGATGTTATAACTTAATTTATACAAGTATATAAGATTAAGCTATTCAAAATATAAAATTTATTAATAAATTATTTATAAAACAAATATAACAAAACTCTTGAAGTTCAACATAGTAAATAATCAAAAAATTGTAGAATATGAATGACGACCAGCGCTTTTCCCGCAGCTAAGGACATGATGTCCGTAGAATCGTGAACACTTCGCCGAATGGACACAACGCCGAAACTTGGACACAACGTCGAAACGAATTATATTATTGGACATATCGCCGAAATTGGACCAACGCCAAAATCACCTGCTGGACACATTGCCGTAAATTGACACAAAGCCGAAATCAGTAATTGGACATATCGTCGAAAAGTGGACACAACGTCGAAAAGCAAAAGCTGACACCACGTAGATCGGATATTGATTAAAACAATTTTTTAAAGAAAAAAATTGTAGTAACTGTAACCTACCAACCAACATCGTTTACCCCCGATCACATGAAAACAACTTACATGAATTAAAACAAATTTACATGAAAAAAAAGTGTTTTTGAATACCCTACTTAAGATTAATCACTCTTAATACGAAAAACACGTCAGTTTTTGTTTTTTGACGTTGTGTCCAGATTCGTCGATATGTCCAATTACTGATTTCGACGTTGTGTCCATTTTCAGGATTGTGTCCAGCAGGTGATTTCGGCGTTATGTCCAGTTTCGGCGTTATGTCCAATAATTCATTTCGACGTTGTGTCCAAGTTTCGGCATTGTGTCCATTCGACGTTATGTCCATTCGGATCCCTGTCCATAGACGTCTACTATTAACTACCTAGTATTATCGATAAATGTTTGCAGATGGAAAAGCGTTTAGCTGTCCGTTTCTTGAAGTGCTAGCATTCAGTTAAATTTTTCCATCTGTGAAGAGGCTTCTGAGACATTGCAAAGTTCTGTAACGTCACATAATTAGGTAACATTCTTTTTAAGAGTTCCAAACTCCGTGAGCGGAAGCCAAAAACGCTTCTTATTGCAATCCTCTCGAAGCGAACTGGTAAAACGGGTTGAATCCATTGAGATTCATCGAGGAAAATGTGTCGACTCCAAGCTTTTAATAAACTGACCTATTTCTTGTACTGTAACTGGAAAAACCCATAAATGAGAAGTGCACAGAAAATATGTGAGTTTAGCAATTGCCAAACAGTTCCGTAGCAAGAAATAAGCTACACGAGTTGATATTGTTGAAATATTCTCACATAAATTCTTAATTTCATGTATTTTCTTGACCACCACTTCCCGAACTATCGCTGCTCTGAGTAAAGTTTTCATTAGTAACTGTTTGAAGGTTCGGTGCTCCTTTTTGAGATCAGATCAGAGCAAAAGTATAACTTGCATTTTGATTGGTTTATTTCAAGTTCGATGGAGCTTGAAGCTTGAATTAATTGTTGAAAGCCGTGCAATACAATTTCTGGTGTATCGTCGAGGTAGAATTTGTTTAGTTCACTTTTTAGATTTTCAGTTATGTCATGGATTCCTAAATAAAAGCTAGGATATTCTTGTTGGCAACCTGACTGTAATAGGATTATGTCTTGATCAAAAATAGATTTGATGGTTGACTATAGGCATGCCACTTGAAAAGGTAGAGCTCAGGAATTTTAGACTTAATTGCATGTAATAATGTATCTCTTTGGAAACAATTGGAAGCATCTTTGTAGTCAATTTTTAACCTTGTTGAAGCCCACCTAATCCTAGGTGTCAGCAATTACTACCGAGTTGTTCGTGCATTCCAACTCCACCTAGAAGTTAGTAATTTGGAATTTCTGGAATAGATTTAGTATATATGTTTAGTGTATATGTTACCAATTTCTATAACCGTTTTTTTGTTCGCACCTTACTGGGTGATCAAACACTTGCATTTTGCGTTGACCTTTCTAGGATACTTATATTTTTACTCCGAATCTTATAAATGTGATGAGGGAGTTATGCGACGATTTCCAAACCGGAAATTTTAACACCTTTTTTTCACTTTTTCACTTTTTCCGACGAATTAGAGTTAGTGCGTTATAATGAGGCAAAAAAATTTTTTTCCGAATGGCCAGCTTAGCAGCCGTACGTCCATAAATAAACAAGAAAACCGCCAGTCAGTCTTACATAGATTTTCAACTTTTAGAATATTTAGAAAATTATTCATTTTAAACATTTTTTTCAAATAAAAGTTGTTTATAATTTAATTATGCACAACTTTTGTTTAAACTATTTTTTGATCCGATAAGTAATTACTGAGATATAACCACTAATAATAATTATACAAAAAAAAGAAAAGTGGTTGGAAATTTTATTGTCAATAACTTTTGTTTGAACAATTTTCCAAATTCTAAAACGAAATTTTCATTTTGTTAAAAATATTGAGAATAGTTTTTTTCACCCAAGGTCTTTCAGGGTAATGTACTGGAAACAAGTCCCGAACGTTTCTCAAGCTACGATTTTGTTGGTACCACATAAGTGTTGTCACTTTCTCTTCATTATTATACCTGTTCACTATGTATTACACTACGTCATTATATAACAAAAAACAAAAATATTGTTGAATGGGGTTCCTTTAACAAGAAGGCCCTTCTTGTGTAAGAACACAATCATCGATGTTTCGGCAAATGTCGACGATTACGAAACGTGTTCTTTTGTTGTATCCTCACTCCAAGGAAGGGCTTCTTGTTGAAGGAACCCCAATCAACAATTTTAAAGAAGTAATAATAATAAATCACATAAATAACAAAAAACAGTTAACATTAAGTGATTGTAATATTGACCCTTGACATTTTTTCTTTTGTAATTACACATAGAACATAGAATGTGTGATTGAAACATAATCTTTGTTCCATTTACTATATAATCGCTTAATAATCAAATCAAATCAAAATTTATTTATTGCATGTACATATGTATTACAGTGTATTCAGCTTTTCCTATATTATATAATTATACTCAAAAAGTAAATAAATAAAAAAATAAATAAAATGATATAAAATAAACAAAAATATTTATTTCTTTTACTTTCTCTCTTCCCTTTTCGTTTTTCGTCTATCTGCCAATATTTATTCTCATTCTCTTCATTTCCCACTGTAACCCTAGTTATTTTTTTATATTTTTGTACCCCCTCCTTAAATATGCAGGTGTACCTTCTGTTATAATTTCTTTGTATTTTCTGTTGTACTTTCTATCTTCAATTTTTTTCTCCTCTCCTGCTTCTGATTATCCCTATCGCTTTCTGATATTTCTTCTATCATTCTCCATCCCTCTCTTCTCATCTCAACCTCTTTTCTTGCATGTCCTCCCTTTCATAATATAGCCTCCTATATTTCTGTCCTCCATTTATTTTTTCTTCTTTACTTGCTACCATGCTGCTTCTAGTTTTTTTACATTCCCTTTTTCTTTCATACGTCCTTCGTACCTCATTGCCGTCTTCCCTGCTATTATTCTAGGTTTTTCCAATTTCATCTTTTCCTCTACTATGTACGCTGGGGTCTCCTTTTCCATTTCCAATTTCCAATATTTTATTTGTATTTTTACAACTGTTCCCACTCTCTCGATCCCCATACCTCTGCTCCATATAACACTTTTTACAAATTTTTCCCATACACTCTCCCTCAAACCCCACACCTGTCCTAATATTATATTACCTTATTTTGTCAAACTTTGGATTATCCCAACACCCACATCTTCTCCTTCCCAATCATTATTTCTCCACTTTGTTGCTCCTTCAACACCTCCTCTACGTCATCTAAGTAAATTAACTTGCCGTAATCATTTTTTCGTCCAAAACACTTCACTCAAATTATCTCCTATTTTTATCCTGCACATTGTCTCCTCATATATCTCTTCTATTCTATCATGCGTTCTCCTATACCTTTTTTTCTTTAATCCTTTCCACAGCTTTTTTCTATTTACGTTGTCGAATACTGCCTTGATATCTATGAACATCCCCCATATCTTACCTCCCGTTTTTCTCCAACTCTTTATTTGTTATTTGTTTCAAAATGTATATATTATCTATTGTTCTTATTCTTTTCTTAAAACCTGCTTGTCAATCTTTCTCTAAATCTTTTCTGCCAACTCTTTTTCATTCTTTTCTAAATTATTGTCGCATATATTTTATATCCCATATTACCTCCTCTTTCGGCAAATAGCGTGCTTTACGATGTTAAGAATCGGGCGGCGTGGCTGTGTTTTTAAGTTAAGAATTACTTGTAATGATTGCACTAAACCATTTATTATACTAGGGACTAGACATCTACAGTATTACATGCGAGCGATAATAATGTTGACGAATCCGAGCTATCGCCATTTTGGTTTTCAGAACCAAATTAATCTGACCTGTTTCGTTTGTATCAATTAAATTATTCACTATTAAATCGCCGTTCTACTCATTGATTACAAAAATTTTATTATTATATTTCCTATTATTCCTACTATGATTTCTACTGATAATATGATTTGCTATACTATCAATCTTATTGTTGAATATTGATGCAAGTATTATATCACATTAGATTTTTGTGAAAAAATGTTACCTGTCGTAATTTGTTGTAAAATTAATATTGAAGAACAAAAATAATCCAACCCTTTTCAACCTACAAAATGCGATTAGACGAATTCGTACTATTAAAGAGTAATAATGATATTCAAAATTTAGGCCAACACGGAAAAGCAGTTGACGGGGGATGACGGCATTTCTCTTGAATATTACAAAATCTGTCAGCCAAACTTGCTGTTACATTCGGTCAAGACTGGTATGACAAATGGTGGAAGACGCTGACGAAGGCATTCAGAATCTACAGTTTCCAGATGACACTAAAGTTTATTAAGTAAAATTATTGATTTCTCTAACACAAAGGAACATGTTAAAAGTTTGCTTTATTTATGTAGAGTCGAGTGACGTTAAGTATTGCGTTTAGTAAACCATAAACTTCCTCACAATACAAGTTAGTTTCGTGACTAAACTATCTGTTGAAATTATTTTATTTTATGTATTTAGTTGGTGCAGAGTTAACAGCTTTTATACCTGCAATTTATATGAATAACTACATAGTGCTACAGGTGTTTGCAAAGATTAATTGAGTGTAATTATACTTTATGTGTAAGATTCTTCGCATTGCCCAAGTTTGTTAAACTTTGGACCTCGTGCTTCAACTTTAATTTAAAAAATCTTAATCATTACTACTGATATTTGCATAATATCACTGCTTAAGACGTGCGAATCATTCTCAAAATAATGTTGGTGGTAACTTGTAAAGATCGAGCTTAAGTTATGACTCTGAAATAATAGCAGCTACCTACGATGAATAATTTCTCAGATCTCGTAAGCTCTCGAGAGTTTGAATTAGAATATTTAGTAGCCCTTTCTCTTTGCGTAATGGGATTTATTTAATAATTATACAACCGCTTACTTACATGCTAAGTAGACTAAGTGTCATTGTCTCTCAAAGCAGCAATTTGATAGTCCCTGCACATTAAATAGCTATTCTATTTATATCCGGCAAAACTGGTCCATTAATAGAGTGTAGCCTCTACAAGAGTTCTCGAATGTCGAACTGCACGCTTTATCAGAGGGTTCAAAGTGGGTTTTTGACATAACCCGAACAAAATAGAAACTTATGAAATATGCAAAACGTCACTCTCATCTGTCAAGTTCTTTCTCATTCCTCTTCCTTACACTATTAATAATGATTGGCTGCGCACGGTATGCGTTAACAATTGGTTTTATGTCTAAATTTTAACTTTTAGTTTGAAACAATTTTCAAGCTGTCATCCTCAGAATTGTAACATCGTTAACATCAATCACAATGCTAAACTCGTAGGCGATTATTTTACCCACAGGAAGATTTGTAAAATTAAAAGGGGTTCAAATAACATCAGAAGCACGATCTTGCTATTATATTATAACCTTAATAATTACGTCGTCATTAATTTTATACGAAGAAAAAAAATCGCGCATTTTTTATCAAATTCTTAATGCTTAATTTTAAGCCAGAATTCGATACCCTCTGAAATTTATTCTCCGGCAACTGTTTAATTAATTCATTCGGCAAATGTTACACCATCATTTTCGGTAACATTATACTTCTATTAATATTAATTTCTTTTTATCTTGTGGTCCCATCTCCAACTTTCTCATTCATGTAACGCAGTACTTTAAACATTAACGTGTTGTTTATGTACAGGTAACCGTTGAACATTAGCTTTATTAATTAATTACAGTTTAGTTAATTATGAAAAAAATACAAAACATTTTTATGGTTACTGGAAGGCTTTAAAATTGTTTGTAAACTGATTTAGTGCTATCTCTTTTTATTATAAAAAATCACATTAAACCCCTGTCGAGCAATGTAACATATTGGTTTTGTAACGAGGAATTTAGACGTTAATTTGTTTGAACTTTATTTATATTGCATGTAAAGCAACTGAGGCAACTAGCTTTAGCTTCTGTTTGGATCGAACTTAGTTTTTTCTTAATAACATAATCGTTTAGCAATTTTAACGATAAAATTAACAAGTATTCTATTTAAAATTGTTCAAATTTATGGAATACGGTAATCACACGTGACCTTTGTTTAACATGATTTTAAATGATGCTATAGTTATGCAATAAAATTATGAAACCAAACTTGTCTAAATGCATTTTCAGAATAATTCGCAGTGAGATTATCTTCGCGATTACTGTCGTTATTGTCTATTTACGCCTTTTTTTGTTTCCTTTTTCATTCTTAATTGCATTTACTTTTATGAATAGTTTTATTTTTCTCGTAGCAATTTTTTCTTTAAAAAAGGCATGTAATCAAGATTGAAATCTTTGAAAGCAATGAGGTGGTAGCTATAGCAACAAAACGCAACTGTCTTTCTCTCTTGCGTTTGTTTTATAACCTCAAGGTTTTAGTATGTACGCTTAGACACACAAAAACAAAGCAGGTTACACTTTCGGCTCTTTTCGTGGATATTAAGATCCGACGTTTTTCCTTGCAAGTTATGATAGTCTTTGATGAACTGAGAAGCCGCTGTTTAGTGTTTGTTGATGGATTGTGCATCATATTGTTATAATTTGTGGTCACTGGTTCTGAGCAGACCTTACCTGTTATACATCCCATATTAAGAAGTCTAAGGGTGTGAGATCGGGGGAACGTGGAGGGAAACTATATGACCCATTTAGAGCAATCAATTGGTCTCCAAACATGGCCTCTAATGTGTCACTGACTTTGCGTGTTTGTAGGGCAGGCGCAACGTCCATTTGATAGAACACTGTATTCCTCTCAAGTTCTGATAGGTGTTGCAATGTTCCACTGACCACGTTATTCAAAATACAAACATAATGCTCCCCTGTCAGATTTACATTATAACAGTAAATACATAGTATTTTATTATTTTTTATAGCACAAAAGACATTGAAACTCTTGAAAATTCCATCTGTTCAAGTGATATTTGTGCAGAAATTTCTATCTTCTTGTGTTCTTGTCAGTAGCCATTTACAATAATTCAACGGGCTGTTAAATCTACATTTTTCACTTCTTCTACCAGGTGAAATTTAAAAGTACGCCACTTATGTTTCTTAAAAATTCTGCCAATAGTTCTAGTTGATACCCTCATTTTCCTCTCAGCATCTTGCAACGAATTTACTGGATGTGCATGAAAGTAACAAGCACTATAGTTTCATCGTCTTCAGTGTAGAGTGATGGTCTTGACAATTTATGCTCAAAAGCACCAAACTCTTTCAAGTTTTTAAGCAGTCGATTTATTATATTTTTATTCGACCTAAAACGATCCGGATACGTTTCTGTAAACACTCTGCAGGTTTTACTTATTACTTTTTGACATTAACCATAAATAATCACATTTCCAAAGGATCTTCGTTGCTAAAACCTGAACGCGACATCTTAAATTATAATTATGAACTGTCAAAATGTAATACTTCAATTTGACATAAGATTTTAGTAATTAGTTAGTAATTCGTACTAACGCTGTCGTTACGAACAAAATCTTAATTTATCTAGACAACGGTTGAGTTTGAGCATAGGACATGTTAGTATGTATCGAAAGAGGACAACAAAATACATCGATCGATGATTAAAGACACATGGTGTCCCATTTGAATTAACCAAGTTTTTGAGGTCGAAAGTTGTTCATTTTGGTACGAAAATTTTTATCACCCTTTACATGCAATTCGAGTTTCCATTCATATGTTAGTTACTATAACATATAGACAATTTTCACAACAAATTAGGAACTAAAATATTGATATTATCTTGAGATATGAAGAATAACCTTTAAACTTGATTTTAATTTTTTTCAAAAATCGATATAACTAAAAACCAGTAATTTTTGGATATGGTATACTAATTAAACTACACCTTAAATTTTACGTAGAATCTGAAAATTAAATAAAAAATAGCATGTTCCTTTTGAAATAAGAAATTGGCAGCTACTTTTGGTACAACCGGAAGTGCTGTATGGACGAAAATATTTTGTCTGAGTTCAGTGAAGTCGAAAACAGACGCAGCACTATTTTCAGAAAATGAATAGAATTAGTTCTCCATATACTTTTAATGCACGCTCGATTTGCTGGACCCTGTATATTGTACAGGGTATTTTAGAAGATATAGCTAATTATCAGTCAAAATGACACCTACCCAACGCTCTAACTTTAACATATACTTTCTATTAACCTCTTACTTCCATGTTATTAGCTGTGTTTAGTATTAATTACTTTTATTATCAAGCAGTATCCCAAAATTTTTATTTAAATCACCATATATGTTTTTTGGGATTGTTAGTACAATTAATTAGCTTTTAAACGATATGGTATATAGAAGGTATAAATTAAGGAAAACGATAAATATTTTATGAAAACCCAAAAATATTTTATTTTACGTGCAAAAATTAAGATACCTTAAATTTTTCCATAAAATTTCTTCTATATTTTGGGTTAAAATTATAGTGGGCTACAGACTTTTGGTTCTCACTAAGTAATAGTATTCCGAAGATCATTCTTATATACAAACATTGGAGAACAACATTGTTGGGGAAAAGATATCAGTTTCAAAATTGATCACATTTCGTACAGTTTTTGATTGTGTTCCAAAAAGTCGTGACAGCATAAAGTTACATTTGTTTAAATACATCCACTATATTTTCTTTAATATATCAAAAAGATCTTTAAAGAGCTTTAAAAAAATATATTTTACCTACCTTAACGCTAAGTAACTTGAAAAATTTTAAGATAAATGTAATTAACATTAAACACAGCTAACGACATGAAAATAACATGTTAATAAAAATGTATTTAAAATTATTTCATGTAACTTTATAACAGATCGTTAAAGTATATGTGTTATTTTTACTGATAATTAGCTATATCTTCTAAAATACCCTGTACAATATATTGACATGCTATATTTTTTTAAAGCTCTTGATGAGATCATTTCAAATCTTAACGAAAATATGGTATGTTTTATTTTAAAAAATGTAAATGACTTTTTGGAACACCCTGTATAATCGAAAATATTTTTAAAATTAGCACTCAGTAGCTGTACTAAATATGACAAATTTTGAAAGTTATATCTTCTTTATTAACTAAGTTATCCTCCGATGTTTGGTGTACATCGATGACAGCTTCTTCAGAAAGATACGTTTAGCATTACCACTTAGGTCCCGAGTAATATTGAAGTGTGATATGATAACGAGTAGCCTTCTTGGATTCACCCCAGGTATTTATTAATTTCTAGGAATATCGGACGTATATCTCTCAGTGCTTAGAAAATAGTTGCACCCTGCGAGCGAATTGTCCAGCCAGAACGATAAATAGCGATTTGATTTGAAGATGGCGAATATACAGCCCCATGCGGGTTTTGAAATGAAATTCAATTTACGTTGTTCATCAAACGTACCAAATTAACGAGTCATACAGGATTTATTGTACATCTACTAACGAATAACCACATTATAGTTAATTAATTAGAAGATGATCACCAATTTCAAATGCGGAAGTCACACTTCACATCCGGCACTTAATTGGAAAACAGCGGCGTTGCTAAAAATTATTGTTATGATATGTTGAATGAGGATTAGGAACAGATAGATCTTTTGAGAAAATTCATAATTTTGTGACCGAATGTTTAGCCTGCTTAATTAGTAAACGTTCTCAAAGTTACTGTTCTTGCGCGACTACGTCTTTAAATTTTCCAGCCGTTTTATCAATTTTGTGATTATTTTTATTCAATAATTTAACGATTAGAGTGGTCTAGTTTTTTTCTCGTAAACACCGAAACATATGTAAATTCTGCATTTTTACAACTACGATTTTGAAAACTAGGCGTTTGACTACTATCTGTTATTGAGAACGTCCGATTGCGCAGAAACTCGGTGTTCAATATATTATGCACGCGTTACTAAAGTTGTTTGTTTCTAACATAGTTTACTTTGAATAGGTACTACCAATTTTCTTTGTGACAGTCAACAAAATTTCGTGCTGAACACGTTTAAGAAGTAATTTTCACACTTGGTTGCCTAAGCTACTTGCCTTCGGCTCGTGACTCAATCTGTAAACTTCTTTACTTTTCTAAACTTGTTTCCGTTAAGTACTCAAAACTAATATGATCCTGACAAAGTATGAAGATTTTGACATTAAAGATTTAAATTTTACATTCAGTCAATAAGAATCGCAACAGTGTTGCCAGGGTTCTGTGTAACATTCTGGAAGACGTCAATATGAACGGTACACCGTTTACGTACTACAGTGAATATGCAGCTTCCTATGCAGAGAACAATATGATGGGAGAACACAGATAAATATTTTTGTAAGAATGCTTAACAATTATTTTTTGAAGAGTGCAATTAAACACTCCCCTAAGTGTAACATCTGTGAACATAAATTTGACATATAAACTAATAAATCTAAATCTAAAATAAAAAATCTAATCTAACTACAAATACATCAATTTAACTATTTAAAGGTGCTTGACAAAACCGAAAGGTCCAAACTGTTGTGTTTTAATTTTCAGGTTGAATTTTTACATTCCAAAACTCGTTATAGGACATAAGCCAAGCATTTAATTAAGAAAAATGTAAAGAAACATTGCAAGTTTCCAATTAGTAATGATTGTTAGGTTCACTAGCAGTGATTTAAGGAAAGTTTGGAGGACAACATAAATCGGAATATTTTTGAAATGTGCACTCAGTAACTATACTAAATGTAACTAATTTTGAAAGTTATATATACCAAACGATACAGTTTGAACTGATCACATGAATCAGATGCTGAAACTCTTCATAGCTTCCATCTCTACACTTTTAAAACAGACCACCTTTACCATGAAATAAGTTTACATTTGTTTTTCTTTAATAATTTTTAAGTCTAGTAATGACATTATCTACTCCATAAGAGTAATTATTATTACATTGATAATGTCTCAGCGGGCTTGAAATACAAAGGTCACAACCACATTTTTTTTCGCATGAAGGGAGAATTTAGAGCTCGATTGAGAGAAGGTCTGCAAATTTCAATCATACGTGATCATCCGCGTGCGATGGGAATTATACTAGAAGGTACGGAATTCCAAACCATCAATGTATAATCGAAAGATTAAGTGGGAATTTTTTGGCTTGAAATGAAAACGCAGAAAAGCTTGGGTTCGGCTAAAATAATCATCAATATTTACCCTAACACTGAAATTGTTTGAAAGGGAATGTGTGGCATTTCCGAAAATAATATTCACTTCTGTCAAGGAATGAACAATTTGTCTTTCCGAAATCATTAGAAAACGACATTATATTGTTACCTTAAAATGTTAACGATTTTCTGGGGGGTCGGTGGTGGTGAAGAGTATAATAAATTTAAAGACTATTCTGTATTCAATAGACTTTCGAACAATATCGATTAATTAGAGAGATAAAAATTTAAATAAAGCGGAAGTTCTCCATTACAGATTACTGATCACATTATATTACCCGCGATATTTATCACTTCAAGGGTAATTGTTATCGTCACCCTTATAAGCGAAGCTCTATAAGTTAATCGCACTTGTTCTACTCTTTCAGTAAAGCTTTGGGTCGTCAATTGGGGCTTCATTCAAAACAACTTATTTTTAGCAATAGAAGGTTTCGAAATGCATCGGAAAAATTTTAAGGCAACAGTTTTTATTTTTTCAAGGCGTAAAGTAAAAAAAATAAAAGTCATTATTTCTTACTACAACAATTACACATTTGTGACTGAAGGTTTTTGTTCGACTGCATTCGTATCTTGAAAATTATTATTTAGTTGATATTCTGGCAAGTAAGGAAATAGATGAATTAGGGAAGTGACGTGTGCGTGCGTCACGTTACACAATGCTCTTGGAAATTGGCGTGTTCTATTTTTTTTGACGTTCTTTCTTATTGCGTAGATTGTTGAAGCGTTCGTTGTTACTTTATTTCGCTCTTCAATTTTATGACACACATTCAGTTACTATAGATTCTGCTTTGGTGCTATTGAACACTTCCTGGACATTCATATAATATAATCTATACACATGAAAATCAAATTACATTTCAACTTTATGTCGGTAATAAAAGAAGTGGGGTTTCTTTAAAAGAAAAAGACCAATAAAATATTTATCGTCTTTGTACATGGTGGAAAATGATTTACTTCGTTAAATTACAATTCGGAAATGATTACATTTCATTGCAGTACAATGCATCAGTGGAATTTCTTGTGAGCATCAATCAACTAAACCTATTTCATAGTATTCGTACTAACTTGTACAATAGCGAGGGTAAGATTTCCTCGTTCAATACATTTGGGGTGTCACCTTCGATGTTCGCTAATGCATCACCAGCTCTTCGGTGTTCTTTTACAACGATATATTGAATGGGCAGCAAGTCAAATGTCACTGCTTATCGAAACCTTTGCCAACATATGTGAGTACATTTAAGTGTAAATTTATTTCTACGTTACCTTATTTTAACCGAATTTTTTCCGTTTCTAAAAACTAATTCGTATACTTAGTTTGCACTGATTAAATTGAAATTGTTACAAATCCAGTTAAATTATATCCTAAGCGTGGCATTGCGCCAAATAATAATTTGAACTTTATTACTGCAAGGTTTCCACAGGTTAGTCGAGACCAACTTACTTATAATTAAACTACAAGTACAGATATAGAATAACAATTCCATTCCTTCCTTATTAAATTTTGATATGGTTGAATAAAATTAACATCAGTACTAAAAAAAAATTTCTTGTTTTGGTAGAAGTGCTAATTTCGGTACTTAATATTGGTACGTAAACCGGAGTCTCATCACCATAACATTCTCATTATTCTTTACAAAAGACGGTAATTCGCCGGATGAACCGAAATCTACTTCGCTTTTCAAGTACATTTGTCTAAATGTCTCTGTATCTCTGTTCCAGCACGGAGAACATTAACTACATTACAAAGATCGTAAATACTATCTGATACCATTTCATATTATAATGTCGGCGAAATAGTGGTCGCTAAACTGGCGTAAAACTGATATAAACAGTTGGCACGAGATTGTGGGATTCACCATTTTGAAAGCTTGATAAAATTTTAATAAAACATTTCATTTTAAAAGAAATTTCGAACTTTAAATATCCATAATTTTACGTTTTAAACATTTAACGCTTCATGAAACGTTTCAGTTTTATTATTGTTGTAAACTTTATTTTATACATGTTTTCAGGTTCATTGATGAATTTAATTAACGATATTAAACTTTGATGTAAGAGCAAACGCAAATACAATGACTTTGTATGATGTCTAATACAATTAAGCAACAACGACTGTCTGCACTGCAGACTATCTCTACATATTGAGATTAAAGTCGAATTTTGAAATGAAACCATGGTGAATAATATGATTAAATTTTGTAAGGCAAGTAATGCAATTTACTTAATTTATAATATCAGTTACTATTAAATCTAATTAAATTCTCTGTATTTCCTTAAACGTAAACGTTAATATTTTCCCTTTTAATTAAACTGATTTATTTTAAATAAGATGATTAAAAAGTAACATATTGATAAATAAATTATATTCTTTTTAAAATTAGAAATTTACTAACTCAAATAATGTTATAAAGACAGATGCAATTGTATGAACATAATTTTGTTAGAATGTACCTCCCTGTAATTAATCAACAAAACATTTGGAAACTAATTAGGTATTTAATTAAATTTAACTTTATTTTATTATTGTTTTTATTTCAAATTTCAGGAATACGAAATTTACAAAGGATTGTTTAATTATAATATTCACTTAAATACTTATTTTGTTTTGCGCAATGGATGAAAAAGCTAATAAAAATTCTTAGTCTTGAAATTTTAATTTTTACTTAATTATGCATTAAATTGTATAATCTTTGACGCGTTCTAAATTTATTTTTATTGAAGCACTTTAGTAAAAACTAAAAAAACGGTAACTTTTTGACGTTTACGTTACGTAACGATTTTTATGTTAAGAAAAGCATTGTAATTTAATTATTTTAAGTATTTGACTTACGAAAAAAGCATGAAAACTTTTACATATCATAGTTATGTCATTCAATAATGAGCGGAGTTAGTTGCAAATTTTAATTTTAATTTTCGAAGATGAGGTAATTAACCTTTCTTTGAAAATTGCACTTTCTTATACAGTATTTCAAAATCAGCTCTCTTATGCGAAAATAAAGAGCTTTTCATAGTGTTTTCTTCATAAAACTGTCTATAATTATTTATGTTACCGATCGATTGATATTATGGTTTTGAATAATAATGTGTGTTGTAGGTAAACATAAATAAACAACAATTTTAATAATCCAAGGCAATAATCCAGTTCATATGTATGATATTGTGGATACTTAAAATGCAAGGGATGTACACGTGTTTTTAAAACTTTACTTGAGAAACTTGTTGTGTACTTAACTGTTTCTTACATAGGTAGGGCGTAACTTACGCAGTTTTTAGTTTTCCTAAAAACCGTACAATAATTTAAATCAGCGTTCGACAATTAAAGAAGTTAACTTGAAGATAAATGCCATTATTCGCACTATATGCATTTGCAAATGGCTATTAATTATTCTCTAGTTTTTGTGACTTGAATGTCGTAATACGGGAGATTCAGAAATAATTGTGATTTTGGGTAATTATCGCGCAAGGAATAATGCTAACAGTAATCGGGAATGAGTGCCCGTTGCAAAACCGAATGCGAGATAACGCACGAATTCACGAAACAATCTGTTTCCGCACACATTACGTAAATTGTTACGATTATTGTTTTCATTCTCTATTATCAAAATCAATTTTATGAAGTAAATTATTAACCGAACCTAATAAATACATTATGATAAAATCGGTTGTGATTACTATATTGATTGTAATGGTCATCATTTAAATGGAACATTTTTTCGTTATTTTTACCGGGTGTTTAAAAAAGATGCTGCAATATTAAAGGGGGCTTTTTATACAAAAAGGTTCCTATAAACGTAGGTCCGCAAACGCTTCGTTACCGATCTACACCGTGTTGAAGTTTAATAAAAAAAACAGTAACTGCATGTCTATTTATCATAGGTGGTTACTTTGAACAGTTTTTGTAAAAAAAAACCTTGATTTTAAAACTTTTTTTCTGTAATAAATGGACATGCACTAAAATGTTTTTTTAAACTCAAAAACGGTACGTCGTACGATAAAAAGTAATGAGAGCTTTTTTTCCACAATTGAACAAAGAATTAAAAAATATTTTTTATTTTTAGAGAAATCAGCGGTGTACTATTTTTTTTTAAATAGCCTGAGACCTGCCAATACGCGCGCCGCTGGTACCATTGAAATATCGTGTTGTATAGCAACGTATGCGTCACCCACAGCTATTAACACACCTAAAATTTCATTATAATATTTCAAGCCGTTTTGGAAAATCTAATTTTTACTGTTTTTTTAATTAAATATTTAACACGCTGTAGCGCTGTAGTGTAACGAAACGTTTATGGACCTATGTTTATAGGAACTTTTTTGTATAAAATAACATGGGCAATCACCCCCTTTAATATAGCCGCATCTTTTTTAAACACCACGTATATTGAGATGATCCCATACTGCGAATAGTTAGCATGGTATTTCAGAAAAGTCATAAAGTCCAGTCGCAATTTACCATAAAATAATTGAAAACCAGGATATTGAGCCAGGATAATGAACCCGCATTGGACGTGTATTTCCGCTTGTGTTTCATAAGGTGATCCTCATATAACAATAATAACCCATCATTGAAGTGAAGACTTAGATATTCTGGCGTTAAAATCCCTGAGAACTATAAAAACCATGACCTGTAAAATTATTATTAAAAATTTTATAAAGCCGGTTGAAAAGAATTTGTTGAGCACTTAATTTCAATTAAAAAAATATTAAAATTGACATAAATTGATAAAGTATTAAATGGACAAGTGCATAGCAAATTTTATGACTAGTGTAGTGTAAATTTGATAGTGACCCATAGTTTGGTAGTGAAAAATAAGATAAGGTTATAAAAATGTATACGGGTAAAATGACTAGGGAAAATAAGGATATGGAACGTAACCTACAGGAAGAGGAGGATAATACCTTATCGATTTTGTTAGACGAAGAGGAACAGAGGAGACGAGAGAATCGAGTTGTAGGAGGACCTGTATCGAAACCTGAGATGCAGAAATTAATAGAGATGATAGGTAGTCTGAAGAAGGATATGAAAAACATGGATACAAGAATGGCAAAAAGAATGAAAAGTATGGACAAGAAAATAGAGGATCAAAAGATTTATATTATTGATAGTTTTTACAAAAGTTTAGAAAACACAGATAATAGAATTAAGAAAATAGAAGGAAAAATCACAGGGTTAGAAGAGAGTACGAGAAAAATGATACAGGAAGTAAATAAAACGATCAAAAAAGAAGTAAGCAGAAAGTTTGCTGAGGAAAATGCAATCATAGACAAATGTGTCGGGGATGTGATGCTCAATGTAATGAGTAATGAAAAGGAAATGGTAACGATCGGAAAAAGAAATGATGGTAAGACGGCTCAAACTCGAGGGGAGCTAGAGGAAAAATGAGATTATCAAGATTTACAGTAATAATTATTGGGATATAATGCACCAGGAGAAGGCGAAAAGGCAGCTGCAATGACCCGATGTGAGGAAACCGACGTGAAATATTTATGATTAAACAATATAATTGTTTATAGGCGCTTAGATAGCGCTTTGCACTTTAACACACACATACCGTTACAGTTAACTGTTGGCATTTTTCTTAGTTTATACTATTCACACGTGTCAATGTTTACACGAGATGTCGCAAGACACATATTTTACTTATGTTCATTGCTTAAAAGACCAACCGCCGTCTTGTACAGTCGTATACCGCACTTAAGTATACACCTCTGATGAGCTCACAATAAGAGCGAAATGCTGCATCAGGTGTTCTTTTGTTGCGTGTCTGCTTCTGTACAAGTTATACTTGGCTTTATCGTCAACGTGTGTTACAAGCATTAAAGCTATCGCTTAGATAGCGCTTTGCACTTTAACACACACATGCCGTTACAGTTAACTGTTGGCATTTTTCTTAGTTTATACTATTCACACGTGTCAATGTTTACACGATATGTCGCAAGACACACATTTTACTTAATATAATTGTGCTAAATATTTTACCCACGAATGGACGGAAGCCAAACTGGTGCAATAGTAGGCCAGACAATTTGAAGATGAGATATATGATAATATAGGGCCACAAAAGATGTGATACATATGCTGAAGGCGCTGAAGGCAATGGCGGACGTGGAGGATCGCGTGTTGAAAAAGTCTACCACACAAAAATTTTGGGAGTAGAGATAGACCGCGAGTAAGTTTTGCACCGTTAAGACCGTTCAATACCAACCGAAATTGCATCAGCAAGCAGAGAGTTGCAGATGTCCCAAGAAAGATTGCGGCTAAGCTGTTATGGGTTTACCAGGGTCATACAAAATTAAGGAAAAATGAGGAAACTTGACATATAAATTGATTGATATTAGTACCCTAAAAACGAAAAAAAAACAAGCGTTTACTGCAGAACTTAACATCGCCCCGATAAGTAAAAATAAAATTGCCTTTAAGAAAAAAATGGTTCAAACAAAAGTATAGACAATAAAATTTCCAACAACTATTCTCCCTCAACTTTTTTTGGAAAATTGATATTGGTGGAGATATTGTTACAATAATTAGTGTCACATAGTTGTTATATCTCAGTAATTACTTATTGGATCAAAAATTTAAGCAAAAGTTGTGTATAATTAAATTATAAACAACTTTTATTTGAAACAAAAATGTGTAAAATGAATATTTTTCTAAATATGCCTGTGCTTGCATATCGGATTTCATTCTTTATGAATAACGGTCTGTCATAAAAGTACCGATTTGTATTATTATACATACAAAATAATTCTTCATAAATGCCAGCAAAACAAAGCTTGTGGTTTTCTCCAAACAGCAAAGTCAAAATGTTTTGCGTATAAGCAATAAACCTATTGAACAAGTTGCAGTCTTTTGGTATTTGGGCGCCATCGTAAATGACCAAAGTGACCACAAAATCGAAATTAAAACCCGAATTCAACAGGCTCGCAGAAGTTTTATTAACATGAAGAACTCCTTCACCTCTCTCGACCTTAGTCTTCCTCTTCGAATGCGGTTACTGCGCTGTTACATGTTTTCGGTGGTATTGTATGGATGCTAAAGCTGGACTCTTAATCCATCAATGGATAGCCGTATGTTTCGCGATGTACCATTGGGAAAACAAAATTTGGGACTCTGTTAAAAGTTAAATGACCATAACTACGTTGAATAAGTATTTTTCATTCAACTGCTAAACATTAGCAACCTGACCTTTAACGTAGTTATGCTCGTTTAACTTTCAACAGTGTCCCAAATTATGTTTTCTCAATGGTACTTATACCGAAGGGTACTACGTATCTCGTGGATCGAGAAACGAAAATTGCAAGGGAAGATCAAGGGGAAGAGAAACATCTATAGGTCGCCGACAAAACTCATGGTTGGAAGTTCTGCGAATATGGCTCGAACGAACATCTACCGAGATTTTCAGAGCCTCTAGCTTTTTCTACGAATTCTTCTTTATCGTCTCAATGGTCTCAAAACGCTTTCAGCAAAGCAGTAACTTTAACCGTGAGAATAGGAAGAAGTAACAAGAAGTCATGTCACATGAATACAGAGCTTGCGGTACGGTCTCATGCCCAAAACATCATACATAACGCTCTGCACCGATCCAAACAAAATATCAACATCGTCTGCAACAATTTTCTTAACTTTATCGATGCTTTCGTCAGTCATACTGTGGGTCGACGACCAGAATAACCTCTTTGTACTACTCGTACGCTTGTGTTTTTGACGTTGTTGATCATAAGTATGATCTTGATGTACGACGGCAACGGGTGAAAGTAGTGAATTTGCACTTGATGAGGTTTAATGAGAATCTGTCAACACACCACGCGTAAAGACGGTTTAAATCACATTGAAGCAAGTTGTGATCGTTGATGACGCCGATTTGAAGACTTTAAGATTATCTGCGTACATTAAAAACATGAAGTTAATAAAATATTCTATTACATCGTTCACGAAGAAGTTTAACAACATGGGGCCTAGGTGCGATCACTGTGGCAAGTAACTAACACTTCACGCGACAATTTTTATATGCTGGGTACGATTTCACAAATATTCAGGTATAATGAGTTTGACAACAAGTTAATGATTTAGAAAGTCTTTATTTCTTGTCGTTTATGATTTGCTTTTGTGAAACTCAATAGTACCCTCTTTTTTCAGCTAGAAACCTTGGCTGTCGTGATACATCCTTAATATTTTCTCTTCTGTTGAAGTTTTAATGACGATTTTACGGTTTGTTTGTTGTTTACCGTTTTCGGGATAATTAGGTCTTTTTGATCGAATGTAGGTAGATTGCTAAATTTAATAAATTGAAACCTTTACTTTCCTAGTAACAGATGTCGACATACAATACATACTCATTATCGGCCATGCTTGACAACAAAACAATAATGGTTTTTCTATGGCTAACTACGTCAAGGTAAAAAATTTAGCCCCATAAATTTGATCGTTTCAAAAAGACCTAATTAATGGTCAGAAATAGGTATAGGTAACTTTCATACAGTTTGATACAGAGTTAATTAAGTCCTGGACTTGATAACACTTAAAGTTACAGAGTGTCCAATTTAAAAAAAAAGACTATCGATATTGAAAATGGGAATGCTTGTCACGGAATGTTGAATACCTTGTATAAAAGTAGACATCGGAAATTACAAAAATGTAAACTTAGGGCTTCTTTTTAATGTTTTGCTAAATATAAGGATCAAATTTTCAAAAACTAAAGAAATATGCTATTACAAAACTGGTTACGCAGGAGGTACGTTTTTTTTTATTCAAAGTCAAAAATAGGACATTATACATATACGTTCCATTTAAATTAAGCAAGTTGACAGTATATTTGCAAAAATACTTGTTGCTACATATTGTTTGTTTAAACTATTTAATATTAATTACATTAAGTATTTTAACCATAATTTAATTGTGTGTGTATGTGTGTGTGTTTCTTTTAATTATTTTAATCATTAACTAATCTGAAGATGACGCTTTTATTATTACAGTGCCGAAACTAGCCACGTTTTTTAAAATAAAAAATATTAATAAAAATTAATATTGGAGTATGACAAATTAATTCCAATACTTTAGAAATGGATTACCACTTCGTTTATAAAATTAAACAAGGGTTTTGTGCAGAATTTCACATTGCTCGCATACTATTATACATATAAGAACATATAGAAACTGCGCCGATAGAATAGAAAGAACAGTAGAAAAAATAATTTAGAACAATTTCTCTTTCATAAATGAAAGAAAAAACAGTAAGGATTACGTGATTGTCATATTACTTATGAAATCAAAAAATAATTTAAACAGAAAATGTGTGTTATTGAATTACTAACCTTTTATTTGAATAATTATAATGTGTACAAAAAATATACATATCTGTAAAATAGCAAAATCTATGGGTTAAGAGGAATACATACTAGCAGCATGCATTACAAGTACCATTAAAACAGCTTTTAATTTTAAATGTTTGAAGTAAAACTTCAAATTGTTTTTTTCGGTTTGAATTTGTAAATTTTATAGCATATTTAATACCACAATTTTAATAGAAACAAATACAAAATCAAAAATTCTACTACAACCACGACAAAGTCCCTTCCATTTCTTCCAATTTAAATCAAAATATTACCGATAACTTGAAAATTTGCGCCAATTTTATAGGTACTTCAAGACCATTCGACGCATTAAAATGGTTGCACGATTTAGCAGTAGCGCACTGCTAGTACGCATTCCTCTAAGTAACATTAAAAGTGGACCAACGAATTTTGAGATCTTAAATACGGACCGGACAGTCGGCTGACCTCAAGACAGGATTTTTTTTGCTTAATTTTTATATGTGGTATAAACTTCAATATGTGCGTGCGTACGTGCAGTTTGTGCTCTTGAATAATACTAATTTTGAAGGTGTGTAAATTAAAATTAATGATTGTAACTCACTGATGTAGTTTGTTGTAACTACTTTAAGTGATATTTACTTCAGGAAATCTCTTATTGCATTTTTAAAGTAAGTACTTTTTTTTCTCAAATTTTGAACGATCGCATTCATATCAAATACACAAAGTACGGCAATACAAGGCCGGTGATTATAACCTATCACATTTATTTCATAGCATAAATATTGTGCAGTTTATTTACATGTATTAGCAATAATTTTCCGTGTTTATTTTGTGTTCTCCATCCGTTGGCTACCTATGTTACGTTTTCTTAAGTCACCACAATAGCCACTGTGGTGTGAAGCACTGTAACCCTTGTGTAAATCCTATCTTAAGTTCCTCAATTTCTATTATTACTATATTACTTACAATGGATAAAATTTGTGGTATTTGTAACAAACCAACAGCTAAATCCTACGTTTCCTGTGTAAACTGTAAAAGACAATATCATTATAGTTGCTCTAGTCGCAAAAAAATCATGAAGTAATTAATGATGAGGAAATAAATTGTTGTAAAAATTTAGACCAATTAAGTCCAAATGTTAGTTCAATGAATAAATTTGACTTTTCTACGCTAGAAAATACAATATCTTGCGTACTTAAGAAACAGTTTGAGTCACTTGCACATGAGTTAACTGCAGCTATTCATGAATTAACAAGCAAACTCATTGTTGTCGAAGATAAGGTTGTTAAACTTGAAGCCGAAAATACATCTCTAAAAGTGAAGTTAATTATTTAAAAATAATCTAAGCAATGAAGCGATCATTTCGGAATCTTACGAACGTATAAAAAGAAACTCAAACGTTATTATCTTTAATTTACCTGAAAATGAATCTACAAATAGCTCAGAAGACTTTAACTCTATTATTGAATTACTTAAAAGTGTTGAATTACCTGAAATAATTCCTACAAAAGTCTTTCGCTTGGGTAAATTCAATACTGGTAATAAACCACGCCCAATAAAACTTGTTCTGAATAATGAACATCAAGCTATACAAGTTCTTAGATGCAACAGTAGAATTCGTTCTTCAGCTAATTCTAAAAACTCAAACATCTTCTTCAAAAACGATTTAACACCAATGCAACTCCAACATTTTTCCTCTCTCAAGTCTGAGCTCAATAAAAGAACGCAAGCAGGAGAAACAAATCTAACAATCAAGTACATAAAAGGCACACCTAAAATTGTCCGAAATGAAAAAAACTAAAATATTCCCAACATAAATTTCCTTTAATGTTCTACTATCAAAACGTTCGTAGCTTATTGTCTAAAACCACACATTTTCTTAACAATGTTTATTGTAACAACTTTGACATTATCATGCTTACTGAAACCTGGTTACGAGATGATGTACTAAGCAATGAGTTATTTCCTAACCACTACAATGTTTATCGTGCTGATCGACCTGGGAGAAAAGGCGGAGGTGCACTTATTGCAGTCTCAAGTAAATTTGAAAGCAGACAAATTCAATGTTCGGCTCTTAGTGACCTGATAGATGTTGTTACCTTACAAGTGATAATTCGTGGAAAGTCGATTTTATTGCTTGCGCATATATACCTCCCAACACTCCAACGTCTGATTACAATAACTTATTTACTACACTTGAACAGGTTCATAATTTATCTAGTAGTACTTGTATATCTGGTGATTTTAACTTGCCTAACTTATACCAACATTCAATTGATGAAAATTGTTCTTCGGCCCAACTCCAATCATTTGTTGATTTTATTAACTTCAACAAACTTACTCAGCACAATTGTATATTAAATGCGAACGAAAAACTGCTTGATGTGTTTCTAACTTCTCATGATATTAACACGGATGTCACTAGATGCGATTACCCCTTGGTAAAAATTGATTCTCATCATCCCGCTCTTCTCAATGAAATCGAATTCATAAACCACAAACATGCAATTTTTCATCCTAACGTTACATCAACTAGTTATAACTTTAGAAAAGCAGACCTCCAGAACTTGTATTTAGCCATGATGAATTGTAATTGGAATGATGTGTTGCAAAGTAACAATCCTAATACAGCGTGTAGCATACTATATGAAAAAATCTACTCAATTTTTAACAACTATGTACCATACAAAATTAATAAAGTTAATACTATCAAGTTTCCACCATGGATTACAGAAGAAATTAAAAGGAACCTTAGGAAGAAACGTCACTATCATAAACTATATCGCCTAACTAATAACTTAAGTTATAAAATTTTATTTAATAACACTCGTAAGTTGTTAAAAAAAAATAATTCATAATGAATACAGAAAGTTTATAAATCACACTGAATCAACTATTCAAAATAACGTGAAACAGTTCTGGTCGTATGTTAACAATCGTAAATGTCGTAGTAGGATACCATCTAATTTGACCCTTAATGATAATCAATTAACATCACCATTAGATTGTGTTAACGGTTTTGCGGATTTTTTCGTAATACTTATAGAGCACCTATTGCCACCGAAGTGGACCTTCCATGTAATAACTACGTTAACAGCTTAGTAATCAATAGCATTACTCAGGATGATATTGTTACAGCTGCCAAAAACTTAAAGCAACTTCAATTGCTGGCCCCGATAATATCCCTCCTTCTTTGTCAGAGACTGTATCACTTGTCTGATTGACCCACTTTTACATATTTTTAATTTATGTCTACGAAACAGCATCTTCCCTACTTTGTGGAAACTTACCCGAATCTGCCCTGTTCATAAGAAAGGTCCAGTAAATGAAATAATAAATTATCGACCTATAGCAATCCTAAATAACTTTTCAAAACTACTTGAAACCATTTTATATACCAACATAAGCAGACACATCCGACCTATGATTTCTGAGAAACAACATGGGTTTATAAATAAACGATCTACGCAAACTAATCTTATTACTTTCACTCAGTACGTATCTGAAGCTTTGAATTCTAAACTACAAGTAGACACAATTTATACGGATTTTAATAAAGCGTTTGACACTGTAAATCATTCCATCTTATTAAAAAAGCTTGACTCTTATGGTTTTCATCCAAAACTCACAACATTACTACATTCATAT
The DNA here is from genome assembly GCA_030710515.1 of Abscondita cerata. Lineage (NCBI taxonomy): Eukaryota > Metazoa > Arthropoda > Insecta > Coleoptera > Lampyridae > Abscondita > Abscondita cerata. The sequence continues at coordinate 386,283 of JALBCR010002208.1, forward strand.
CTAACTGATAGAACATTATTTGTTGAATATAATGGTTACAAATCCAAACAATATACTGCTACTTCTGGTATTCCCCAAGGGTCTAATCTTGGTCCATTACTTTTTTTAATATTTATCAACGATATTACAGTAGGAATTAATAGCCATTTACTTCTATTTGCGGACGATATTAAAATTTTCAGAACTATAAGTAACTTTGATGATTGTAACTCATTACAAAATGATCTAATCAAAATTCAAAACTGGTGCGTAAAAAATGATCTTTTTTAATATAAACAAGTGTGTCACTTTAACGTATTCAAGAAAGAAGAATGTATTTTGTTATGAATACAAATTAAACAATACCGTACTACGTAGAGTTACTGAATATAAAGATCTTGGAGTAATATTTGAAAAGCATTTAACGTTTAATAATCATATCAAATCAATTTACAACGATTCTTTAAAAAATTAGGTTTTATACATCGAACATGCAAGGATTTTACAAATAACAAGACTCTTCTTACTCTCTATTATGCTTATATAAGATCGAAGCTTGAGTATTGCTCTTTGGTTTGGTCACCGTATTACCAGAAAAGCATCTTACTACTTGAAAATATTCAGCGAAAATTTTAAAGATGATCTACTTCAAAGAGTTTCATACATACCCGGACCATGAAATTGATTACACCACTCTGCTGTCAATGTTTACCTTTAAAAATTTAGAGACTAGACGTACATTTCATTCAGTTAAATTTTTTTATGATTTAATTCACGGTTCTATCGACGACAGTAACCTTACATTACAGTTTTCATTAAATATTCCTAGACTGTCATCTCGTTCGCAAGATATCATTCACGTTAAAACTGCTAGGACAAATCTGCACTACAACTCGCCAATTCACAACATCAGTAGGAACAGCAACGAGTGTCATAAGTTTTTTGATTTATTTAGCGAAAATATTTATAATTTGTATGTACTGCTGTAACCATACTATCTGTATAATTTGTTGTATAATTTTTCCCTGTAAAAGGAAATTTCTGTTGGGAAATAAATATGTAAAATAAAAAAAAAAAAAAAATAAAATATTGTACTAACTATACTTCGTCGTAAAAAGTGAAGAAAACGGATGTTACAATTTTCGGTTTGGAAACCGTGACAAAATATGTTCAAAAAAAAGATTACAATCGCTTAAAAATTAGAAGGTTGTTTTTAAGTAAAACATTCTTGTAAAATATGACTTGTGGATTATTGTTTACAAGAAGACTCTTTTTTACACTTCAAAATTTTAATTATGTTATATTGATAATGTAAATATACAGACTTTATAGAGCTTCTCTTGAATAACTAACTTCCTTTTATTGCGATCCAAGAGCATTATTGAGAATATGTTAAACCCTACACTTGCAATGCAACTTTATTGAAGTGAAGTAAAATGTTAAAAGAGTAAAAAATTATTTTTAATTTAACTCATGACTAATGACAAGTCGTTCTTAATATATCTTACAGTTTCAGGCAACACAATTTACAATATAACACTTTCTGTAAAAAAATGAAGTAATACCAAATGATATTCTCACAAAATAATTATAAACTGCGACTTGGCATGTTTATTTACAACTTGTAATCGATTATAATAAGTTTAGTAGACGTTATCACCCAGGTAGAATATGAAATAAAAAGTAGGTAATCCCGTTAGATAAAATAGGAAAGCTAGTCTTGCATAAAATACCAACAAATGCCAACTAGTAAATGGGTGACGTTGAAGAGGGTAAACTAAGATCAGGTACTAATTTTGTGTCATTAATTATGTGTTTTATAATAATTATTTAGGATTTTATCTGTAAATAATTATTGTTAGCATTTTAGTTGTGTTTATTTTCCTTTTCCTCCTGATCCTCGGATCCTTTGTTTACATTTCTCTTATTAATTAATTTCTACATCTGAAACTCGCCCTTTGATTGGTACATTAAAAAATTGTTCAAATTCATGTAATCTAATGACATACATTATATTCAAAATTTTGAAAGCTTATTTTGGAAGTTTAAATAAAATTTTGATAAATGTAGAGTAAATATGAGGATGTAAAAAGCCATCACACTTTCCGTCAAATTAAAAACAAAAGCAAAATGAAAACCAAAGTTAACAAATAATAATAGTTGGAGAGTGTTACTTTATGATTATTTTCCAAATAGAAATGAAGTCAATTCTCAAAACCTTCCCTAAGACTCTGAAATACTTCTGCTAAAATTGCTCTAGATACAGTTATAATTTTTCGTTTTAAATCGTCAATATGTGCCCTATGAAAAATCCAACGGTGTTAAATCGGGTGACTTTGATAGGCATTCCATCAGTTCCCTTCTACCAATCATTTAGACCTGAAACCTATCATCCAACCACTTTTGTTTTGGATGATGATAATGTAGTTGAGGTCTATCCTGTTGAAGATACATGTAAGAGGTTTTAATCTCCTTGAATTCATTTGTTATCAACTGATTTATTACGTTTTCAAACTACGCTCAAAAAAATAGAAATGTTCAGATATTTTTTTCTCAATAAAAATAGATACAATTATTGCAATGCTGAGAATTCCAGCCCTCTCTAAATGTCTGATAAATGTTGGTGCTGGCGTTATTGGAATTGGACATAATTTCGCAAATTATTCTTCTCCTGTCCAGGCATTACTTTAGAATTAGATTAATGAAGTTTTTAACGTTGTTAATAGAATATCAATGAAGTTCACTTGGGGCATTTCTAGGTGATGTGCAGTATTTTCCACGACGAACATTCCTATAGCCCCTACTTGAATATTTCCATTTAAAACTTGTCTATTATAACTTCGTGATGTACCGTTTCAGTCCATTTTGATATTAAATCCAAAATGTATATAAAACTCACATTAGCATTAGGTTTTTCCTCATTACAAACTTTCGCAATTCTTCTTTGGGCGTTTACTTTGCTCTCCATAAATAAAAATCATAACAGTTCTTTGCTGATATTGTGTGACATCATTTTGAAACTTATTCAAACCATCACAGTAATAATAAACATTACCAAATAAGCAGTTAATTTACTTCAGTGCCAGGTGTAAAAAAAACAACCAAAATTCCATGCCAATGTAGTTGCTGGGCATTTTTTATTGAGGAACGCCTACCTAGACATCAGGCATTTTAATTTGTTTGTAGTTTAGATTAAATCAGAATGTATGGGCGTATTCAATATGGACGAATATCCAAAAAATGTTGGTGAAGAAACATTATGCAAGGTGACAAACGTCACTAGTATCGGGTAAAGAAACTGATAAAATTTGGCAAAGTCTGATTCACCAGCGTCTTCGCTCATGACTATTTTGAAATTTCAAAATTATCAAATTTCGACCAGTCGAAATCGCATTCGTTGGGATGATACCATTGGCAGCATATCACCTATTATGTATAATGTGGAATTATACAGGAGAAAAGATTGTACAAGAAAGGTTAAATAATGATCTAGTGGGGAAGGGGTTAATAATGGAGTGGCAAATAGGGTTTAGAAAGGGGAGAAGGACAATAGACAATATGTACGTTTTAAAGAATATAGTGAATAGGGAATTGGAATAGAAAAGTGGGAAAATGTATGCTTTAGTTTTGGATATTAAAGCAGCTTTTGATAATGTGGACAGAGAAAGCTTATGGAAAGTGATGAGGAAGAAAAAAGTACGAGAGGACGAGATGAGGGCTATAAAAGAAGTATATAGGGAGATAAAGTATAGGGTGTGATTGGGGAGGAAATTGAGTGAGGGGTTTTGGTCAAGCAAGGGATTAAAACAAGGGGTGTCCACTTAGTTCAAGTCTATTTTCATTATATATAGGAGACTTAGAGGAGACATTGAAGGGTAGGCAGCAGAGGGGGATAGTGATTGGGATGGTGAAAGTATGGAAGGAGAGGAAATGGTGGGGATGATGGGACAGTGAAGAAATTCATGGAAGGAATGAAAATGAAAGTAAATGTGAAGAAAACAAAAATGGTAGTTTTTCAAAACAGAAGAGGGGGAGAAAAAAGAGGAATGGAAGTGGGGAGAAACGGTGGTAGTGAAGTAGGTGAGGTGGGATATTTAGACTATAGAATGAGGTACGACAATAAGGAGGAGGCACATGTAAAGGAGTTCTGAAAGGAAAGGAAGGTGAATAATATGGCAAGTGTGGAGATTGGGGGAGACAGTGTTTGGAAATGACGTACTAAGGATAGGGTAGTTATTTATGAGCATAATAAGGAGTGTAATGATATACGGGGCGGAAGGAATGGGAAACGTTGGAGAAAGTACAAGAAATATATTGGAAAGGAATATTAGGGTTGGAAAGAGGGACGCCGGGGTACATGGTTGAGGAGGAAATAAAGATGGAAAAATTAAGAATACACGCGGGGAGAATATCAATGAAATATGAGGAAGGTATCGAGATACCTTTACGAAAGAGGAGGATATGCGAAGGAGGAGGTGGAAAGGAGAAGAAAAAGAGGGGAGAGAATAAAAATAAGAGAGGAAATTGCGCAAACGGACGGAGGTATTCAAAACAAGAAAGGAGGGAAAAAAATTAGAGGGGGGGAAATATAATAGAAAATATGAGGAGTTGGTGGATGAAGGGATACCGAGGTATTTGAAGGGGGGTGGGCTTGAAGAAGAAAAGAATAGTAGCGAGGTTTAGATGTGGGAATGAGGAGGCTGAAAATAGGTTTTGGTTGGAGGATGATAGAAGGAAGTGCAGGCTGTGTGGGAAAGGGTGGAAGAACTTGGAACACTTAAGTCAGGAATGTGAGGAGTTAAAGGAGGAGGGGAAGGAAAAGGGGAGATATTAAAATATGGAAGGGAAGGAATGAAATGGATGGAGGAGGTGATAAGAAGCAGGGAAAGAACAATGGGATTAGAAGAGAAAGGGGGAGGAAAGAAGTAGATAGGTTATAAGTTGTGTATATGTAATTTAGAGTTTAGTTAGAAAGGTAGATCCGAATGTTTTATTGTTAATACTAAATGTAAGAACAATTAATTAAATACATACATACATATCATAGTAAGTTATGATTCCCAATCAAGCTTTTCAACACAAAAACGCGGTCATAATTATGCGTATGTATTGCTTGATCATGCTTACAAGATCTCTGAATGAGTATGTTTGGACAAATACATTTTATTCTGTTATAAAGTAAATAACAATAACTTAAATCTAAAAAATCAATCAAAAACCAGTTAGGGTGGCCTGTAAACGCAAATTGTTTTGATTTAGAACTTTGGCTCCTTCCACAAAACGGCATTTCCGACGTGAAAATTAAAATGTTCTTGTCAATTGTTTTAAATTATTATTTTTAAAGTTTAAAAAAATGGAAACCACTACTTAACAAAAAGCGATAACTATTGAATATTTCCTTCGAACTGGTATAAGAATAAATGAGTTATAAACTTTGTTTACAATAAAAATGTCAAATTTGCCATATCATCCTGTGGATGGGGCTAAAGTTCCAGTCCATAACTTATACAGCCCTCTATAATTGATTTTTTTTTTTTTTTGATACCTTATTACTAGCTAATGTGACATTTTTGTTGTTACGCAATCTGTTGCGATAGCATTCGAAACTTGAATAGAAACTTGAATAACTTTTGATGTAGACAACTTTTTATTTTTTTTAAACAATCTTTATTTGTTCCTATCTATTTTATTGCCATCATGTTTTAAATATAATATCCAACAAATCACATTTTCCAGCGTCTCGGTGGTAATAAGCGATATTTACCGGCAAATATTGGTTTTGAGCTGAGGTATGGTTTGCGGCTTGTTGATGTAAATTTGCTCTTCAAATATCCCCACAAAAAGAAATCCGGCGCCGTCAAATCTGCTGAGCGCGGCGGCCAGTCAAAATCGCCGTTTTTCGATATGACGCGTCGGTCGAACATCGTGCCCAGTAGCGTCATTGAATCGAGGCTAGTGTGTGCTGTGGCTCCGTTCTGTTACGGCTCAATGATCGTTTTGGCCGATACCCGCACCAAACGGTCACTTTTTGATCATGGAGAGGCTCCTCGAATATCTCACTAGGATTTTTGTCAGCCCAAAAGCTGCAGTTTTGCTTATTAACCGAGCATGTTTTCGACGAAATGAGCTATGCAAGACGTCGCGGTTTGTCTTCCGGCAACAAACGTGGTGTAATTTGCACTTTGTAAGGGAAAAGATGCAAGTCGTCCTTCAAAATGCGCCGCAATGTCGTTGCAGACAAGCAACGCACGGCGTCGATACGATGTGTTTGGGTTTTCACGAACATCGGCTTCTACGGCAACGATATTTTCGTTTGAGCGCCTTGGTCTCGGTCTTCTGGGTTGCCAATTGGTTGCATAACTGCCGGTGGCCATACATTTTTGCACCAAATTGCAAACTGTGGTGTGTGAAAGTCGTGTTTCACGCGGATATAAACGTTTATAGGCACGTTGCGTTTTGACAATGGAAGACCCATTTTCCAAATGCAATTTGACGATTTCTGCTCATTGTATCGGTGTTAGTTGATTCATGGCACAAAATAGCCTGAAATGACGCGTCGAACAAGCCACTATATTATTATGTATTATCGATACGTCAAAAAATGGCAGAACTTTTCAAGTTTCAAATGCTATCGGAACAGATGGCACACCCGTTATTAATGAAATATGTAACTATTATAAAAAAACAAAACACGTGTAAAAACCCATTTATCTAATTTAGGAAAATAAAGTTCAATTACACTATGATAAGAAATTGCACACGATGCATAACTTTAACGGAAAAATTTGGAATTTACTCCAGTACCTACATGCTGAATTGCAACAGCACCATTTATAAAAAAGTGTCTTCATCAGAGAAAATAATATCTCGATAAAACCATTTATTATATAAGATTTGAGCACCCACTCACTAGAAGAAATTCAAACATTTTGAAGGATCTCCAGGTTAAAGATTAGCTTGTAGAAATTAATTTACAATTGCTTAGGTATTTTTTAAATTTCGTTTTGCTTATCAATCACTAATTTCAGCCGCAAAGAAACTTTTTATTACTTTCTGCTCATTAAGAGCTATACTACTTTCTTTGCACTTAATATATAACCAGTAGTTTTTGATCAATTTTTGGTCCCATATTTTGAGGTATAAATATCTTATCATTAAATTTTGTAATAACTCCATGGGTTGCTTTATCGTTTTGCAGTAGGATGAAGTAAATGACAACATGACCATTAATTAGGATAGAATTTCTTTTTGACTGTGAAAGAAACGGACAGAAAATTATTCTAATAAACATTTAATAAACAAAACTTTTCAACTAAATTGACCTATTTTAGATATTTCTGAACTGAACTGACATTTATAATAGTCAGACTTAAGACGCATATCGCAATATAAAACCGTCGTTTAGCCACTATTTATGGTTTTAACATTGTCTTCAAGATTATTAATTAAATTATTATTACTATATTTTCTGTCATACGATTACTGTACTATTTTCTTTTACCCTAAATTCAGACAGTTGGTTGACGTTCACTTGAAGTGAGATAAGAAGTTAAAATCTAATTAAACTTGTAGTTTACAGATTCTCTTATCGTAAGTATTATATTAAATAAAAATGTTTGCCTGAAAACAATTTCTAAATTTATACTATTAAGTGTGATTTAAAAATCTAAAAAGTCAATTTTTTAAATGAAACACCATACTATTTGTTTCGTGATTGAATTGGTGACGAAATTTGCTACAAAATTGTATTACATGTTCCTATACCTAAATCAAATAGTTTTATAGTAATTTCAAAAAAGAACGAAAAATTTTAATTCTTTACCTATTCTGTCAAGAATGCTATGATGCATACAAGAAATAAGTTTTTAAATGTGGAGTTTTTGATGCTTCTGATTTAATTGCTTTCATATTATTGCTATGGGATTAAGTTTTGTGAGCTCTAGTCGAGATGATGGTAGGCTAAAATTACTATTGTTACGTGTTCCGTATGTATGGATTGTGTTTTGTTTAGTAAATTTATGTTTATTCAAGTGAATGTATTTGCAAATTTCCACTATATAAATTCCTGTTATAGTTAATATACTATATTTTCTAAAAAATTCTTTACAGGAAGTTTTAGAGTTAACTCCGGCTATTATTCTCAGAATACGTTTTGAATTAAAAATATTCTTTTAGAAGAAGATGAGAAACATATACCATATGAAATTCTGGTACGAACGTTTGCGTTGTAGTAATCGATAAGACTGTTTATGGAGATAAAATATTTTAGATTTCGAATTTGATAACAGATGGAATTCAATTTGTTGGCTAGTGACGTGCAATGTAGTGACCAATTTCAATTTTCGTCCAGTTGAACACCTAAAAATGTTGTATTTCGAATATTTGTTATCATTGATTTATCAATGGAGATGTTTATTGCTTTTAGAGTACGGTTCTGCCTAGAATGAAAATGAATAAAATTAGTTTTTTTAAAGTTAAGAAGTAGTGAATTATCTGAAAACCAATCATTCAGATTGTTTATAAGTGCGTTGATAATCGGTCAACACATTTTTAAGTTATGGTAGTTCAACTATTTTCTAATCATTGTTCCATTCATATAGGATCCCTCTTAGCAAATTATACAGGGTGTCCCACCGGGAACGCCATCGATAGATTATAGAAAAACTGTACATGGGAAAAATTTGAAAAATTATAAGTATACTAACATCGACGGGGGCAGTTCCGCTAAAATATTTTCAAGATGGTGACACTTCCGGTTATACCGGAAGTATGTGTCAACTTGCTTATTTTAAATAGAACTCCCTATATATTATTCTATTTTTGAATTTTGCCCAAAATTCTAGACACATTTTGTGTATAATGTCCTATACCTAAGTCTAACTGTTTTGGACTTATTTTAAATTTTATGTCAAAAATGACGTTTTCAGGCCTAAACAAAATTATAAAATTTTCCTATACTAATGCCTTTATTATTTAATTGGAATAGGTTTTCTTGTAGCAGGGACCTATTTTAGTGGGCTATGTCAATATTTTGATAATAAATTAATACAGGGCGATCAAAAAAAGGATTAAAATTAAATTAAAAACACGTCAAAAGTCATTTTTTTAAATGCAAGCACCATGTTTTTATAGCTTTATTTTATTTAGCATCAAAAATAAGGTTGACTTTGTACAAGGTTGTCTATTCAAAAATTCATGGTTTTCGAAATATTGGCAATTTAACTTTTTTTGTTGCACAAATGCTATTGTATTTATTTTAATATGAATGGTTATTCCTAGTTGGCCATGATGGCGTTAGAAAACAATCATCTGTCAAGGATATGTCAAACTGTTAAAAATTATCAATAATCATGCCGAGACGCTTAAATTATACAAACGAAGATTACTTAAATTTATTTATTATTTATGGACAATGTGATCAAGTTATATTAAGAACATGTGTTACAGTTAACTGTACCGACTGTGAGTGTTAAAGTGCATATCGTACCAAAGCGATAACTTTAAATGCTTGAAACACACGTGTGTCGATAAAGCCAGGTGTTCTTTCGTTGCGTGTGTAATACTGTACAAGTAATTACTTGGCTTTATCGACACACGTGTGTTTCAAGCATAATAAGTTATCGCTTTGATAACGATATGCACTTTAACACTCACAATCGGTACAGTTAACTGTTGGCATTTCTTAGTTTGATACACACAGTTTGACATATCCTTGACAGATGATTGTTTTCTAACGCCATCATGGCCAACTAGGAATAACCATTCATATTAAAAGAAATCAATAGCATTTGTGCAACAAAAAAAATGTTAAATTGCCAATATTTCGAAAACCATGAATTTTTTGAATAGACAACCTTGTACAAAGTCAACCTTATTTTTGATGCTAAATAAGATAAAATTATAAAAACATGGTGCTTGCATTTAAAAAAATGACTTTTGACGTTTTTTGAATTTAATTTTAATCCTTTTTTTGATCGCCCTGTATTAATTTATTATCAAAATATCGACATAGCCCACTAAAATAGGTCCCCTGCTACAAGAAAACCTATTCCAATTAAATAATAAAGGCATTAGTATAGGAAAATTTTATAATTTTGTTTAGGCCTGAAAACGTCATTTTTGACATAAAATTTAAAATAAGTCCAAAACAGTTAGACGTAGGTATAGGACATTATACACAAAATGTGTCTACAATTTTGTGCAAAATCCAAAAATAGAATAATATATAGGATGTTCTATTTAAACTAAGCAACTTGACACCTGCTTCCGGTGTAACCGAAAGTGTCACCATCTTGAAAATATTTTAACGGAACTGCCCCCGTCGATGTTAGTATACTACCAAATTTTCAAATTTTTTCCATATATAGTTTTTCTATAATCTATCGATGGCGTTCCCGGTGGGACACCCTGTAGAATAAAAAACAAACGTGTGAAAATTATGTTTTTCAATTGCCTCTAGCTAAGCTTATGTTACTTTTGTAGCAAACAAAATACAAACCAATATCATTTCCACTTTTGAAATATAATTAATTCTATACATTGGAAAGTGAAAATGTTTCCACTGTATGAATCAAAATTTAAATGAAGTAGGTTACATTATATTTCATTTCGTTTGTATTTAAATTATATTTATTCGGTATTTTTGTGAACTTTAAAATGTTTGCTTTACTTTGAAATTGTTTTCATAATTTTGATTTTTCATACAAGTTACAAAAACATATTTAAAAAGGGGGTATGTTATGCACGTATATACTTTAAAACTACTAAAAATTTCAAATATTTTTAACTTTTGGAATAATGAGATATAAAAAAGTTTTTATACGAAACTAGAAGTATTTTTCCCTAGAGATGCTGCGATACTTACAGTTGGCCGAACTCTTCTGTTAGGGTGTGCAATCGATATTCGTTTCGGTCTCTGAAACTCTGATTTCAAAGTAGAGAACGTGACACATGACAAAATCCCGCTCGTGCCTTTCTCCCACAGCCGTATTCTATTTTTTGTAATATTTTTATATTTGCATGAAAATTTCGAGAAATAATTCGGTCGGTTTAATGAAAATTTATATTAGACCATTAAAACTTTTCATATTTAGTTTGTTTATATAAGTTGAATTAGTTTTACGTACAATAATGATATTGTTATTTTATTTCAGGTGAGTACTGTGAATTAGTTTAGACTGGTAAGTAAATGTAGATTTTCATAACGCATACAGTTTTTTTTTGTTGGTAAATGTGTAGGGATGTAGTTTAAATTTAATTTAAATATAGACTGAAATTGCGAACCTACACACTGAAAAGCTCGGTGTGAATTCAAATAATTTTGTTCATTTCTGTCAAAGAAATTGTATAGAATCACGTCAAGCTTACTAAATCTGAATGTTTCAAATTATCATTTCTGCGCTTTAAGATTCATTCCGCATTACAAGATACATTTTCACATGCCAAGTTCTCTTACTATTAGTAACATATATTTTAGTAAACTTAATTCATATTTCCTTTGCAAATTGTCTGCTTCACTAATATTGTATAAGACATATGACACTCAAAATGCTGCATTGCAGTTCGATAACGTCAGTATTCATCCAAGCTTTTCTCGCCTTAAATATGATCTTACATAGTTTCTTGGATAGAACACCATTCACCAACCTGGAATTTCGAAGTGTAAAACATATTTTTAGTAGAGATTCAAATTTTTTTTTAATGTCAATACATGTACTATTTCCAGATAATATAAATATAATAACGGATATAAAAATAAATCACAATGCTAACGTGCTCGGAAATATCAAACTTGAAATATACTAGTGTTTAATCGAGCCGATGAATCATTTAAATCTGCTATATAAAGTTATAAATAAAACAGCAATGTACATGTGCGGTCTACATATGCACGTGCAAATAAGTTTAACATCTATTGAACGTACCACATTTAGATTGCGCAATGTGTTGCCATTGTCCATTGGCACGGATGTTTTGCTTGAATTAGATTATAATGTCGGTGTTTACAGATTCGAAAACTCCTTTATGTATCCGCATAATTTTATGTCTTTCCGTTTGAGAAGCAAAATTGGGACGAGTGGCACACATTTGATGCAAACATCGTATGCGGCTCCATACTTCTCTTTCTAGTTTTCTCTAAAATTAAAAACTTTTCGAGAAATAAATTCTGGAAAAATTGATTTCATATCTTTTTGTCATTATCCGTCACTTTAAATTCCATCGTGCATCTTTTGTAGCTCTGTTATAGAAAATCTCTCAGGGGACTCAATATTTAAGTCGTAAAAAGACATTGAAAATAAAGACGGCGTTGTCTTCAAATATCATTTATTTACGTTTGTTTTATACTACTCTAAAACATCTTTGATGTTGTCCTCAAAAAATGTAGGGTTTGCAATTTGCGTGGTTTTCCACTTCCTAATTGGGATATACATACATATTTTTAATTTATTAAATTAGTATAAAAGTTTCTAATAATTTTTGATTCTTAAAACTTCAATTGAATATTTATTTCGTCATTTACAGTATGTTTGAAAATATAGACCTATATGATATAGCATAGGTAATTAAGGCTCTCCTTTTTTGTTATTTTTTTTATCATTTTTATTGATTTTATTTATTTAGTTCTAGTTTTTTAATCTCACTAAATATTAATCGTCACTGTAGTCTTGCACCGGAATATTTAGTAAATTCCAGAATATTGTCCCCAACCCACAGATATTTCTTTAATTTTATTTATTTATTTGAATAAAGAGTTGTATGCAGGATATACCCAAAATTTACAACTACATATTTAACACAAAAAATATAATGAAAGGTAGATATTTCCTCCTATAAGATTTCACTAATTGATTTGTTCTTCGTTAAGGAGGGGCACCAAAAAAACCACTATGTTTGTTCGTTTCTACGTATAGAGTGTGTGTTTTATTAGTGATATTTATTTACATTTAATTGTTAATTTATTTTGTGTTTGTTTAATATATATGTACGAAGAACAAATCAATCACAAAAAATATAATATACTTAGTAATGCTAAAAGTAAAAAAAAGTTGGAAAAAGAAAGAGAAGGAAAAAGAAAAGAGAAAGATCTACACGATATTCAAAATTTTTTTTCTAAATGATGCGTAACTAGAATTAAATATATCAATTCCAATTTGTACATTTTGGTTATAAGTAGAACATAGGCGAGGAATTGGCGAATATTGATATATGTTCGTTCTTGTCCTAGGTAGTGAGAACAGCTGGTAGGTACGAGTATTATGAGAAAAACATCAAAGAGTATTGAAAGCAACAAATTAGAGTTATCATATAGACTATTTACAATTTTATATAAAACTAAGATGTCATTTCTAATTCTAATTGATGCAAGTGGTCTAAATTTGAAATAAGCACCAACCAGTACATAGTTTGTCTAGTAACACCAAAGAGTAACATAGAAACTTAAGAAAAACTTTTTGTACCTTTTCGATTCGGTCGATATACAGTGGATGGGGTTGCAATGAGGAAAAACTTTTTTATTTTTAATTTTTCGAGAAAAATGTATTCTTCATAAAAGTTTTTGCTTGTTTCAAAACCGCGGAACCGGCTCTGTTTGTTCTAATTTTTCTTTCCATTCTAGAGAAAAATAGGTTCATTTAGTAGAACATTTTTCCAAGTCCGAAAAATTAGATCTCGTTTTCATGGCAACCGATAACAAGATTTTTGACTTTTATTTATTAAATGACAATGTTGTCAAAAGAACAACGAATTTAAGTAATTCAAATAAAAGATAATCAATACTTTTATCGAAATATTGTATTTTCTGATGAAGTGACATTCTCCATCAATGGTACTGTTGTATCTCATCATGTAAGGTACTGGAGCCGTTTACATTTTTTAAATAAAAGATTGAACGATTTACCAATTAACTATCGCGCAAGATTTTATTTCCAACAAGATGGTTGTCCTGCCCATTATGCGCGAATACTGGTAGAATGGCTGACTCAAGAATTTGGGGAAAATGGAATCGGTCGAAATGGTCATGTTTTATGGCAACCGAGGAGCCCTGATTTGACTATGGCATATTTTGACTTATTCAGATTTTATATATAACCAAAAGTTTCTGTATTATTTACATCTCAAAATATTTTGCACAAAATCTGTTCAAGAAATTCAAAAGCATTTAAACAATTCTTAATAATAACAATAACAATAACAATTTAACCTAATAATAAGAAATAATAATGATAATCAAAAACAATTTCATTAGATTCATTCACCCCCTTTTTCGAACGCAGAGCTCAAGTCTTCGACGCGGTTCATCATAACTTCTTCGAACTTCTTCGAGTGATAAAGACCGCATCTCTGATTCTCTCCTTTAAATTTTCTGCATCCGGATTAAGATCGTTTCCATAAACTAGTTGTTTCAAGATAAAAATCTGCCATAGTCAAATCAGGGCTCCTCGGTGGCCATAAAACAGGACCATTTCGACCGATCCAATTCTCCCCAAATTCCTGAGTCAGCCATTCTACCACTATTTGCGCATAATAGGCAGGACAACCATCTTGTTGGAAATAACATCTCGCGCGATAGTTAATAGGTAAATCGTCCAACCGTTCACTTAGAAAATTTTGCAGCATATTTAAATAGGTGTGCTGATTAACCGAATTTAAAAAAAAATGGTCCAATAATGCCATGGTAAGAAGTTGCACACCATACGTTTACTTTCGCTATATATTGCCTATTACGCGCGATTCGGAAATGGAGATTGTGACGGCTCCCATACCTTACATGTTGCGATGCAACAGTACCATTGGTGGAGAATATGGCTTCATCAGAAAATACAATATTTTGATAAAAGTATTGATTATCCACTGTTTGAGTGCCCATCCACAAGCAGAAATCCAATCGTCTTGGACTATCTCCTGGCTCTAAAGCATGATTGAAAATTGGTTTGAAGAGATGAAATATTAACTGCTTTAATGTTTTATGGATATTGGTTTTACTCATCCCTAATTCAAGCGATCTTCGTCGTAAAATAATTTTGGGTTATTCCAAACTTTTTCCCCCACTTTTTTACCTGGTCTCAGTGAAGACAGTGTACTTGGAAGATTTTCATAATTAAAGAAAAAGTGTAATCTAATGGAATAACATTGTAGGGTTTCATCGGTCTTGCTGCTCTCATACGGGATATTTAATCAATTGGTGAATTAACGGGATGCTTAAAGTAGTGTTCAAGAGTTAAATCAACCGAATCTGCTTGCATCCTGTTTCGAGATATATTCAATAATGATATCCTTCGATTTAGTAATGTCACTTAAAACAGAGGTCCAAACTTTATTTCGATTTTGGTAGTTACACCCATCTGAAATTAAAGTGATGTTCTTATAACCTTTGTTCAAGTTTGAAATGAAATGATTTGGGCAGGAAACGAATTTGTTGCTGGTTACACCACCATTAACCTCATGCCTCACGCATACAAAGTCACATTGCTATCATTGCTCTCGTATATGGTAAAATTATGAAGTTGTAATCTTTGATGCTAGAGTTTATGGACTTTACACTCTGCATATCCATTGTGAGCCCAAGTTTCTGAGTGCTAGCACTATTAAGGTATCATTAGAAATTACAATTTCCATTTAAAAGTTTAGGGTTGTTACTCACCCCTGCTATTGGGTTAAAGGCGCAGGTCCAAAAATATGTTTAAAATGTGTCTCTCTCAAAAGCAAAATTGACGTATCCAAGCTTTTTTGCATTCAATTACAAAAAAAGTGAAAAGCTAGGTGCAAACTTTTCGTAGGACCACTGTGTATATTAATCAAGAATACACTGTAATATTACATATTAATTAATCTAGTTCACTTTAAAATTGCTTTAATTTAATGTCGTTTGACGTGTGTTATTTTCGTTTACTAAAACCTTATAAAGGTCCTAGTTTATGATGGTGAAGGGGTTCTTGGTAAATGTCAAATTTGACAAGTTAATATTAAAATATTCAAAAATGGTGTTTTTTGTAAATACATCAGAAATAGTCATTAAGAAAAGTTGTTTGAAATGATATTTTAGACCTACGACCCCAGTTTCAGTTCAATACTGACTATTATATTTTTTTTCGAATTTCATAATTTAGAAATTAGTGTCGCAAATTGTCTTTTACGCATGATTTTGAACTAATGAAGGGAATAAAAAATTTAAATAACATTAAAAGAACTAAAGCATTTAAAAGCTGATAAAATATCAAAAATTTCTAAATTTTTATGAAATTCGAAAAAAAATAAAATTGTCAGTATTGAACTCAATCTCGGTTTATAGATCTAAAATATTATTCCGAACAACTTTTCTTACTTTTCTTACTATTTCTGATACACGCACACACGTCGCCTTCCTACATAAAAAGTAAAACTGTCATCAAAGAATCAAAGAGTAGACATTACTGAACAATTATTGTACAAACATTTCCTCAAACTAATACTCTGGTAGTAAATCCAAAATTGCATATAAAAATATATTGGCCGGTATGAGTTGGCCCCAATACAGTGGAACAACAAAGAAAGGGATTATTAAATCTTTAGTCGACAGAGCTCACAGACTATGTAATACAGAGATAGGACTACAAGAAGAAATCAAGAACATCAGAAGAGACCTTAAACAAAATGGTTGCAGAAACGAGTGGTAGAAACTGCTCTACAACTCTCTAAGAACCAACCAGCCATGACCCAAGAGAAACCCAAAACACTACTCAGCATTCCATATGTCAAAGGATTATCTGAAAAAATAAAACGGATAGGAAGAAATTATGACATTAACACTGTATTCAGATCATCAAGAACTATTGGTAGCATGATTTCCAAAACTAGACCAGACAACAGTCGTGACTCCAAGAATTGCATCTACGAAGTCCCATGTGAACGCGGCCAGTCATACGTAGGGGAAACTAAAAGACCGTTAGATATCAGGTTGAAGGAACATAAAACCCATACGCAGAGAGGAGAGACTTTGAAATCCGGCATTGCGAGAATTATACACCGAGAAGAGCACTGGTACAAGAGAAAATTTAAAGAAGCAGCGTTTATCGAAAACAACAAGAATGTCTTTAGTCAACCCAGCGTAGAGATTAACAATGTGTGGAAACCCTTAATTAGACGCCTGACTAATCTTAGGTTACAGTAACGTCCCCCCTTCATTAACTTTGTACACTTGATCGCTTCACTAACTTTGTATTAGTATATAAGTTACAGTAGTCTTTAAGTTTGTTAGTATTCACCTGAAGACGATTGCAGATTCAATAGCAAACGAAACGTTGTGTTTATTCAATTAAACTAAAATATGGACAATGGAAGTCCAGAATAGTGTTATTATTTCAAACATAACATTGTCTAAACCATTCAAACGTATGTCATTTGAATGTTTATTTAATAAGGTTTTTTGGAATCTATAAAAACCACTCATTAAGTAACTGCAATGTAATATTCGTTATGTTTTTATATAGAAGATTCTTGCGTCTTAAACAGACATTATTCATCAGATAATCTGAAGAGTTAAAATTTTGTAAACTTACTTCGAATTTTTAATTCTCTCGGTTACTATAAACAAACTAGTGTAAAATCAAATTAAACTCAACAATTAGGTACTATTTTTAACTGTTTATTCAAAAAATTTCTTTTTTTTTTGTAACGGTTGAGGTTTACAATTAAACGACGGCTCTAGAAGGAACTAAAAAAAAATATAAAAGGAAATACGCATTAGTGTAGCTTATTAGGTTCGTAGAAAATATATTATTTAGGTTGAACAGCAGCTTCCAGGCGTTGTCGTAGAGTGGGAGGGTCCTTAAGGAGTTCGAAGGAAATTAAACCGCTGGGTATAGAGAGAGAAATAAAACCGACCAACAGGAGATCAATTGGTGTTACTTAAGCTTAAATACACTAGATCGAACAGAGTAAGACAACAATATATCATAAAAGGAAGACAGACAATTTAAAATTTCTATAGTAATAAGAGAGTGAGAAAGGAAAGAGATTGTCGGATGTCGTCACGCAATTTAGCAGTAGTCTTGCTTAATAATAAGTAATTTATACGAATAACGCACCGGATTTACAGTTAAGCTTTAGCAACACCTATTGTAGTGTTAATGTTCCAATTGAGGATTGTCTGATAGGAACACTCGGTGTACATATATAACTTACACACGGCAATTTATCTGGTCGAACATGCAACGACACTGACGCTTAAAGTAACTTATCGAACCGGGTAAGTACCTCCCGCAAACCCATTTGGTGACAACCGTTCAAATTGAAGCGCAAAAGCCCGTATTGAGCTGATTATAAACTCTCGGTTGTTGAGTGTACCACCGAATAGGGTTTTACTTAAAACTAAAAGATCAAATCCGTTTCATGTCGTATGTACACGCGCATTAACAATAAATAAGACACTTAAATACTAATACGTAGCTGTAATTTGATAAACGAACTTATCAAGCATAGCCACCCCTTATCTAGCAGACGTGGTATCCACCGGTTTCTTACAGCTGTCTGATGTCGATAACCGTGGTGTAGTACTCAGTCGAAAACGAAAATCTTAATTGGCCACTCGAACACCCCAGAAAGTTATCTAGATATAAAATGCAGAGAAAATGTAACATATCGGAACGTGCTAAAAGGACCCCATGTTTCATTTAAAATTTGTACAAAGAAAAAGAGAAAAGAACGGGTACTTACGGTAGGTTTAGACGAATATAACTTAACCAGTTGTTATTGGAAATCTTTCAACACATTTAAACTATTTGTGTAAATTTTAATTAATGATTAAAGCTAAACACCACCCTTTAAGTGGCAAGAAGAACGTAATAGAAAATACGTCCGCCGTCGTCTCGGAAAATTTAAAATCGTCATTTATTTTTAACCAATCGAAAATTTGCAAAATGCGCGCTAAACACAACTTTCGTCGCAACGTGTTAATGGCGACATACGTTTTCTTGATTTGAATTCCGTGAAACATATTGCTCTCGACACACGTATTTTCTAATTATAAAATAAAACCGTAACATTTTTTTTATAAAAAGATGTGGAATATTTAACTATGAGTGATTATTGACTATCTACTTCCTAACAACTTTTATTCTCTTTAAATCACTTTAACACTAATTGCATAAATATCAAAAGTTTTAATGTTTGTTGTTACGCCTTCAATGTGACTGTCAATAATTCTACGAGGTGGAAAAAATTTGCACGTCTTGTAAGATCTTTATTTGTCAGAAATTTTCTCTGACAAGGTAAAAAAATCTTCCATTTGCATGACTTGGGCTTATAACCAGCTTGTTCTTCTGTATCTTTTAAATCTTTGAATCGCTACATAAACCATGTGGATTTCATCTATATCCATTATGATTGTCTTATGAATAATATAATCATAACTTTATATTCGGAAAAATGTCAAATGAATTTTGTTTTCTCCTTCTACGAGCAATAGAATAGTATATTGAAAAACAAGTGTTACAACAACAATTGCAGTAACCCTTCGGTCGGTCTGCAAACTTTGTCTTCGTGCGACAAAAAGTAGTTGTGACACGTGTTTTTCATACTATTTTTTCTATTTCGCAAAAATTTACTTCAAGAAATAAATGTTAATATATGATCTAGTGTTTTTTTTTGGTTTAAAGCTATGTTGGTAGAGTAGTTGATATCCTAATAAAGTTAGCAACAAATGCTGTTGAAAGTTTGCTATCTTCAAAATAATGTGTTGAGATTTTTAATCACCGTTTAATTCACGAGTTAGTTACAAAACTTTGTAATTTTAATAAAATTATGTACTCTAATAATTCTAGAGAAGAAATGCTATTGTGAACGCACCACAACCACAAATTTATAACCTAACTTCATCGTTTCTACTTTTTTGTGAGAGCTTCGTCTTTTATTGCCAACAGTATTTTAATATAAGCTAACTAAGTTGATGGAGAATTAGATTACTCAATTTCGATTGTTTTGTCGAAATAAAATAGTTTTCATCACAGTAAAACAAGAAGACTAAATTTTTTGTGAGAACGGATTGGTGTTTAATCAATACAATGGTCCATCTTCAAAGACAACACCAAAAACGTTTGACAATGTTTGATATATCATGGATGTAACTTAAGCACATCTCGAACAAGTTGAACTTTATATAATGACTTGTCGCATCATACCGAAGAAAGATATTTATATCCTTACTGTGTGCAAGTAGTTTACCAACTTATTGAGACAATTATCCTGCACATATTCAATACTGTCAATGGCTTTGCAACACTTTTATCAAGGACATATTTGCTTAAGACTCCTTATCGATGAAGTTTGGTTTTACATTTACCGTTCTATCATTTTACAAAACATGTGCATGTAGAGTTTAGAAAAAACATTTTATTAAAGTGGTTTTGCTACACCTCCAAAAGATCTTTTCTGGAGTCGGAATGTTTACTTTTTATAGTGCTGATTTTTTCTTACAGCCTTACTTAAAGAATCTAACTTTTGAACAATGAGTAAATAATATTGAAGAACTACGTGAGAGAATAGTTTGTAAAATAGATGTCCTGAACACCCTTAAAATGTTATTATTGGAATGTTGCATACAGTACAAAAATGTCTTAAAAAATCACTGTGAACAAATTCAAGATTTATTACAATTGTAAATTAATGTCGATTTGTTATTATTAAAATTTGCTTTGCTACAAATTACGACAGATTTTTTATTTATACTTTCATGTTGTAGTTGATTGAAGATAAAACGGCAATATGTATGTATAGTTGCCTATACTAAAATCAATTTTGTTTACATTAATGTAAGTCATAAATGCGCGGTCGATGGAAGAATATTGTTTGTTAATCTACTTAATAAGAACTAACCAAACAAAACATCACTTAATTTTCTTACTTCAAAATTAAAACTGTAAATTATTTGGTTATACACTAAAATTTATAAAATCCCTAAAACAGTACGGAAAAGCTTCTATTTCCGTATCGTATACAATACGGAAACAAAGCTATAGAAATTGCGAAATAGAAAAAATATTTTTTCACGATGTTGATGAAGGAATGGGAGATGGAAACTTTTAAACAATACCTACTTCATAGAACTAGGAATTTCCTAAATATACCTACTTGAAGAAGTCACAAGTAGTACTCATTTATACAATGCACACAAACTTCTAATCCACATTAGCTCGCCCATAATGACCCAAGAGCAATCATGTAGCGCTACTTTTGGATCGCTTCGAATTTCGATTCAGATGGACTCACCCTTCACTTTACGGAAAAAGTTTTTCTTCTTTTCAAGAAAATTAATGTGTTAAAAATATTCCTTTCGGCAATAGGTATATGTATATCTACACAATTTCCACGAGTGGAAACATTCAATTATTTTTATTGCATCTAAATTTCAAGACATATTGTAAAATATACCAGATATTTAGTAGAAATAGCATGGTTGTGTTGTATATTTAACAAGATTATTTCGTGAGCCAAAAGTTTCCTTTCTTTTGATGAATATTGAAGTCGATAATCAAATATCTAGCACCAAGATAAATAGTGATTTTATTTTGTTATGATTGGTCATGTTAAAACAATTTTCAATACAGGTGAAAAAAATAATCGATTCAATTCTATGAAATCATGGTAATAAATGTGAAAATTGGAACTTTTATTGGCCAAATTTGATATATTGCTAAAAAAAAGTTATTCGACGAGAAATTACAAATAAATACAATTTTTTTCTACAACATTTGATGTAAAAATTTATTTTCTTTTTAATATCACAATTTCCATATTTTTTCTTTTAAGTTTGACTCTAATGCGGGTTTTTTTATTAACAATCTAACCCACAAAATCAGTTTTGAAAAATCTAAGATATTTACATTTAAATACCATAAAAGTATTCGTTTTGATAAATTAATAAAATCAATCATAAATTCTTAACTTGATAAAAGTTTGACGTCCTACTTTTACGAAATTTGTAACTGAAGCAGAATATTGCATGTGACAAAAATATAAGAAGCACAAACACGCTTTGTTAACCAATATTTACAATGTTCACACCCTTCATATATAAGGTAGGTAAGTGCGAAGTGTGCTGGAAAATGCCGATAACCCACTTTCTTAAGTAATGTCATAAATTTATTTGTTATGTACACATCATAAATACAAAATTACCCAATCAATTTATGTGCTTTTTATTATTGGAAGTTAAATCATTTGGAAGAAGCTATTTTTAATAATATTAAACATCTGGTAGATGCACATTATTGCAATAATTGATTTTATCGAAAATATTTTCCGTTTTGGTATTAATTCAATTTTCTTTCAAGCATTAATTTTTCTACATACATATCTCGTCTGCTTCATATTTTTAGCCCAAATTTGGTTGATTACTAGTTGTCAATCAAAAATCTTAACGATATAATAAAACATTATTACAGCAGTGTTAAAAGCAAATCCAAAACGAAATTTATTAATTCAGATGGTGATAATATATCACGAAAGTATATTAGGTTGTCAAAAGTTGACAGAAAGTTAATTTTAAGTGGTGTCCGTTATAAGGATTAACGATTTTTCGAATGACAGTCACCTACAACCGCACTTTTTCTTTTGGGCATTGATTTTGTTGACAAAAATTCAATTTTTCCTAGTGAATACACCGTTATTTGAAGAAAATAACATCAGTTTGCATGCATAATATATATTGTGAAACTACCAACAAATCCAAAGCACACAGCGGAAAAGAGCTTTTTATGAAACGAATTGCAAAGGCATTGTATTTACATAAATTTATAAGTTGGCTCGCTTAAATAAAAGTTTATTACATTGAACTTTCTCTTTATTGCGGCGTTTTTCTCTTTTAATTGCTTAATTCATACAAATTTATATGGTATAGATGGGTATTATAAATTTTTAAGCCGAAATTATTTTTGCAAAAAGGTTTTAATTTATAATTATAGTAAATTGTAATTTTATTGCAAAGTACCGAAACGAAGTAAAGGAGAAAGCGGCACAAAACGAATTGTGATAAACCCGCATAAATATCAAAAGAATTTTAAGCTTAAGTTAAAATTTATAGTATATTAAACGTTAAGTTTCAGAACTGCACTACATGCAATCTTAATGTCTTTATGTTAATACTATGTTTGACAAGTTAACGATCTTAATCTTCTGTTGGAACTCCTTCAACTAAGCATTCTAGTTACAGAAGTGTTAAAACAGTAATTAATGTGGGTAAGGTAACGGCATGTTTAAACTTGGTCCTATACGTTCAAACTAAGTTCATGACTTAATTTGAATATTTATGGTCGATTTGGATTTAAAAATATAATGGCGTTTTAGCACCAGACGTCTGTACTTCAGCACATTTTTACCCTAAATAAATTATTCAGAAATATTGATTTTTACGATTAGGGAAACTTTTTTATTAATGAGTAGTAAATGGTGGTTAATGAGTTTAGAAACATAATTTAAATTTAAAATAAAGATTTTAACAAAATTATGCAAACATTTACTTCCTAATTGTTTTTGCTCTATAACATTTTAAAAACATGCTTACATTAAGCCATTAAATCGGTAATTAAAAATTTTATTTTTTATAGATAATACTGATTGTTATTGAAGTTGCATTGTTCGTTAATTTGCCTAAGATATTTCCTATTATACTGATTTTTTTCAACGGACCTAGGATTTAGAATAGGATGTTATTGGGTGTTCCTTGTCTTTATAAAAGTATAGAAAATAAATCCAACGAAAGGAGAATTTCATAAACATCTTCCCTAGTTTAGTATAGGCTTCTTCTATCACTGCCTTATCCCCTGTGGACGTTGGCTATTAACATAGCAATCTTGATTTTGTTTACAGCACTTCTAAACAGCTGGACAGACAACAGTCCAAACCATTGTCTTAGGTTGTGCATCCATGAATGTCGACTTCTTCCCGGACCTCTTCTACTATCCACTTTGCCTTGAACTATTAACTGCAATAGACGATATTTATCGTGTCTCATAATGTGGCCGAAATATTGGAGTTTCCGGCTCTTTATTGTGAGTACGACCTCTTTTTCTTTTCTTATTCTTCTCATGACTTCCACGTTGGTTGTGTGGTCGGTCCATGGTATTCGAAGAATGCGCCGGTAAATCCACATTTCGAAAGCTTCCAACCTCTTTAAAGTTGCCTCTGTTGTTGTCCAGGCCTCTACTCCGTAGAATAAGACAGAGAAAATATAGCATCTAACTAATCTTAATTTTAGTTTAAGGGATATACTTTTACTGATAAATAGGGTTTTCATCTTATTAAACGTGATTCGAGCTTTTTCAATTCGTGAACGGATTTCTCTTGATTGGTCCCAGTTCGAATTCACGGTAGTTCCAAGGTATGTGTATGATTCTACTTGTTCAATGTTTTTGTTGTTTACATTAAGGTTGATTGGTGTTTGAATATTTCTTGTTATACACATACATTTAGTTTTCGACGCATTTAATGGGAGTCCATATTTGTTGCTTGTTGTTTGGATGAATCTTTGGAGTTCCTCGTTATCGTTTGCGATGATCACCGTATCATCAGCATATCTGACATTGTTAATTGTCTCACCATTTATCTTGATTCCTTCCGATGCTTCGCCTAGAGCCTCTCTGAAGATCTGTTCGGAGTATATATTGAATAGTAAAGGTGATAGGATGCAGCCCTGTCTTACTCCTTTTTTGACAGCAATTTTGTTGCTGAACGCGTTATTAAATTTTATTTTAGCAGTTTGGTTCCAGTAGAGGTTGGATATTATTCGGATATCCTTTCCATCGATGCCAGTCTGCCTTAGCACCTCTAAAAGTCTGTCGTGTTGGACGTTATCAAACGCTTTTGAGAAATCAATAAAGCATAGATGGACGTCTTTTTTCATGTCTCTGCATCGTTGAATGAGAACCTGCAGGCTGAATATCGCTTCTCTGGGTCCCATTGCATTGCGTAAACCAAACTGTGATACGGAGATGTTCATTTCGCATCTGTGATATATTCGGTTATGGATGATCCTGGTAAATACTTTAGTTATATGACTAATGAGGCTTATTAAGCGGTGATCTTCACAATATTTTGGACTAGACTTTTTGGGTATCGCCACAAAAGTTGACTGTATCCAGTCTTCAGGGATTTTTCCACTGTCATAGATATTGTTAAACATGTTTGTCAGGATGTCGAGAAAATAGTCATTGGTTGTGCATAAAAGTTTCAGGATTTCTCCGTGAATGTTGTCGGGGCCTGGAGCCTTATCGTTTTTTAGGGATAAAATTGCTCTTTCTACTTCAGATCTCATAATAAAAGGCCCGCAAATATTGTCATATTCCGTGCCATTGTCTGTTCGCTCAACATCGAAAAGTTCATTCACATACGTCTCCCACATCTCAATTAGTTTCGAATCATCAGATATTAGGTTGCCATTTGGATGTAATAGGCTAATAGGTGTTCTTTTGTTTGTCCGTCCATTTGTTAATTCTCTCACCCGTTTATGCAGATTATGGTAGTCGTACCTCCTTTCACATTCCTCGATCTTACTGCACTTTTCCGTCAACCAAAGTTTCATGATATTTTGTTGGATTCTTGTTCTTGTAGTTTCTTCTCTCTTCCATCATATCAAGTATTTCATCAGTCATCCATTCCTTCTTTTTAGTACGGTACTGCTTCAAAAATATTGTACTGGTTTCTTCAATAGTTTTCCTAATTGTGGTCCACTCAGAGAATTCGTCGGCTGTGGATAATTTTAAATTCTCGATGTCCTTGTTCAATGTTTCCTGTATTTGTTGTCTGATGTCAGGGTTGTTTAGCTTTCTAATGTTTATAGCAGTATTTTGAGGTCTTTGTTTTCAAGGCGTTTAAGTTTAAGATCAAATTTACATATCAATGGAGTGTGATCGGAGTGAACATCAGCTCCAGGATACGTTTTCGCTGATTTGATTGCGTTTCTATATCTTCTTGGTATCATGATGAAGTCTATTTGATTCCTTACGATTTTACTTTCTGAGTCTGCTGGAGATTTCCAGGTATAAAGTCTGCGTGGTGGGAGCTTGAAAAAGGTGTTGGTTATCACAAGTTGTTGTTCTTGGCAGAAGCGTATTAATCGTTCTCCTCTCTCGTTTCTAATGCCCAGTCCGAAATTACCAACAGTGTCCTCCACAATCCCCTTACCGACTTTAGCATTCAAGTCACCGACAATCACTGTAACTTCGGTCTGTTTAGTCATTTTCATCAGTGATTCCAGTTGTTCATAGAAATCCTCGATGACTGCGTCCTCCTTGTTGGCCGTTGGGGCATACAATTGTGTAATGTTTACGTCCATTAGGTAAGCCTTCAACTGTAGTAGTAGCATTCTGTCGGAGAGCGGTGTAAATGACTTCACAGAATGTTTTATGTTTGATGAAATAATTATGCCAACTACGTTCCGATGATGTGTGGTATCGTTTCCAGAATAGAAAACAGTATGTTCCCCTATCGTACATTGTCCAGTACCCGGCCAATGAGTTTCGCTAATACCTAATATGTCAATTTCTAGTCTCTTCATTTCTTTGATTACGTTATGTGCTTTGCCACTTTCAAACATACTTTGCACATTCCATGTGCCTATTTTAATCCTCCCGGGGATTCTTCGCACTCTCTGCCCATTTAAGGGCTGCCGGGGACTAAGGGCCGTTTCTACATTGTTATTCGCCATGTTAATTATACTCAGGAGTTATAATGGGGTGGTTTCCTCTTGCCTTCCTCATCGCAGTCTTATAACCGATTGAGTCGTCCTAACTTCGCTTATAAGTGTCAGAGTATGCGCCATACCGGGATCATTTCCCATCTGCCACTTGCAGGGTTGCCACTTGCGCCAGATCCGCCGTGCTGAGGACTCTCTTCTCCGCCTTCTCTGCCGATGTGGTCTTCACCCGTATCCCTGGGCAAGGGGGATGCGTTATACCCCGCAACACTGGGTCCCCAGTTTGAGTCGGGCCCACCTCCGCGACGTGGACGCGTCTACTGAGATTTGTCTAAATGAGTTCAGAGAAGATGTCTCTGGGTCTCTTTAGACCGGGTTAATGCTCATGTATGATTCCACAAGCAAAGGCTAGTATAGGCTATATTACCTAAATACTTAAATTTGTTTAGTACAAACAATTTCGTACAATGCTCAAGTACCTTTATGTTACTTTACACTTTACACAATTGCGCATATTGACATAGGTAAAAGCGGCTATAAATACCACATGACTTCCATTGTAAGATAAGAATGTAGAAAGTCAGTCAGAACGTAGTACACTTATGTCACATTGCCCCTACACCTAAATAAACAACAATTATACAGGGTGTTAAAAAAAGAGTGTAAAATATTTCAGGAGGTAATAGTATGTACCAACATAAGCAGAAAAGTCTTAATAAGCATGGGTCCGCAAAGTAACGGTTGCGGAGATATGGATCACTATTCGTTCTTCAAACATTTTATTTTATTAGGAATAAACCGACAAAGGAAGCTTTCAAGAAACAAAAAACAAAGTTACAGAAGATGTTCAAAATGTCCTCCGTCCATTCCCAAGCAGGCACGACTCTTTCGAAAACACCATCCTTGGTTTGGATTTCTTGACACTTTTGATTAATCCGTAGCTGCAGCTCTTGCAGGCTATTTACAGGAGTACCATACACTAATGTCTTCAAATATTCCCAAACAAAAAAATCTAGGGTTCAGATAAGGCGATCTTGGAGGCCATAAAACAGGTCCCGCCCTTCCTACCCATCTAAATAACAAAAGGTGCTAAAAAACATAAAACATTCCATATCTCCGCAACCGTTACTTTGCGGACCCATGTTTATTAAGACTTTTCTGCTTATTTTGGTTCATACTATTACTTTCTGAAATATTTTACACTCTTTTTTTAACACCCTGTATTTAATTGTTGTGTATAAAGTGTATTGACAAAACCGCGTGGAATGCTGGATTGGTTCGTCTTGGCTGATGATTTTCTTGGAGGTTTAGGAAAACCATCAAAACACTCAACCTTCCAACACTGACCGACTCAATATACATATTCTAACGGCCAAGCATGTACCGGTGATATGGTATTTTGTTTTCTAACAGCAGTAAAGAGTTTTCCTCCAAACAAAGATGCAAGCCGATTGAATAACTTTACTGGTTCTTGTTCTATACATATTACCATCGACTGGAGGGCAAAGCCTTACTGTGTCCTAAACTTGTTAATTTCTTTAACAATTAATATTGGTACTCTTTGTTAAATTAGTAACTTTGTACAACAAATGCATTTCTGTATGAAGAAGAAAGCGGTCGAGATCGCCATCGTTGTAACACAAAATTAATTAAATAATAGTTTTGCTTCTATTAACATACTGCAGTTTCATTACAATACTTTTCCAGTTTATTAAATATGGTTTTACCTGGTAAATTTTTAGTTACAATCACGTTAGTGGAAATGGTAATGTTAGAGGGCAATGATGATTTTAATGATGATAATATTAGCCGTAGCTCCGGAGTAACTCTCAACGAACCTATAAGTGAATTTAAAGTTCCATTTGTGTTGTGGTTGTTCCATTAACGTTCTAAACATGATATACTCAATAGTTACTCCTAAATGATCCGATCAATTCATCAGTTAAGACTGGGGAATTTCCTAGTTACGAAGGATTAAATAAATAGATGGCGCAGCATACACAATTACTGTCATTTACGAAATAATGTTCCCCCACATGTTGCCGCAATTATTTGTTGGACGAAGTAAAAACACTGCGGCAACACCGAACATTTTTTTTACTGTGACGACACAGTGATTTGTGCTAATTTCACTGTTGTGAAGAATAAATACCAGAGAATAAGGCATTTCAACGCTTTTGCCAAAATGGCGTCTGTGGGGCAAACACTAGCGCAATCTATGCAAAAGTGTTTAAACTGTTTCTGACAGACATATTTTTTAGATACACAATAAATATATTGAGGCATGACATAAGCTACTGAATTATGTGATAAAACAAGTAACTAAATTTATGAATGTATATTGTGTACATGAGAAGTAAAAAAATGTAGACATAGCTTACTACATTGTTTATATATATATAATAGTGATATAAAAATAAGCGCTGTAAGTTTATTACATTTTATAATAGACGGGAAATTTCAAAAACGCACAAATTCCCTAGCCTTAAATGGAAAACAGGAAATGCAAAACCTTCAAAATAAACTAGAAAACGCATTTAGTACGACACGTGCACATTCGTATCGAAATGCACACTGTCACCACAATATGAGCACATCCTTGATCGAAATAAAATTTGATGTCTTGGATTTACGTATCAAGGTTTTTACAAACTCGGAAAGCTGAAAACTCCGGGTTCTAGATGCTGATGATTATGAAGCCAGAAAATTTGTAGCCGACTTCTTCTGACATTATCATCACTACGAGCATGATTGTGAACATACCATGAAGTTTTGCACTTCTACTAAAGTCTAACAATCTGCAAGGAATTGTTGACTTATAGTTGTTAAACAAGTGACATGTGATGTAGTAAACATGAACCTTATTAAAGTTAATTTTCATCGATATGCTGATATTTTGATGTTATTTGTAAGTACGGTATGCGGCAAAATAAACAGTACTGAAATGCGCATGTGTCAAATGTCTATGTGGCATGCGCCGAAACGTGCCGAGTGGTTTCCAAACGAGGTTATAACATATGTGAATGTCATTGTAGTGTTAGTTGCTTCAAGATGGTTCTCACTGTTGCAGAAAAAGTTTTTATCGTGGAGCACTATTTTCGGTCATACGGAAACGGGCGCGGAAACGGTCCAAGCTTAAACGAAGTTGCCGACGCATTTAGGACTAATTTTATGAAACAGGCTCCGAGTAACGCCGTTTTGTTATCAGTTGTTGACAAGTTTCGTCGCACGGGAAGTGTGCTTTGCCAACGTAAAGGTCACGTGGGTCGTCCAGTGACAGTCACAACCTAACAGCACCTGATGCGTACATATGGGGAATGCTGAAGGAGGCTGTTTTCCGTAGCGATCCACCATCCGAGATTCCAGAATTACGGGTTAAAATTCGACGTTTTTTTCGTGCCATGCAACAACCTGTGTTCACAGACATATTTATGAACCTTCGCGAACGCTACGAATGCTGCTTGGAACTGAACGGAGGGCATCTTGAACATCTGTTTTATCGGAAACGTCGTCGACGTGAATAATGCTTTCAAGTATATTTTAGTATATATGTAAAGTACGTAAAACATAGATAATAAACGTTTCATAATTTCAGTACTGTTTATTTTGCCGCATACAGTACTACATCATTTACTGGTTCCGATCTACAGTTTCTGGATTTTTAGGGCATTAACGAACGTTCAATTTTTATAAATAAGCAAACGGTCAAATTGAAATTATCTATCTGGGTTTAGATGCTTATATGTACGACCATCCTGTCCTACATGTTCATATAGTTATTAGCGTAATTGTTGAATAAACTTACAATTATGTCAAAAACTTATCGGGTTGCTTTTTTCGTTGCGATGGAAAAGGATATGGTCACTAAGCATTTTTATTACGGAATATTTCTTCGTGTTACAAACAGACTAGCGATAATAAAGAATGGAATTGTTCTTAATTGTTCGGTTTAAAGGACCTTTCGAATGAAAAGTAGTCTTTAAAAGGACGTTTCAAACGTCATCAGAACAGATTTAATAATAATAAATGATATCGATACCTTACTGAACTTTGTGTCGTTAAAAATAATTTTTCCTAGGTTATTAATCGTGCTAGGAGTTATATGATTACAATTGCTTACTTTGCCACCATATGGCGTTTTCTGACATAATCTCAAAGAAAATAATTCTCTGGAAAAAAAATAAATGCAATAGTATGACTTTTATTACGTCATTTGATAGACAAATATGAGGCCAACAACCCAGTGAAAACCACATCTCAATATCTTTATCTCATCCTAAAATAATGAATAAAAGAACTAAAAAAACATTGAATTTTGGAAAGCATTCCCACTTTAGGGTTTGTGATTAAAGTCTAATTATGCCTAATTTGCTAAATAAAATCCTAATTTACTATCTAGGTTGCTAAATTTCTATATTTTGGCGATTCTCTATTTCTGTGTCCTAAATTAAGCTTGATTTATTAGTGTTCCCTACCCACCAGTTTCCTGAATGACTTCTTATACTACTTGATAGTTTTCCGAAGACAAGTATAATATAAAGACATTTGATCAGTACTCCCTTTTTTGTCTTATTATAATCTAACTGATCTTGGTTTCACTCAGTCGGAACAAAGTCATCTATATATTAGTGCAAAGTGCTTAACATGAGAACAGATTTTTTGTCTTGCCACAAGAAAACTTGGACTTCCATATATTTCACCTTTCTTGAGCTTTTGACATATGTTGTCTTTCCTATTAATCCTCAAAGTGCCACATATATAGGTATTGTTTTGTAGAAGGTACTTTTGCTAATTTTTCACTATCCTAAAAAATCAATATACAAGATTCTCCCTTTATTCAACAAATCGTTCATTAGCCTTACTGTTACATCAAAGGTGTTCCATTTTTACTACAATATATGTTGAGATTCTATGTGTATCCTTCAGGTGTATACACCTTGTATACTTTAATCCCGTATTTATGTGATTTAGCTGAAAGATATTGTCGGAAATCAAATCGACCTCTCGAGAGTACCATGCTATCTCAATGATCACCTTTTTTTAGAGGTTTCAGAATGTTTCTAATTTTAATTAATCTATCAGTATTTTGAGAAGTAGCATTATTTAAAAAATTAATAAATTTTAGCAGCAAGTCTGATCTATCACGGTTCATGGTGTACAGACCTTATATACTTTAATCCAGTATTTATGTGTTCTTTAGTAGATGGTTTATACCCATTATCATCATAATACCAAAAAAACTTTCGACATTAACGCAACAAGTGGTCGTCTAGGTAGATTATGACTTTGTATATACTGTAGCGCGCACATGTTTGTCTCCTCTGCTATTAATTCAAGAACATAAATTCCTGATAAATCAATCTGATTTAGTTGTGGATTATCAGGAAATGGAAAATCCTTTCCACAATAGTCCCAAGTAGGTACAGGTGTTATATTGTCATCTGATTTCCCATTCCCGTTTAATTTGACGAAGTATCTTGATTCCCAACCTCGTTATTATCATTGTGATAATCCGTAGGAATCTTCTGAACCTTCAAATGGAACGCTTTCCTCGTCTTAAGACCCAAAAGACTGTTGTCTTGTATTTCTAGAAAAACAAACTACACCTTCCTTTTGTTGTAATAGTATTCCTGTACTCTAGGTGGATTCTTCTATATATAAAAAAATATTTTAATCGGTATACAATTGTGTGTTTTCTATTGCTTTAGATTTATTAAACTTGTAAGTTACCGTATTCTAATCATAATAATATAGCTTAATGGTAAAAGTTAAAAATTGTATTATTTACACCAAAAAGCTTCTTAAAATTTAATTAATTTATATTTATTGGAACGCAACACCATTGGTTGTGACGTCATATTTAGAAAGATGCATGGCAGATATTTTCTCTAATTCAGTATTTATAGAGTCAACTTCTTCCAATTGATTATCAACTACAGCTGCAGAAGTTTTTTCTTTAAGGTTTTGTAGATACGGACCTGTGATCTGACTACTGGCAATTTCTTTCCTATCTTTCTCACAATGACATGTGGAACTACATATGGCTTGAAGAAAATGTTTCCTCCTACAACTCGGTATCTTATGTAATTTTCCATATCATGTTCAAAGACAAACGAAAATGTACAAAACTATAGATTAATTGTAAATGAGAAAAACTTACTTTAAAATGATCACAGCAGTAAAACATAGATTTTGACTTCGGCATATCTTTTCTTACTGCCTTAAACCACCTAGATTTGCGTTCATGGTACACAAACAAAGATTTTGTTACTTATATTGATGACGATACTCTTTGGGTCAAAAATGTTAATTACTTGTGCTCAATCACACAAACAGGCAACAGCCATAGATAAATAATTATATTTCGAACAGCTGCTTATATGACTTCTGACGTCACACGTCACATATTTGTTTTAAGCGGGAAAATAATTTTTTTGAATTTCTAAGACTAATTTCACGAAAACGATCATCTAGACTTTTTTTTTATTTTAGCAATTTTGATTGATATCTACAAACTTTATTTTATCAACATTTAAAAAAAGTGTATCACTCAATTGATATTGAGTAGGTAGGCCATGTACCTCCTCAATATCTGCTCTAAATTACTGATTTTAATTAGGTTATACCTATGATCATTTCAGAATGAATTCGGGTAATTCAAAAGTAGATACGACATAAACTGTTACTTAATTTTGTACAGTGTTCTTTTTGTTGACAATACTAATACCATGTACCGGGTGATCCAATAAGATTGTTCCTCGGCCACATCTCGGGAACCGTTCGTCGTATGATTTTGGCGTCAAAAAAATATTAGGTAAATCGGCCATGAAGAATCGCAGGAAAATATTTTCAAGTTTTAAAAATGACCACCATAGGGCGTAACTGCCATCTTAAATTTTTAAATTGCATTTTCTATAAATTTCGCATAATAAACAAAAAAATTTTTTCACATTTGTAAAGAGAACCAGTTTATCTATTATTTTCATAAAAACAAAAGTTCAGTTATTTCAAAAACAAAGATGGCGGGGGTGTATAATTGTTTTTGCAATAACCTGCTTTAACCTCTTAACGGTTTAACCGATTTTAACAAATTTGGTATTGTTAAAAAGAACATTCCTTAAGCAATAAGAATAAACCAAAATATAGTTAATTTAGTTGAATCCTTCTCCGCCAGGGGGCTAGTTTTGACACCATGACCCAAATTTAAAAAAAATCAAAAAAATCAAATGGAATGATATGACCTTTTCTTTATGATAAAGTAGCCAAACAACATGTGAAAACCATTTTTCAAAATCTCGTTCCTAACCTCAAATATTAGGAAAATGAGAATGAGAAAAATATATCATCAGAACATTCATGTTGCTCCAAAGGGACTAAACGCATTTTGAACTTATTGTTACTTTAATATTACTATCGTAATTCTAACTTTTAATTTAAAAGTAAGCCTAAAAACCTAAATTGGTATACTATATCCGAATTCGAATATGTTAGACCATATATTTTGGAACCATTTACAAAGATTTTTGTAGAATTTGATGCCCCAAATCTAGTACTTTGCGTAAAGTTTTAAGCTGTTTTTTTTGCAATATGGTGTGTGGTCTTGGAAAAAAGAAAGATTGGTAGTTCAGTTCATCTTTGCCAAAAAAATATAATATATTTGAAAATTAAAAAGTATAAGGTATAACTTTTTAATCGCAATAATGAAAAACAAGGTAAGTCTTGGCTTGGTTTTAAAGTAAAGTAAAAGCAGCACTTTAGGCCTTGGAAAATTAAACAAATGGAACACGATGCATTATAAAATGACAGTCGTAATTTTGTTGTGTTTACATTCAGAAGTGCAGTTTGTTGAATTTGTAATCTTTTTTAAAATGCCGATTTCTAACCAAGAAGCATGTAATATGCTGGCGATCTATTTTGAATGGTTTCAAATGGGATTTTTACTGCTCGCACCTTCTATTTGCGCTATCCGAATCGACCGCGATACCATCGCCGCGTGTTTGTGCGTATAGCCCAGCGCCTGTTAACAACGGGTAGCATCCGTAGACCTGACATGAATCGGAGAAATAGGCAAAATAACGAACAAAATGTTATTAATATCCTGGCATCTATAGAAATCAATCCCCAAATTACTACTAGAGAAATTCTCGAGACTTGGGTATTCCTCAAAGTACGGTTTATCGCATTATTCAAACCCAGAGGTATGTAAGAGGTATACCTCTTTTTATAAAGTTTAATCTATTTTACACTCAAATTATAAACCCCCATGTTTTTTTTTACATTTTTATTTTAGGCTACACCCCTACCATATCAACTTACACCAAGGCCTTACTCCTCCGGATTTCGACCGAAGGATAGATTTTTGCCACTGGCTATTAAACATGGTAGCAGAAAATCCTCAATTTCTGTCAAATGTGTTGTGGACTGACGAAGCCACTTTCGGTAGTAATGGGCAATTGAACTTACATAATGCGCACTTTTGGGCCCGAAATAATCCGCGCTGGTTTGGAGAAGTCCAGCATCAAGGGAGATATAGTGTAAATGTTTGGTGTGAGATAATTGGAGGGCGGGTTGTTGGTCCGTTTATTTTGGACGGAGCATTAAATGGTCGAACATACCTACATTTCTTAGAAAATGTTCTTCCAATTTTAATGGAAGATATTCCGCTGGACGTCCGCCAAAATATGTTTTTCCAGCATGATGGTTGTCCCGCCCATTATGAACTTGCTGTTTTCCAGTATTTAGATGCCACCTTCCCTGACTGTTGGATCGGAAGAGGAAGCCTGTTCCCTTGGCTTCCAAGGCAAGTTCTTGTAATGTTATTCGCCGTAAAATTGCTTCATTATTTAACACAAGAATCTTGGGATGTTGCATTTTGGAATGATTCTGTTTATAATTGCGCACATATTAAAACTTATTAAATATTTCAAGGTCTCCCGATTTAACCTGCCTTGATTTTTATCTCTGGGGAAGAATTAAGGATATAGTCTTAGCAACAAGGCCAACTTCCCGCGAGGATATGATTGCAAGAATCAGGAATGCCATCTTGAACATCCCAAGAGCTGAAATTGAGAATGCTGTTCTTTCAACACATCAGCGTCTTCAGATGTGCATCCAAAATAACGAAGGCCATTTTGAACACTTGGGTCGCCATTAGATCCCTTTTTTTTCCTTTTATGGGTTTTATTAAAAAAACCATTTCATAAAAAAGAATTCCGTAAAGTAACTATATTATACCTACTAAAATCTTTGTAAACGGTTCCAAAATACATGGTCTAACATATTCTAATTCGGATATAGTATACCTATTTAGGTTTTTTAGGCTTACTTTTTAAATTAAAGGTTAGAATTACGAGAGTAATATTAAAGTGACAATAAGTTCAAAATGCGTTTAGTCGCTTTGGAGCAACATGAATGTTCTGATGATATATTTTTTTTTTTTGATAATTCCTAAATGATTTCTATTTAGACTCACAATTGTCTCTTTAACATCTTATTCATTTTGTGCTAAATTTTTAATAGTTTTATAAAATTTACCGTACCAAATTTGTTAAAATCGGTGAAACCGTTAAGAAGTTAAAGCAGGTTATTGCAAAAACAATTGAACACCCACCGCCATCTTTGTTTTTTGAAATAACTGAAATTTTGTTTTTACGAAATTTATAGAAAATGCAATTTAAAAATTTAAGATGGCAGTTACGCCCTCTGGTGATCATTTTTAAAACTTGAAAATATTTTCCTGCGATTCTTCATGGCCGATTTACCTAATATTTATTTTACACCAAAGTCATACGACGAACGGTTCCCGAGATATGGCCGAGGAACAGTCTTATTGGGTCACCCGGTATTTATTAATGTTACAGTGAATAGCGTTTATTGTGAAGCGTGTTATGAAGGTATTTAAAAAGAACAAGTTTGGAAACAAGACCTTTAGTTCACGATTAACAGTGTCGACTGTCGTGTCAACATGAACGACAATTTAAAAAATTTTATGATTACAAAAAGAAAGAAAAACAAAATAATTCAGATTTAAAATATGTGTGATATTAATTTGATCGAGTCCATCCACTTGTGTTTTATATAGGGTACTTTTTCTTAAGGAAATGAAATCGTCATTTTGTGAGTACTTTTCCATTAAAAGATTTGTTCTTATTGAAGGATGTAGAATGATCCTGAATAAGAAGGGATTAGAAAATGGAATAAAAACACATGGCAACATAGAGACGACTAAAGTTGCAGACTCAACATTTTCTTTCAGCTTAATAATACCTTTAATTTCATTTACGAATGTATATGGTCGCATGAAAGTTGAAGTGTACAATTCTGTAGTAGTGTTCATAAATGTTACAAAATGTATTTTCCGTCATCTGACAGTTTATACGAATTGTAAGTTTTCAAAAGCTTTCAAATTTTGTTTAGTTCATAAAGTATTAATAAGTTTGGACAAGAACGTTGCATTACGTCTATTTCGAATAAATTTAAGAAGTATTAAAATAGGGAAAGGTAGTTTGTAGTCTCTAGAGCCAAACTGTTGTTCGAAAACGGAAGCAAGACCTAAATGTGACACTAAATTGCTCAGAAATGTGGAAGAGTGGGACAATTGTTGCCACGAGCACATCTAATGATCGCAAAGCTGGCAGCACCTGCTTTTCCTATTATAGATTATTCTTATCTCTCCTTAAGATACCCTTTTGACCTCCAAAATTGCTTACTCATAATTTTCAGATTTTTACGTCCTCCCCGTTCCGATAATTAACGGAAGTTCGAGTACCGTTAGGTACAAGTAAAATTTATCGACGTATTTAATATTATAATTAAACACGAAGTTTCAGGTTGTCGGTTAATTTACTTACCAAGTTTTGGAATTAAGAAACTGCGGACGTTCGTTCACATTCGCCTACACAATGCAGGCATCATAATACAGAAAGTAATTTATGAGAGTATTTCTGTGAACTGGAAACTCCATATCCCACAGGAATAAGATAACGGTCAGAAAACAAAATACATTGTAGCAGTCCAAGAGGGGATCTTCGATTAAAAGTTTTCTGGTGGGACAAAAACAGTACTTTTTTTTAAATTCTCTTTTACGCCAGTTTCAACAAACACAATGTTAAACAAACCGGATAATAACACTCGCAACTTCAAGTTTCGTCACTTTTTCCTTCTCAGAGTTTTCAAAAATTTACAAAGCGAACAGTAATGTATACGAAAAAAAAATGGAAAGCTCTATATTAAGCATCCAATATCGTTTTAACGCCAAAATGTCGTCGTTTGAATTTTTCCGAATGCATTTAT
This sequence comes from Abscondita cerata, assembly GCA_030710515.1. NCBI lineage: Eukaryota > Metazoa > Arthropoda > Insecta > Coleoptera > Lampyridae > Abscondita > Abscondita cerata. Next base: position 424,216 of record JALBCR010002208.1, read on the forward strand.
TCTAATAACTGGTAATATAATCGTTCTATTTTCAAGTCACATACTGTAACTGACCCTTTTGCAAACACAATTTAAAGACATTTTTAGTGCGATCATTTTATAACATTATCTTATCTTCGGCCAATGGTTATTGCATTATTCATAAGAGCATATGTATGCAATGAAACGCCTCGAGTTGTTTGGTTTTTAGTTAATGTTACATAAGGACCTTTTGAAAGATGGCATTTAAAGGCAAGAATTTTAATAATTGAAGGTTAAACGATAATATTATAGACTTTTAGGTCCAAAAGTAGGGTGAGTTAACAGGATTTTGTGTTGATTCCTTAGGGAGTATTCACATGTTGAACGGCTACCAGACCATAAAGCTTTACTACGGACGGATGAACATTCAGGTCGTTTATAATGTAAAATGTAATTATGTTGAATATATTTGGCAAAATAATTGCTGTCTTTATAACATCAATGTTTAGTTTTGCTTTTAACTCATTGTTAGCTTGTGACTAATTAAACTAAAAAATGAGTCAAATTTTTAATTACAACTTAAGTTCGGAATCAAATTTAAGCTTTAGCCTGTGTAAAGAAACTGGTGTAGTAAAATAAAACAAGGCAGCACTTTACTTATGAACGAACACACACATAGTCGTTATACAATATCTGTTCTTTCTTCTCGTATATTTACTGAAGTAGCTCTTTTCAAACATTATCGTTTGAAATACATTCAAGGGTTTCTAAGCTTACAAAATTTATACGGACTTAAGATACCTACATTTTTGTTTTCGTAAAAAAAAGTATAAATACAAACAATCGGCTTCGCTTTCTGTGAAAATAAGTTGACAGAACTTTTAGGCTAAATTTAATAGTCACATCTACTATTTAGACAACAACGAAAATGTTTTTTAACTGACCAAATATCAAATGATAAGAGCTTAACATCTTGGCATACAATAACCATAGAGTGCGAGTGAGATTTGCAGACTCGAGCAACATACCACGCTGCATGCACGAGCACTCACAAAAGACATTTCCGTAATAATATTGTTTTACATATAAATTTCTTAGATAAAATTTACATTTATTTTAAAATTTGACATCACTTTTTTTTTATTTTGGTGTTTTTTAATACTACAATAATTTACCATGTTATACCAGTTGATATTAATTTCTGTTTTCCTCTGAAGGCCTGGTTGTTGAGTGTTTAAGGGGAATGTGAAACTTATTTGGAAAAAAAGGAGTTTGTATATGAGATTTTGGGGTCCACGAAAAAAATTAAAATAAAAAATCAGCATGCTTTTGAAAAATAATTACACTGCCAAAATTGACTTATGATATGGCACATGGCACCAATAAAGTGCTGCAAAGGCGGCAAATAACGTTTTGAAAGTAATGATAAAATTGTAATATAAGTGAATTAGTAATTGGTTTTAATTTTAAATTAAGTTTTTATTAGTGATTAGGTTAAGTTTTTTATTATATAATTGTTTTAATATTAAGTTTTGGCAAGTAAAGTTTAATCACTTTTATATGTAATTGAAAGTACCTAGGTGATTTTTTTTTAATGTGTATCATTTCCAATAATAATAGTTTCTTTAAATTTTTTCTTTTTCTAAAATTTTTGGGTTATCGAAATCAAAATGATGAAACTTTGGTCTGATAAAGCAGTAATAGGTATATGTGGTGTTATAATTTTTTTTTTAATTGAACTTTGATGTTATTGTACCTAGTCTTTTATGTAAATATTGTTTAGTTTGTCCTATGTAACATTTACTGCAATTTTGACATTCTAGTTTGTATATAAGTTCCGATTGGTCGGTGATTTTAGTTTTATGTATGAAGTATGAAAATATATGATAATGACAAAACGTAATTTTGTTTATCTTGTATGTAACTATTGTTAAAATCTTGTCCTAAAAAGTTTGGTTGTAAATCAATTTTGTTTTCAATTATTTTTGTGATTTAATTTTAATAATTCTAATTTTAATTTTTTTTCTATAAATTTGAGAGGGTAGTTGTTGTTAATTAGTATTGTTTCTATTTGTTTTAGATTACTTTTATGAAATTTAGGTTCAGAATGTATTATTCATCTATCAACTAATGCATTAATTACACTTTTTTTATATTTTTTAAAGTAAAAGAATTGAAATTGATAAATTTATCTGTTGTTATAATTTTACGGTACCAATTTGTTTGTATGATTTTTATTTATTATCAATGTTAAATTTAACCTTCCTATTACCCTCAGTACTACAGCGCACCAATTGTCTTTTGGGTCGAATTGACCCATTTGAATTAAAACACGTTTGCAAGCATGTTTATAACTTTATTTTAAATTAAACTTAAATTAAACTAATAATGTTTACATATTTGTAAATGCGTATAGTAAAAATTTACAACATAAATGATTAAAGACAATTATTACACAAGCTTACAGTATGATCCTTGCATATGTAAGACGTACATTTATAACACTTAGTAGTTGTTTTTCTATCTTTTGCGTTACCACACGGTTTACATCTTCCTCTTTTATTTTTCGGCATGTGTCGGTTTCCTGATGTACTTGTTCGAGTGCAGTTTGTTTTGACTGAATTTCTTTTACTATTTGTAAGCTCTGAACCGCTCTAGGAACCCGTTGTCTTGTATCGATAAATGGTGTTACAAGTTGGTAACCAAGTTCTTCTAGAAATAGCCTTCGTTTGTGCAATTTTTTCGCATTCCAATCAGGATTAATTGTTCTCCATAAAACGTAAGCATTATAAGCACTTATATCGAGTATGTTATAAAAAATAATAACCGGCCAACGAGCAGTCATCCTTTTACACGAGTACGCAGCAACAAGTTTATCTAGTGTATCGACTGCCCCTTTTGTTTTATTATAGTCCATAATTATGTCAGGTTTTTTATGGGCTTCCTTAGAAATAGAATTGTCATGATGCATAGTACTCAAAAGAAGAACTACTTTATTTTTTTTTGGAAAATAGGAAACCATTGTCGTGTTTTCAGTAAAAATAAACTTTGATGTCAGAGCTGGTACCGATTTTGTCACAACAAAAACTTTAGGTATTTCCGGTTTGTTCTTCCTCAAAGTACCAAGAAGAGTCATTTTTCTTTTTAGTAAAAGTTGTCCCAGTTCGTATGAAGTAAAAAAGTTATCGCAGGTTATATTATGACCTCGTAATCCGTACGTCTAATCCATCACTACCCTTGTGTTCCTTGGTTTTTCTCAGGTTTTTCGCCAGCAAGTTTTCCAGTATATACTTGGATGTTCCACACATAACTAGTATTGCTGTCACACCCCAGTATACACCCCAGCAAGCAACAGTAAACCAATATAAGCTTGCAAATCAATGGAAGTCAGTTGTGCCCACTCTTTGCCATAAACTTTTTTTCCTTCCAAGTTCGTCATCTTGAGCACAATATTTTCAATGCCACTTGAGAATAATAATTCAAAACTTGATTTTATAGAGTTTATTCTTCTTTTGGAATATGTAGTTGGTCCTGGAGACAACTTGATTATATTTTCACTGGCAAATCTCTTGTTTCTCTGCGGGGTGTGCTACTCCAAGTAATAATACCATTTTTAGAAACAAATTGATCTTTTTCTTCTTTTGATGTATTGTTTTGATTTTCACATTCACTTTCAGATGAATTTTCACTGTCTGAAGTAGGTTCGTAAATGTTATCTTCCTGTTCTAAAACTGTTTCTTCTAAATCAGAAAAATTTGCAAGTTCTTCTAACTCTTCATCACACAAAAATTTTTTAGCCATAATAAAAAGCTTCGTACTTTCCAAACAAAAAACTAATGGAACTAATGACGAATTTTGAATTACTAATGTATATATACGTTTATAGAAATCTAAGAAAAAGAGATGAAACTAAGTATGCAATCATATCTATTGTAACTATCTAAATACTGATTATACGATTAGGTCGTAAGTACTAATTACCATAGTAAACGAATCCTTTGTCATAAATACTTCAAGAACTTAGTTGTTCTTTAGATTTTACTAATGACATTGCTAATGGGTATGTGTATAGACAAAATATTACCCGAATTTTAATAATAAAAATCTAATCCTTTTGAGCATTGAATCAAAATAACTGTATAAACAATGTCCAACATTGTAAGGAGATTAAACAAATACTTCAAGTTTGTTTTGTTTAGATTTTACTAATGGGTCTGAATGACCCTCAAGGTAATTGTTGTGTATAGGCAAAATATTTAAGAAATTTGACTAGTGAAAACGAAATCCTTTTAACAATAGACGCATAATTACCTCATAATAAATGTCTAACATTGACAAGTAGATTAAAATATAATTTAAAAAGTAACGTACAAACAAAATTAAATTTTGGGTCGAAAAGACCCTAAGGTAATAGGAAGGTTAAGAAATTAATTTTTCTTTCTTTACTTTCAATTTCTAAAGTAAATTTTAATCTGTTATGATAGTTATTAAAGATATTTTTATGTTTTCTATTTCGTTTTTATGTGCTATTATGTCGTCTACGTATCTTTTATAATAAGCTCAATTTTTAATTTGTTTAAGTTTTTCCATTTCTATTTTTGTAACACTAATTCTGCTAAAGTACTAGATAAGGGATGTCCCATGGCAACACCAAAAGTTTATGTGTAAATTTTTTGTTCAAAAGTAAAATAGCTAGGATTAAGAATAAATTTTATAATTTTGATGAATTCTAATTTGGGTATATTTATGTTTTTGTAAAAAATTTTTATAGATTCGGTAGCCAGTTCAGTAGGTGTGTTGGTATACAAAGAAACTATATCTAACGAGAAAATTTTGTAATTTGGTTATAGTTTAAAATTATTGATAGATTTTTAAAAGACCAAGAATCTTTAGTGTGGTTTTTGTTTTTCAATGTAATATTTCTTAGCATGTTTGATAAATATTTTGAGAATTTATAAGTAGGACGTAACAATGAAGCGACAATAAGTTTATGTAATTTTGGTAAACCATAAATTTTTGGTGCAACTCCGTTTTGAGAGACTCATTGTTTTATTTTCATGTAAATTTTTAATAAGCTGTTATTTTTATTTTGAATAGTAAAAGTGGGATCTTTTTTAATTATTTTGTAAGTGTTATTATCATCAAGGAGGTTATGCATTTTATTCGTATAGTCATGTTTATCCATAATTATGGTTTTAATCTGCTTCCAAAATTAACAAGTTTGTATTTTCTTGTAAGAATTTTTTAAATTTGTTTAAAATCTATATAAATAAACTTCGGACCAACACATCTATCAAAAACGATCCAATCATTATGAGGATGTCCAATGAATGGGATACGGTAGATGACGAAGTACTACTTAACCTTTATGAAGAATGGACTACTACCAACCTACCTCCATCTTCAAAAAACAATAGATATCCTAGACGTCCCCAGAAACAACCCTCCTTCAAGCCCTCTTATAACTACGATCGAGAGACTAAAGTATCGGGTGATAAGGCGTCATTATACAAAAAGCCGCAGTAAACAAAGTAGCAGTTCCGAGGAAAAATAACATCTTTTGAATAAATAAAACACCTATCCAAATGGTCAGCGGTTTCAACACCTTTAGATACCTTGGTCACCAAATTGGAGCTCATGGGATCTTTAAACCGAACCCTGTACACCTCAAAATATGGCTTGACAACTTATTAAGAAGCCCTTTAAAACCCCGCCAAAAACTGGAATTACTAACCTACCATATTGTACCGAAATTGTTTTATGGACTACAAAACCCTAAATTAACCGGGTAAACCTTGAATAGCTGAGACAAACTTATCAACGGCGCTATCAAAAGGTGTCTACATCTTGCCCGGACAACACCCAATCAGTATATATATATATATATATATATATAGTGCGAGTTTCTAACTTGGAATAAATTCAGTAAAGAAAAGACAGTTTTTTTTTCGGAAATATGCTCAGACACGTCGATTAGTATTTTAAATTGCGCTTTTTTTCATGTAGAAAAATTTTATACAGTGTGTCCCAAATTTGAGATATGACGTCACCGACTTTTTTTTAATGGTAGCCCTAATTTTTTTATGGCTATTCTTAAAGTGTACATCGAGTTACACATGCGTACCTAATTTCAAGTTTTTATTCCTTGTCATTTAAAAGATATTTAACAAAAACATTAACTAATTCGAAAAATGAAATTTAAAAATGGCACGTCAAAAGGTATTTGTTGTTTGTCAAATCGGGTTGACGTCTTATCAAAATGTTATAAAAACAAGATAACAAGTAAGTTAATAAAACAAGTAAGAAGAGCTGCATCGTATTCGAGTTGTTGAGCGAGAACCCTATTAGTTTGTGGTTTTGTGAGAAACACCGTTTTTTTGAAAAATACACGAAAATGCCGTACTTAACTGAAACCCACAAAATTGAAATTTTAATGATGATTGGCTACGGAGATAGGACTAGAACACAAATTGAAGTTATTCATTTATTCAGAGAGAAGTATCCTGATTTACCACCCATATCGCAAAGTACCGTAAGCAAGATTGAAAAACAGTTTAGGGAAAACGGGCATTTAAGAAAAACAAATAATCATCGTCAGAGTGCGCTAAATGAAGAGGAAAAAATTAATGTACTTCTCTCTGTTCAAGAAAATCCTCATGTCTCCACTAGGCAGATAGCTAGGGAACTCGAAATTAGCCAGTCTTCAGTGGTAAAAACTCTTAAAGCGCAAAAATTTCATCCCTATAAATTGACAATCCTCCAGGAACTCACCGAAGATGATCCGGATAGAAGACTCCAGTTTTGCCAACAAATGATGGACCTACTAGACAGAAATGTTCTAAACATAGAAAACGTCCTGTTTTCTGACGAATCAACGTTTATGTTAAATGGGGAGGTAAATCGTCAAAATTGTCGTTATTGGGCAGACAATAATCCACACTGGATGAGGGAAGGCCATACTCAACATCCAGAAAAAGTCAATGTTTGGGCAGGGATTATTGGTGATCGAGTAATAGGACCATTTTTCTTCCAAGAAAATCTCAATGGAGCAAGATATTTAGAATTCTTGGAAGAAGAACTAGTTCCGACTTTGGCTACTCAATTCCCTGATCCGGTTGAAGCTGATGTCCTGAATAGAAACATCTGGTTTCAGCAAGACGGGGCGCCTCCTCATTTTGCTAGAGCTGTCCGTGAGTATCTGGATAATGCATTTCCAGGCAGATGGATTGGTAGAAGAGGGCCCTTTGAATGGCCACCCAGGTCTCCTGATTTAACACTTATGGACTATTTCTTATGGGGGTACTTGAAAGGCAAAGTTTTTAGGACCAAACCGGAAAATATTGAGGAGTTGAAAGAACGAATAAGACAGGAGTGTAGGCTAATTTCCGCTGAAGTAATTAGAAATGTTCAAAACGAGTTTCATTTCCGTTTAGGGTATTGTCAGTTAGTACATGGACAACATTTTGAGCATTTATTGAAGTAAAATTATTGAGTTGAATCAGATTTCTTCATTTTTCGAATTAGTTAATGTTTTTGTTAAATATCTTTTAAATGACAAGGAATAAAAACTTGAAATTAGGTACGCATGTGTAACTCGATGTACACTTTAAGAATAGCCATAAAAAATTAGGGCTACCATTAAAAAAAAGTCGGTGACGTCATATCTCAAATTTGGGACACACTGTATAAAATTTTTCTACATGAAAAAAAGCGCAATTTAAAATACTAATCGACGTGTCTGAGCATATTTCCGAAAAAAAAACTGTCTTTTCTTTACTGAATTTATTCCAAGTTAGAAACTCGCACTGTATATACTAGCACTAAATACGGGGGTTTAGGAGTTACACATTTACGCAGCGTGATTCCCCATCTTGTTAGGAAGAAACTAGACTGGGTACAGGAATTAGAAGATCTTCACATTCAGGCCATCCTTACCACGAAGGATTGTCAAAATTTACACCAGCGAGTTAATAAGCTAGCTCCCCCAACGGAACCCCACGCTATGTGGAAAGATCTAATTATTCAAGGGTTTTCGAGCGCTGGTTTAGAATCCGCCCACCAGGATTCTGCCAGCAGATCTTGGATATATAATAAACCGCCTGGATGGACTGGCAAGGACTACGTAAAGGCAATCCAGTATAGAATTAATAATCTCCCCCATAAAGGACTTCCTTTAGTCCTTGTGTACGAGAGGTTTTGTCGATACGGATGCCACTCTCGGGAAACCCTATGTCACATCTCTCAAGCGTGTCCAGCAACCCATTACGAACGACTGGGAGGACATAACGAAATAGTCAACAAAATAGCCAAACACGCCTCCATTAAAGGCTATAAAGTCGAAAAAGAACCTCAGGTCAGGCATTCTGACAATAAACTATATAAACCTGACTTGGTTATCCATACTGGCTTAAAGGACACAATCATATGTGATGTACAGGTTTCCTGGGAAGGGCACGTAGATTTTCAGGAGATTTGGAGACGAAAAAAAGTAATTTACGACAATCCTCATTTTATAGCTGCGGTTAACATCAAATGGCCTTCGAGAAAGTTATAATGTGCACCAAGTTCAACAAAGTTTGGCAGTAAGTTAACCTTGTCCGACGGTCAGCAGACAGCAACTCGTGAACAGTTTGCACTTTGTAGGAGAACATTTTCAATTTTTTTACCAAAGTTTGTTGCAAAGAACGTCTGCTGATACGTAATTTTGTGCATCATCGTCTCGTTGATGTTTGTGGATTCCCTCTTACCTCGTCGGCATCAACAAAGATGTTCTCGTTTGAACGAGCACTACGAGGCCGCCCACTCTTGCGGCATCTGTAGTGGGCCCAGTTTGCACAAGGCGCTCAACCAAACGCTTAATTGTTCAAGGATGTGGGACACGACGACAAGGAAAACGACGACGCAATTCACGTTGCGTTAAAACAACAGACTGAAAATTTGTCAAATAAGCAGTAACAATAAATCCACGTTCTTGAGGTGTGTATCGCGTCATGGCTTGTTAATTCACGATATACCTACATCATAAATCTCAAAGCCCAGTGACATTTGACGCGTCTTTGGCGCCATTTGCAAAAAATGGCAGCCAATTCAAATTATACATTACTTTTGCGTCACCTAGTACAAGCACGGCATCGCTAGATAGAGCCGATCAGAGGAATTTAACACTTTTCAAGATTATGGGGAGGTCGGAATCTCGAAAACTCAGATTTATATTTAGCTATCCTACAGCTTAAGTTGTTTTTTCCGTTTGCGAAATTATTTCTCACTTAACCCCTTTTTCAGGACAATTTTGTCGGACTATATGTTGTTTATGCGATCACCCATTATTCCGTTTATTACTTTCTTTTCTATTATTTCTTCGGTTGATTGTGATGTATCAACTTATTTGATCTATACCTTTGGGGATCAATGTGAATTTTACTTTAATAATGCCTTTAAAAAGTTGTAATCGAGGTCGGAAGTTCATCTCAGTAACGGTTTTCTTAAGTCGTAGTTTAGTATAGACATCAGCATTTTGGATATCTATACTCTACCAGTAAGGTTCTTTGTGTGCTAGGTGAGTGCATTTTAATCATTGAATACAATTAGATTTTTTCTTGTTCTTGTTTTCTCGTTAAAACCAGTTTTCGTATCCACTATCCATTTTCCTGTTTAGCACAATTTTTTTATTTGATTGGTTGATAATAATTATGCAGCTCCTCTAATATAAGAAAATTCCTTCTTCTTCTTCTGAATGATCGTTTATGTTGCCTTCCTTCGCTTGTCTCTGAGATGGTTTCATTACGACTAAATATTCTCTTGGCAATCCTTATTTATGGGCATTTCTTTTTGGTGTTCTGCACTATAATATTAGTTATTTTAGTTTATACGTCATGTTTATCTTTTCTCGTAGTAGCATTGAGTGTGTTTATAGAAGCCTTACGACTGGTTCTTACATGTACCCTATTTTGTTACATATAACATCATCTTCATCACTGCGTTCTGTTGCATCTTGTGATACATTTTTATCTATTTTGGAATTGATGTAATCATTCTTTCTTAAGTAATGATTACCGCTTGGGTATGATTAGCATTTGGTCTAAGGCTACGAGTTTTGTACCACTTGCTATTTATGTCACAGCATTTATTATACCTTCATATAGGGTCTGTAGTATTTTAATTTCCAGGTATTTACAGTTTTATTTAGTTTATCTGTTGCTGTCATTAAGCAACTCTCATTTCTTGGTGGTGCGCATAGCAATGATGTACTTACTTGTTTCAGAATTTTCTGCTTTTAGAGTAAAGTTTCCTCAGTGTATTTCTTACGTTAGTAACTAGTGCATTCCTCTCTAGTTGAGGAATCTTATGTCCTCCTCAGCTTCAATCACGTATGGGGATTGTTGTATAATTTCCTGTGTACTTGATTAATTTTTTAATTAACCAAACCGCTATGTTATGAAAAGGTAATGAATGATCAAAAGCAAAGCTCACAAAAAAGTAGAAACAGTGAAATTAGGTTATGTTATATAATTCAAAAATTGTGGGAAGTTCACAAAACGGTACTTTCTAAAGGTGCGTTCACAATTGCATATTTTTTCTAAAATTATTAAATTATAATTTTATTAAAATTACAAAGTGAAATATCTCGATTGTTAATCGCCCTTATTAACACACTCGTTTGTTAAATAACTGTTATTGACAAAAATTTTATCACGAATGATGGGATGACTACTTCATGAGTAAACTACTAGGTAATAGAAACTCAGTTTATTTTAGAAGAAACAGAAACAGAAGCTGCAGTTGCTATCGAAATAATAAGAAGTCAACATTTTTTCATTTATTAAATTCATACAGCAACGAAAATTTCACTGTTCTTACTAGTTCAGAACGTTATGAATGAAATAGTCATACGAAAAATTTACGCAATTATCTGTTTGTCCAGTTTTTATTTACGCTTGTCAATGCCAAATTTGACATTGACATTTGGGGTTCACCTTATGATTGCAGAAAAGGTGTATCTTGAAACAACCTGCAAAGCTCTCCATAGTCACAGATGATACCCTGGTTTCAATTTGCCGATGTTTCGCTCAAGCCCATGCGAGCTTTATCGAGGGGTTTTGAAGTTAGGAAATGAGAAATGTCAACACATATCTATAAAAACATTTAGACAATAATCAAACCAATAGCTCGATTAATAGCCGTTAATAATTAAAATTTGTGTATATATTTGTATAGGTAATTAAAATTCGCAATTACCATTTGCGTTTTGTGGACTGTAAATGTAAGTATAGGGGCTGAAACATCCCGCTGAATTGCCCTTCTAAATTTCGTATGCCTGACAAGACAACATTGGCAAGTGTTCTTGCATCCTACAGGCAGCAAGCATGACACACACAAAACCCCCGCCACCGCTAAGGTAAGGGGGCGCGAGCTCAACGTACAAGACAATACACTCGCCGCCTTGAAATATCTTATTTCAACTAAATACTATTGTGATAAGAAGGATATGTGCAAAAATATACAAAAAAACTTAGTTCTAGATAACAATGTATATATATGGGCATGCATGCAATTTCTTAAGTATAATATTACATTAATCTTAAATTAAAGAAAGGAAAAAGAAAACAAAGTGCTCTGGTAATTGAGCAAACATTTTATAAAATTAATGCACCACACCTAGCTATCCACTGGTAAGGCACAAAGTCGGCGAACTGATCGTCGCACTATATGACCGTTTGATAACCGTACTAGTGCTGCACGAACTACATTCCCTGAACCAGGAAACAGTTGAAGTATGCGGCCCAATCGCCACTGAAGAGGAGGTACGTCGTCTTCTTGTAGTAAAACAACGGAGTTAACTTTAAGAAGTTCAGGCAACCTCTTGAACCATTTTTGCTTCTGTTGCAGTTTAGGTACTACTTCACGGCTCCAGCGTTTCCAAAAATGATGCATTATTAGCTGGGAGCGTTGGTAGCTGGTAAGACGACCTTCTGAACAATTCAGATAGGAAGGTCCAGGAAGGCAATTTAAGGAACGACCAATTAAAAATGGCCAGGGGTAATAGGTATAGGTTCATTTGGATCGGAACAAACGTACGATAATGGCCTGGAATTCAGGACCGACTCTATCATTGCTAATGCAGTGTAAAGATCTTCAAAGGTTAAATGTGCGTTGCCGACCACGCGTTTTAAATGAACCTTTACTGATTTTACTAAGGATTCCCACAGTCCACCTTCATGAGAAGAGCGAGGGTTTATGAATTTCCATTTTACAGAGTTTGCGGTCAAGAAAGTTTCTATCGCATTCTCTTTGTCGCATAATACATTAAATATGGAATCAAGTTTAGTTTTAGCTCCACGGAAATTAGATCCATTGTCACTAGATATACAAGCAGGCAGTCCTCTACGGGCAATAAACCTTTTTAGAGTATGAATAAATGCATCCGTAGATAAAGATGTGACTAACTCTAAATGTACGGCAGTAGTCGCCATACAAACAAATACGCAAATGTATGCCTTTGTTAGGCGAGCTCCTCTAGTTTTTCGGTCTTTAACCATAATTGGTCCGGCATAATCAAGACCAACATTGTAAAAGGGGTACACAATTTTTAAACGTGTTTCGGGAAGATCCCCCATTATAGGACATTGGGCGACTGGTCTCGTTTTGAAGCACGTGACACAGTTGCGGACATATTTTTTAATGTGGTTTAACCCGCCGATGGGCCAAAACCTTTCGCGTATAGCAGCAAGTAGTTGCTGTGCTCCACAGTGCAACAACCTGATATGATAGTTACGAATAAGAAGCTCAGTAAATTTGTGAATTTTGGGCAGCAACAAGGGGTATTTTTTTTCATAAGGAAAATCAGCATTTGACAGTCTTCCCCCAACGCGCAAACATCCTTTAACGTCAAGAAATGGGCTTAATGACTGTATGCGTGAATCCTTTATGTTTATATTGAGCTTTAATGCTTGTATTTCAGAATGGAATGAAATCGATTGACAGAGTTTAGTCAATGTCGTTAATGAAGCTTCGAGTTCATTTACGGTTAATTCACCTGTAAGTCTTTCGCGCTTCAAGGAATTGTTGCCGAATCTGTGAATATAAGCAACAACCCTTTGTAACTTAAGTAAAGTAGAGTATCTCTCAAAAGGAAATTAACAAATGTAGCCTCGCCGATAGTACTGGCTAAGACATTACTCTTTAGTTCAGTAATTTCATTATGATTTACACAGTGACTAATACTAAATTTTGTTGGATCATCTAAAGGAACTCAGGACCGTGAAACCATAATTGATTATTTTTAAGTCGGAGATATTAAGTCCCCGAGAAACCAAATCAGCTGGATTATAGGCTGATGGAACGTGAAACCAATTTTCAACATTAGTACACTCTTGAATAAGTGCAATTCTATTGGCTACAAACACCTTGTACTTGTTCGGAGAAGAATGGAGCCAATTCAAAACAATTTTAGAATCAGTCCAGAAGAATATTTTGTTAAATTTAAAATTAAACGTGCTGATGACCTTTTCGGACCATTCCGCTAATAGTGCCGCTGCGCAAAGTTCCAAACGAGGTAACGAGATTGTACGCAGTGGAGCGACTCTAGATTTCGAAAACAGTAAGTTGCTAGTTACCTTTCCAGATGCTAAGCGGCAGCGTATATAAAAACAGAAACCATACGCGGACATACTGGCATCAGAAAATCCATGCAACTGCGTTTCGATAGAGTTAGCAGGGACGATGCAGCGAGGTACCTTTATCATCGCAAGGTCTGGTAATTGCGCCTTAAATTGTATCCATTCAGGCAGCAATGCAGAAGGCAAGGGTTCATCCCAAAGTGTGCCAATTTGCCATATGCCTTGGATAATGCGTTTGCCCTTAACGACAAGTGGCGAAAAAAACCTAGAGGATCAAAGATTTTAGAAATGCATGATAAAACCTCTCTTTTAGTAGGAATTAAATCATTGAGCAATTCAATTTTGCAAAACAAGGAATCATTATGAGCATCCCAATGAAGACCTAAAGTTTTCGCATTTGAACGCTCTCCTATGGGAATTACAGTTAGATCGTCGTTTTCGAAACTAGACGAACTAATAACGTCTGATTTGTTCGAAAGAAATTTACGAATTGTAAGACCAGCTGAAGCAAGTATAGACGTAATTTCATTTTTCAAGCGAATGGCGCTTTCCGTGGAATGAGTAGAAAGAAGAAGATCGTCCATATAAAAATTTTGGAGATCGCTCTTGCAGCGTCAGGATAAGTATCCTTTTTAAGTCTGCAAGATACTGTAGACATCGTGTAGCTAGGTAACTAGCTGACGCAGTACCGTAGGTTACAGTGTTTAGGCGGAATACAGACAAAGGTTTGTCAAGGCTTTCTCGCCAAAAATATGTTGAAGCCTTTGAGCAGCTGGGTCTACACGTATCATGCGGTACATTTTGGCTATGTCCCCGCAAAGTGCAACCTCGTGAGCTCGAAATCGAAGCAGTATGTGAAATAAACTATCTTGCACCGCGGGGCCTACTATTTGAGTATCATTGACAGACACATTAGTAGTAGACTTAGCGCTGGCATCAAAAACTACACGGACCTTTGTAGTCAAAGACGTTTGTTTAACAACAGCATGGTGTGGTAAGAATTGCGGGGAAATGTCCGCCATGTCAACTACACCATTTGACGTATTTATGTATACGGACTTCGCAGGACATGCAAAATCGGTTTGTAAAACCTTGGTCATGTGACCTAGCGATTCATACTCTGCCATGAATTTGGAATATTCCTTTCGAAGTTCGGGATTTTTGAAGTCTTTTCTCTAGTAGATAGAATCGTGATTTTGCAATTTCCATTGTATCACCTAGCAGCGGTAAATTTGCATTAAAAGGAATGGACACTGACAAATGACTATCGGTATCAAGCTTGACAGTATTAAGAAAATGCGTTTCGCAAAACTTTTCTTGCGGAGATAACAAAGACAATTTTGAAGATGGTTTGGCGTTGTCTACCTCCCAGAAACGAGTTAACAGTTGATGAAGCTCATCATTATTTTCATCGGGTTGCATTGTTAAGTGACAAGAAACAGAAGTAGTTCCGTTGTCGTTATTTTGAGTAGGAGTAATAAGACGATAAGGAAGATCGCCAGAAACAACCCATCCTAATAGAGTATTTTGCAAAGATGGCATGCGAGAGCCTAAAGAAATTCTTTGAGGCAACAACAAATTATAAAAATGGAAGATCCTATGAGAAGGTGAATATCTTCTGGTTCATTAAAAGTATCATCTGCGAGACGCAAATGTGGAGGAATGTCAAGCAAACCCTTATTAAAATGTATCCTTGGCAACCGATCTGTAATTTTGGAACCACCAAACACTCCAGACTAGTTTTGAATCTGTCGGTAGTGGAGTGCAGTTGGATTGTAGTACTTTTATTGCAGGTAGTAACTGCATTATTAACTCCTTTGAGAGTTAATGTGATCGGGTTACATGCGGAGTTCAACATTTTTGAAGGTGCTCTGAGACAAGATTATTTTGGGATCCTGAGTCAAGTAAGCATTTCACTATAAAGCATTTATTTCCATAAACTAACTTGACTTTAGCAGTGGAAAGCAATACTTCTGAACCTCTAGAAAAGTTGCAAATAGAAGAGGTTGAAGGAATTTCAGGTGTTAAACTCAAATTGCCGTGTGCAACGGATGCGCTTGAAGACGCGGTTTGTTCAAGTTTCTTAGTATCGTGATCGACATTTTCTTTAGAGTCTGCATACTTAAAGCATAGTAAACTATTGTGACGCCCTCTACAGGATTTACAATTTGTGGTGGACGTACATTTTGTTTTGATGTCATGCCGTAGACAAATTGTGCAAAACTTAAGTAATTTTATTTTTGAAATCGTGCATTGACTGGCAAGGAAGTAAATGAAGAACAATGGTTTAAGAAGTGATCGCCTTTACAGAGAATGCAAGAAGTAGAAGTTTGAGTAAATGTAAGGGTAGTATTTTTACTATCGGTGTTATGCCGTTTATGGTGAACGTGATGTTTAGTTAGATTACTACTAGAATGTTTGGAATCGTTATTTGTTTCATCAATTATGTTACATCGATCAGAAAGGAATTTAGATGTTTCACTGACTGACGGAATTGTCTTTGGAAAAAGTTTGGCAAACTCCTCAGCAGTACGATTATCTATTTTATTTTTAGTAACGTACGCTAAGACTGCGTCTTTATATTCGTCCGGCGTAATTTTTCATTATCAATAGCTCTTACATGGGTAATGAAATTATCGTAAAACGATCTTAATTGGGAATCTTTTGTGAGTTTAGGTGCGTCGAACAATGTGTCGAAATGACTAAATATAAGAAATTTTTATTATCGTACCTTTCCTTGAGAAGTTGAATAGCTATACCGTAACTGGTATCACCAGCCTGTAATTCACTGATGATACGAGCAGCGTTTCCTTTAAGGCAATTTCTAAGATACAAAAATTTTCTAGTGTTATTTAAGTCTTCTCTACTCCCAATTAAAGCCTGGAAAACTTCAAAAAAGTTCCTGAAAGTATGATAAGTGCCATCATAAGTGGGCAATGAAATGTCGGGAAGTTTAGCTTTCTCGGAAGAACGAGATGCCAAAGAAGAAGAATTTGAATAAGTAGATGGTGAAGTATTATTTGAAGTGTTAGAATAATCAGCTAACATTGCTCTAGCTTGCACCTTAAGAGCTGTATACGATCTTCTGAAATTAGAAGCTTGAGGCATATCATTAAGAATAATGTCCATCGCTTCACATTCAATTAAAAGATCAGTATATTGTTGCATTAGTGGATCAAACAACTCAAGTTCGCAAGTGATTTGTTGAATCATAACGTTTGTTATAGGTTCGCACGATATTAATTCTAAAAATTCTTTAAAATAATTTAATCCGTCGACAATAGATTTTGCCTTCGCAATCAATAGTTTGTTTTTAGAAGGAGCCATTGTATGAGTTAATTAGGCAAAAGATATTAATATAAATGAACAATTAAATTGATAAAGTAACTTACTAGGTAAATGAAATGTTAAATGCCCGAATTGTATATTCAGAAACAAAGGATGTGTCAATTATAAGATTTCGAAATGCGACGTTATTTAAAACGCTAAATCGGCAACGAATGCTAATTCAAATCAAATTTTAAAAGTAAAAATGCGTGTAAAATTTTTTAGTAAATAGGTACGCAGGTAGAGGATTATCTAAGATGCAAGGAAGAAAAGGTCGCTTACCGGTTTTGCAAGGGTGCAGGTACTCTGGTCGCCACATGCGTAACTGTGAATTGACGGTGGAAAGTTTCAATCTTCTTTGCGTAGAACCATTAAGTAAAAATTAAGACAATACGGATCCAGATTACATAATTCAGCGTAGAAGGACCAAAATGTATAGGTAATTAAAATTCGCAATTACCATTTGCGTTTTGTGGACTGTAAATGTAAGTATAGGGGCTGAAACATCCCCGCTGAATTGCCCTTCTAAATTTCGTATGCCTGACAAGACAACATTGGCAAGTGTTCTTGCATCCTACAGGCGGCAAGCATGACACACACAAAAACCCCCGCCACCGCTAAGGTAAGGGGGGCGCGAGCTCAACGTACAAGACAATACAATATTAACAACTATAAAGTTATGGGCTTCAAATAAACAGTAAATTTTAATGTATATTTGATGTATAAAAAGTAAAGTACTTAAAAATTTTCCAAGTGCGAATTCGAGGAAAGAATAATACAAGTTTTAAATTAGTTTGAAAAATAAATGGTTTTATCATAGGAAACGTATTAGAAACTGTCGCATTTACATAAATAATAAATAAAGATATATACGCCTTGATGCAGGTGATGTAGGTACATTTAGCAGAAAATACATACACGATATGACGGGGAACGATTGCATTTTTACCAGGATTCCATTTATATGAGACTATTCGCTTTGCATTTCTACCCATATATCTGTCAGTGAGAGCTTATCCAGCTACGCAGGAAAATTTTAATCACAATATAGAACATACCACACAAAATAGGATACTCTTTTTTTCCTAAAAGCTTTAAAACGTTTATCTTCATGCACGTTCTCAAATCGCAGTGTAGAAAACCTATCGATATCACGTTTAATTTCCCAAATTGAATTAGCTTTGGCTACATTCTTTCAACTTGGAGCTTTTATACTGACAGCCTCTGATTTATTTCAGTTCAGTAATGAATTTCTCATGATTTTGATTTAACTTGAAAACAATCGTTTAGTTCTTCTTTTCATTTTTGGCTGTAACAATTTGAACTTATCAAATTGTCGCACGCTAATTTCCTGTAACGAATTTTGAGGAAATGAATTACTTCAAATTAGGACGTTTAGTTCTCTGGAACATTTTCATTTCGTATTATTGTTTTTATTGCTGAGCGTGAATGTCAAAAGCAAGCAGTAATGCTTTTATTAGGAGTTATTGAAGAATAAATCAATATTTATGAGTTACATTTTCAAGGTAATCGGTTTAAATAGGGGAGATAAAGGTGACAACTTTTATTGGCTCCGATTTTAACGGTCAGTTACACCAAAGAGGCAAGACGACGCCGAGTTTTATAGCGAACTCGTAAACATCCCAGCACATATCGAGCGCACCCTTAGAACCAATCACTGATCACATAACTCATAAAATCGTATTTGATTTCGAAACTTTTTAGAAGTTGTATCATTTTCATGTATTGTCTAGAAATTCATTAAATCCACGACCCAGTTCATTTAATAGGTACTGGTCTCAACATTGTTTTATTAAGAGCACGAGACAAAAAAATTTTATTATTTTTCTTAGTCTTACAAATTAATTTTGAGAAGTTTATTTTCAATAAAGTTTGCTGAAAAGTCAATGTTACGTTAACTTTGTCATTATATTCCAATGACTACATATTACACCAGTTTATTAAATTAAATTGTTTTATCCACCTCCCTTTATTTTCTTTATTCAAATGACATGTTTTAAATGAAAAAAAAAGCTTATTAAAGTAGTAGGATCAGTTCATATTTTTATTGTTCTACATCAATTGTTTTCAAAACTTTAGGAAATGCTTCAATAAAGTTATATCCCGAATGTAATAAATATGCTAAACTATGCCAAATTAAACGAAACTGTAAATTACAACCTAAAGTTAGAAGAATCGTCAGGGCAGGTATTTACATCAGCGAAAGGTTCGATTGCTGATAACAATTTGCACATGTAAATCCTTTTATAGTTTATATTGTTAGTGAAATCCTCCCGTATACTCACTTATTTTCTTATAATTAAGATAAATAAACACACGAGCCTAAAATCGTGAGTTTTAGCTTTTCCCAATTGGACGAAACACTGTGTACGCAGGTATGCAAATATGGTCTGCAATATTCATTGTCTACTACTACAGTAATGTGAATGTAACTGCAATCGTTTTGGAATTGGGCGTACACCGGAGTTGAACATTCCAATTTTTAAAGTTAGATAAAATATTTTTCGAAGACAATGAATCCTTTTGGGCGTTGTATTAATTAATTAATTTTAGTTATAAATCCTTCAAATCACATTTTCAACGTACCATTGTCCAATATAGTTAGTTGTCATAGCTCATACGACAAGATACCAATATTAATATCAGTCGATTGAGTAAGTATAGATTAAATTATTTAAAATCAATTTTCTTGGTTGTATTTTTAAGTAACATCTTGTTGTGTTATTCGACTATTAGCGACGTTTCGGAAATCTTTATTAATGAGTGTGTTTTTCTTCATCGGGCTCTAAAGTGTAACAAAGCGTAACAAATATAATACAAATTATGACTAGATAATAAATTATTCCACAACAACAAACCAATTATTAAAATAGTAGTTATTAATAACAATATTAAAATAATTATTTAAAAAAAAATAATATGCATTCTTCATCTATTAATACCACCACCTTACAATTGAAAAAACTATCAACATTCCAGGACTAAGTCGAAAATTAATTAATATTTTAAATGGAATTTATAAAATTATACTATATAATAACAACGCTATTTAAAAAAATTGTTACTCAGTCTTTATTGTCGTCCAAGATCTTCCGGATGCAGTTGTATTAGAATGAAGGTCTTATTCAATTTTATTCAAGGACACATTTGTGTCATTACAACTCCACCTGAAGTAGTCATTTACCAGGGAGTTTATCAATTTACATCATATATCTCCACAGGAAAACGTTATCAACTACACTAGGTGCAGTGGAATAAACGGCACTCAAAAACTATTGTAAAAGTAATAAAAGATTTCATTGAAACTTTAATTGTTAAAGTCACTCACTTTGGACTCATAATTATGAAGAAAATAAAACAATCCCAATATTTTTGTATTAAAAAAAATCATTACTGAAAAAAAGATTTATCCAAAAATTATGCTTGTGTTGTAGAAGAGATGTCCAAGAAATGCAGAGGATCGACGCTCAAGATACACTTGACTTAGATATACATGAAGTCGATGGTTCTGGGAATTCATTCGTGTTCTCCTCAGGTCTTCGTTAACTTTCGGCTTATGCCAAATACTGGCGTTTGCGTTCTTTGTTTCACTTCGGGCTTTATATGCTTCCTCGGTGTTTTGCATAGGCATAGTTTATAGTCTTGTCAGTGTATTGTTTTCTTGGATTGATTTGGCTGTTAACTTCTTCTTTACTTGTTTTGTTGCAAGCTGTTGGTAGTCTTTGTGTATCATCTCGAGAATTCAGATTATCAGGACGTTTATCTATTTCTATGGCTCTTGTAATTCTTGATTTGAAATGTTTGATGTTTGTCAGTACTTTTGTGTTGTCAAAGTCTATCGTATGAGAAGTTCTGAGATGCATAAAGTACCAAACATGATAATGATGATGATGATGATAATTTCATAGAAGCCTTTTTATACTTTATACTTACTATAATCAGTGATTAAACTTAATCGATGCTATAATTTCATCGATAGCTATACAGGACATATAAAATTTACCTTCTGTTTGATGCTAATTATCTTCTGAACCTAATTAGAGGTAAGGGATAATTATAGCCCCATCCGTTTTTAATTTTTTTTTTTTTTTTGATTGTCTACTTTCGTATCTCTGCTATTCGAGGAGATATTCAGTTTTAAAGCGCGACATGCAAGAAAAGCGATCAACTTCAATATTATCAATGACGGTACAGAGATACATCCTCGAGCGCCTAGAACCACATGTGGTTCCATACATGCCATTTATTGATGATAATTTTGCTTTAATGGACGGCAATTCTCATCTTGTTGTGTTACTAACCCTGTGTTTAAAAATTAAATCTTTTTTGTTTTAATGTCGCGCTTTAAAACTCCATATCTGCTCAAATAGCAGAGATAGGAAAATAAGCAAAAAGAAAGAAAATGTTAAAAACAGATGAGGCTGTAATTATCCTTTAATTCTATTTAGGCTCTACTGCTGGTATACTCCACAGAGTGTTCCGAATTTTGAAAAAACCACAGACTTATTTTAACTGATGGATCAGACTACAATTTAAAAAAAAATAATCCAAATAGAACCAACGGTTCAGAAGATAATTAGGGTCAAACACAAGGTAAATTTTAGGTGTCCAGGATTTTTGTCAAAATTTAAAAATTGCAAAAAAATTGTATTATTGAGACGTGGTTTTTGTACATTGCTAATAACACAGACCTTCAAAATTGCACTTTTCTTAGTATTAAGAATGGGTGGGGGTGGTTCGTGTAAATAAAAACAAAACAAAAAGAAATTGCGTCTCAAAAAAATTTATAAAAATGGGTTAAAATAGTAATTTTTGATCATTTCAACTAAAATTTCAAAACGTGCTGAAACAATTTGAAGTTCAGATTGGTTTTCAGTTTTCAGGGCAAACAAATCTACAAGAATTCATTCCCTCATTCTTGAAAGTGAACCTCGCAAAACTGTGACAGATTTTCTCACTTGTACGATGTAGTTTCTCAGAAATGTAGAAATCTGTCAAAATAAAGAAATAGGAAATAGAAAATATGGCCGATTGCACTAAATCCTATGTCACACGTTTTTACTATCTCAAGACATTTAAGTGAATTTGATTATGCGGGTATCTAGAAGACGCGTGTTCGACGAGAAGCACAAAACGCCTTGCATTAAACCGGCCTTGCATTTAGGCTTAAGCAATGCTTAAGAACAATCGTTGCTATGGTTTTAACAATTGTATCTGACGTTTTGCCTAAACTTGCGAAGGCTTTATCGCGACTCACACGGTTTTATTAATTACAATTAGACTCGATAAAGCCCTGGCAAGTTTGGGCGAAACGTTGGCATTTATATATTTTTTATTTTCCTTTTCTTTTTTTTTGTATTTACGTAATAATACGTAGGAGAGATGTGGGTACCTTGGGACACAAAAAGTCAAATAGTCCTAAAACTTTTATTGTCTACTCAAAACAACTGATATTACAACCTACATTGTCAAACTAAAATCTCTTATTAATATGTTATGACTTGTGCTAGCGCACACCTACGAATACTCTCGATTCATTTTACGAATTCCATGTACTCTGCATTCATATTGATTAGTCAACTGATGAATGTTAATGTAAGTGCTGAGGCCAATTATTGTTCATGATTGTCTGCTCATTAGGAGCTAATTAATTGGTGTGACTTAACGCATGCGTAGTATGCTGACTTTGCTTGTACTATTATATTATGTGACAATAATATACCAATAATACATCAAAACCAAAATAAAGAACCAAATTCAACTTCCTCCAAACTGTCATCAGAATCAAAAATTGGATCTTCATCTTTTGAACTACTGCTCACTATTTTTCTTTTAACCTGGTGCACCTTTTTATCGTTCTTTTTGTTTTCTGAATTGTGCTTGTTGTACAATTTGAATTTTATCTGTTATTATCCTGCACCTACCCGGTTTTCTACCATTCCGTTGTGAATTTTTTCTAGCACCTGCTTTTGGATATGGTCGTATCTGCTCAGGACTCACAAGTGCAGAAATAACCTCATCTTGTTGTGAATTGGTTACGTGAAGGGTTGTGAATCTGTTGTTGATTCTGTGACACAGGTGGTGGCGTAAAATTTTCGGCAGGAGGTATTTTGATAAGCCGCCTATCCGTTACATAAGAGCTTAGAAATTCGTGATCTGAAAAAATGTTTCTGTTCAGCTTCAACTTCAAAACCGGATTGAATGTGTTGTGAAGTAAAAGCTCTAGGGTAACCCTTGCCTATCCATTCTGCCAGGTCATATATAGTCATAGGTTTAGCGGTATTACCACTCATTGTATGCAGTATTATAATACTTTCTGATTGGATGTTACAACACTACCGGTGGGAGCACCCTTAAGCATTATCCTTTTTAAAATTAACGCGGGGAAAGACAGAAACAGGAGGTATTGCATTTCCAATGGCGTTGATAACCGATACTAATGTTATGTTTATTCCCCTTTTGGAGGAAATATTGTTTTATGTCTTTGGTAGCTAATATACGAAGTGGAGTATGAACTGTTGAGATTCCGGTCTCGTCCATATTAAAGATATTTTGTGGTGCAAATCAAATCTTCTCTTCACATCTTCTAGCTTATCAAAAAATGTATTTATATTGTGTTTATTAAATGCCGTTGATCTGGGTGTGCTTGTGGTTTTTGTAAACTAATATCACTGTTACGTTTTATAAAATATTTTAGCCAATCTATGCCAGCCATTTTGTTCTCCTACCAACTATCCGGATGCTTTATGTTGTTGACATTGGCATAACTGTACGCCAACTTTCTGGTTTCAATGGTTGAGAAACCATAATGCATGCTCGCACATTGCTTTAAATATGAAGCTAAATCATTTTAAGATAAACTAAGAAAATGCCAACAGTTAAATGTAAGGACATGTGTGCGTTTACGTGCATATCGCTATCTAAGTAACAGCTTCAATGCCCTAAACGCACGAGTGTCGATAAAGCCAAGTAAAAAACTTGTACAGAAGCATTACACGCAACGAAAGAACACCTGATGCTGCATTTCGCTCTAAACGATAGCATAAGGTGCAGTTACTAAAAATATATATCTTTGTATACAGACGGCTGGATGCTGATGGAAAATATCTTACAAAGTGTCGGTTAAAACAGAAATCTTGATCTGACACAAACAATAGTTACAAGAAAATCAGCAAACTAAGTGTGCTGCATCTAAGGCCAATACCGGTCTAGTTCAAATAGTAAATTATAAAAATCAGTGTCTTAAGGTACACCATCTCCTCTACTTGAATATTATTTTTCAAATTTTCGTATGAATAATTCTTACATAACTTTTTTAAATTTTTAAGCTTCTTAGCCTTTTTTTTATTTATATAAAATCGGGTTCTTGAATTACATGTTTTATGAATTTTGTGTACATACAATTTTTTGTATTTTAAATCTGCCATCAATAATGTTTTTCATCTTCGATAATGCAAATTATTATTTATACACACAAGAAGACGATTTCGAAATACATATTTTAGTAAATTACAAAAAAATACTTTTTTCATGATATTGCGGTTGAAAACGTTTTTGAATAGATTTTTTTTCTCTTTATATTTCTTTGTATATGCACAAGAAGGCATTCAGTAAATAAATTTTTATTCAATTAGAAAAAATATCTTCTTTTTCGCGATGATAAATTTTCTATTCTCATTCTCATTATCTAGTAATACGAGGGTGGTCTGAAAAGTTTCCGACCTAACATAGCTAGCTACAAGGCTGTTTATCTTAAAATTTATTTTTATTTTTCTACATAGTCCCCTTGTGACTCTATACACTTCTCCCAGCCATGCTCCCATCTCTTTAATCCGTCCAAATAGTACTCGGCATTCTTTTCTGCAAAATAATTGTTCACGAAAGTGATTGCCTCCTTATTTGACAAAAATCTTTGTCCTCCGAACGCAGTTTTTAGTTTACGGAACAGAAAGAAGTTGCTTGGGGCTAGATCTGGTGAATAAGGTGGATGGTCAAGCAGTTCAAATCGTAATTCATGGATTTTCGTTATGGCAACTTTTGAGGTGTGAGACGGGGCGTTGTCTTGGTGAAACAAGGTTTCCATTTTATGCAAATGTGGCCGTTTATCCACAATTTCTGCCTTCAGCTTGTCAAGTAATGATGGGTAGTATGCTCCTGTAATGGTTTTCCCTTTTTGAAGATAATCGATTAGGATAACTCCATGACTATCACAAAAAACAGTCGCCGCCATCACTTTCCCAGCCGAAAAAACAGATTTTGCTTTTTTTAAGCCAGTTCCCCCTTTGCAGTCTACTGTTTTGACTGTATTTTTGTTTCAGTGGTGTATCCAAGTTTCATCTACAGTAACTAATCGGCGTCAAAACTCGGATTTATTGCGCTTAAACTGTGCCAACGGAGCATTGGAAATGTTCATTCGAACACGTTTTTGGTCTAACGTTAGCAAACGCGGCACACAATGCGCGGACAGCTTTCTCTTGCCTAGATCTTGATTTAATATGTGACAAACACGTTCTTTGTACATTTTCATTGCCTCTGCTATCTCTCTCACTTTAATTCGGCGGTTGTCTAACACCATTTGGTGAGCGATGTTATCGTCAGTAGTTAGAGTTTTTGGACGTCCCGAACGTTCATCATCTCCCAAGCTCTTACGGCCACGTTTAAATTCAGCTGCCCAAAATTTCACAGTGGTACATGACGGTGAAGAGTCCTCGTACACATAGTCTAACTCATCTTTAATTTGCATAGGCGTATTCCTTTTCAAAAACAAATATTTTATGACAGCTCAATACTCGATATTCTCCATTTTCACAAAAAATATTTCAAATAAAAACTGCGCGTCCAAAATGGCTGAAACATTCCGTGACTTTTATTGACGAGTGCTGCCATCTTCACGTTGAGGCCGGAAACTTTTCAGACCGCCCTCGTATATTTATTGACTAGTTTTGGTTGTCCAATGTTTGAAATAATACAAATAGATACCTACTATTCAATAAATATTGAATATTACTAAAAAATAATCAACTTAATAATTGAGTACTCGTAACTTCCAATTTATTTTGAAGCTCGTCAAAGCTGCAAAAATTATAACCACCTATAAACGATATAATAACTTATAGGAGTAGTAAAGTTTCGGTTGATGTATTTTTGCCAGATGTGAACTTCAATTTAGTTTATTTTGTTTTGGTGCTGATATAATTTTTTTTCTATAAATTAGTGAAGTAAATGTATTTCTATAAATATACGTTAAACTTTTAACGTACCTACTCCATAAAACTGTAATTAAATTACCTATAACCAAATTAAATGTAACTAAACACTTGAGCAGTAAATGGTACGAATCTTTGGAAAAAAATTATAGTAATGTGACGAATCAATTTTAATACAAAAAGTTTGTTCACTTTGTTTCCAAATAAAGTTACGTTGGAAATATAATTATAATTGTATAACATATTCCAAATAAGGTTTAACAAACAACATTGGAATGTAGTCGTGTTTTAAGATTGTTTATTCAAGCATATTATGTAAAGACTTTCGTTTTTTCTTTTCATTAAGTTTTTCTTATTTTGCTGACAGGTCACTATCCACTTTTAAATAATATTATATAAATAAATATTTGATTAAAAAATAAAATTTCGTTGTAATGACATCAGCCGAATATTATTGACGTCTTATGGCCGCATGCACCAACACAGCTTAAACTTAAGAAATGGTTAAAAATGCAATTGTTAAAACTATAGCAACGATTGTTTTTAAGCATCGCTTACGTTTAAGGCAGTTTAAGGTGTTTTGGTGCATACGATCATAGTAGTCATTGGCACAAATATTATTGATTTAATTTTCCTTTTATGGCATTCAGAATGGTTACTATGTATTAGTTAAATGATGAAACAACTAATAAAAAAACAAAGATATAGTTTTTGATGCTAATATTTAAGCTTCATCTAGACAAGTTGATAATCGTCAAAAATAGTATTTTGGAAAATAATAATATCTGCAGTAACGTCATCGTTTGGTTATTTGGTGAACGATGTAGTTTCTTAACAAAGAGGTTATAAGGAAATAGGAAAAATCTCTGGTTTAACACCAAGCAACTTAAACTTTAATCATTCTATTAATTTGGAGACGATTTATCATATTGCGGCGCTAATCACTAAATCTAAAATTTCCAGTTAATTGGGCGATGTTTTTTATTAATTATTTGTTAAGTGATGCTAAGGATGAATTGAAGTGACACTAATTGAAGAGTAGAAATACCAAAGGCAATAAGTGCCAACATTTCCTTTAGCTTTAAAGGTTTTAAGTGTCATCACCAATATATTTACAAAAGTAATTTAAATTTTACGCCTTGCCTTACTAAAGTAAAATAGCACTCATGTTAAATATTGAAGGACAATGTTAATAGTACTTTTCTTGTTGTTCATCTTAATCTCATGCTTCGTTCATCCATCTTCCTCCCTCTTAACATTTTTGCCTTAGGAAACACAAATTCTCTTATTTCTTGTTCCAGGCAAACCAAAATGACCACTTTGGGACACGTTCACGCTTTGTTAATAAATGCTATTTAGATTTTCGAAAACCATCAAACGCATTTAGAAACATGACAAAATAGATATCATGATTACTATAACGAATGGATTATCGAAAATCGCACCATTTATCGATAATCCGAGAGTTGTATCTATTGTTATATTTTATAGAATACTTAACTTATAGAATATTTAACCAACCATATGACGTTATTCAACAATGGGAACAAAATTTCAAGTGAAAAAATTAACTGCCAAGAATTTTTTCGGAGCTTGTTAGCCAATAGAGATTTGGTATTACACAACGTACTTCATTGTTGAGCAAAAAAATAACATAGAAAACTGTTCGAGATATCGAAATGTGAGGGACATATTCGGAATCAGCGTTAAAAAATATATAAGATTCACATGTCAGATTTAATCCATCACAAAGGGAACCCTGCAACGGACAACGTCAGCGATCCTAGTAACCAAACTGTAAGTTTGGTTGAAAAACTTCAATAAAAGCCGAACAAAAGAAAGGAAAGTACAAAAGGCTTAACGTTAGAAGACATCTATAAAATGACCAGTGCATGGAATGAAAATAATCCGGACGGGCTGCAAAAGAAATTTTTCCATATTTGTGTATTCGAGGTTACGTGGAGGAAAAACAAAGGCGTAAAGTGCAAAATAGTTTTCTTCAAAGAAGGAATAGACAACATGGAAAACTTCACAAGTGGAACTAAAGCATGTGCTAGCAGTAAATGATGACACGTAATTTGACAACCTAACAAAAATTTGTGTCCTGTTCGACTTTTAAAGAAACTCATTGAGAAAAGAGGTCCAAATATAAAATCTGGTCGACTATTTTTGACAGTTCATGCAAACTGAGCAAAAGGTGTATGGTTCAAAAACATGCCTCTAGATCAATATAATGTCTAAATCGACAAAAGCCGAAAAGATTGGTCTTGAAACATAGAAACTAAAAATTAGTAATTATTCCCATAGTTCTGCTGCCGTCTCTACACTAGCCAAAGAGGGAGTTGGTAAGCAGCAACTTATAAAATTGAATGGTCACTCTACTGTACAATCAGTGACGCCCTATCTTCAAATAGATCTTGAACACCACATCAACTTGGTTAACAATTTAAGAAGTACAAATGAACAAAGTGCAGGTACATTGGTGTCAATTGTTAAAGAAGCGTCAAATAATCCTACTTCAGTTACCTATCACAATTGTACCTTCCACATTATAAATAAAATATTTGTTATAATGCAGTTTTATGTCTCCATTTGAATTTTTGTTTTTGTGAGTGTGTGTTTTCGTGAAATAGTCTTGATGAATATCATGCGAGTAAAGATTTTGACGGAAAAATTTGCCAATTGTTACGAGAGTTTGCCTAGCAATTTTGCGTAGACATTGTCATAAAAAATCACGAGACGGTAGTAGTAGTGATTACTTCCTTCGCCTGTCAAATTTAAATTTTCCACCAATCACGTACTTGGAAACTGATTTGACGCAGCCAATCAAAACGAAATAAAGCGACTATTCATCTTGGTGGTAAATAGTCGGCTATTTGGTCATCGTCCTCAATATTCACCTGAAGGACGGTATCCAACAATAAAGAAGCCGCCCGTAAATTTAAAAATTTTCAAATAAAACCTGTACTAATTGTGTTATAAAGTTGCTTATAGTTAACAAATTATCAAATTTTTGTAGCAAATACACAAATTTAACTGATTTCGCACTTTTTCTGAAACTATAATGATATCAATTCATTCCTTTCTATGTGATACCGTCCATTTTACGACAAACATAGTAGGCACGCTACTGTCAATCTGAATTTTGACAGTTTGCAATTAACGTTTACAGAATTAAATTTGACATATTTTGTTAAAAAAGTATTAACAATGAGTAGATTGGGGAGTAAAATCCTTCAAGAAATTATACCTGCTAACACAGTAAAGAGCAAAAATAATATTTGCAGAGAGTATGAATTGAATGATTCAACACCGGTAGCTCAATTGAATAATATTTTAAAAGACTGGGCATGCAACATGAAAAAAGAAGATGGTGATGAATATAAAGAGTATACTGTGAAATGTATGTAGAATTCTACAGTAAAATTGCCTCAGGAACTATTTTTTACAAAGTACAATATACAAATTGATCCATTTGAAGGAATTGAGTTCAAAAGTGCCAGAGATGCTCGGAATGCTAAAAGACGGATATTACAAAAATGCCCAGAAAAAAGAAAAGTAAGTTCAACATCTCTAACTATTGAAAATATGTATTCTGTCATGGAAAAATGCGATGAGGAGACCCTGAAGGACTGCAAAAAAAGTTCCTTTTTATAGCATCAATTCAATTAGCTTGGAGGGAAGGCGAAGGTGTCTCATGTTTAGTGGAACATTTTAAGTTTGAGGTCGATAATCACGGTAGAGAAACGGGTAGAATAGAATACAACCCTATATTTACAAAATCTTGTCAAGGTGGAAATAAAAATTGTGCTAATAGTAAGTGGCTAATTCAAAATATACAGAATCCTGTGCGGTGTTCGGTTAAATGATTTAAAAAATTATTTGAAAAGCAAGGCATAAACATCACCTGTTCTCACCTCTTTTTCTAACTGCAAATCAGTTTTGAAAGAACCAAAATTCATGGTGGTATAAGAACTGGCCTGTAGGTAAGAATGTATTTTCGAAGTGGACTAAACTGAGAGCAGAATCTGTAGGTTTTGATACGAAACGGTTAAATATTACTAATCATTCATGCAGATCCACACCCGTTTCACAGTTAGCTAAAACCGGACTCCCTGAGCAGCAACTAATCAGGGCATGCCAGTTCCAGCTTCCATACAACCATATTTACAAATGGATGAATAACACCATGAAAACATACTAAACAAATTAATAGGGCAAGAAAAAGAAGTTTCTGTAAATACAGCTACTAATTCAAATGCCACGAAAATGGCTCAAATTACTCATACCGGCCATCTTATATTAATATGTTATGTCGTTAGTGTGAACGCACACCTACTCTTGATTCATTTTTAAATCTATACGAAAATCAACCTTTTTTCAAATTCGTCTCACATTAGAACGGCTTAAGATATTTTCGTTTCGAAAAAAGTTTCGAGTTTACGAAAGATGTGTCTTTATTTTTCGATTTAGATTTTTTTTTGTACGAGGGCATCGTCGAGGTTAAAAAAAATGTTAAAAATAGTCAAAAAAATTTCAAACAAATTAAGCGAAAAACGTTTTCGACAAAATTTCATTCGAAAACTAAAACGGCCATAATTTCTAAATTATAACAGATAAAAAAAATTTATTTAAGAAAAACGTTCCTTTTATGACCCTATCACATAGTTTGAAAAAATTTATCATTTTTAAAAATTTTTTTTAAGGAATTTTACATTGTTATACGAATACTGTAATTTTTATAACTCCGGAACCATATTACGTAAAAACACGAATAAAAATCAAAATATTCGTAATTTTGCAAATTTTCGAATGGTTTAACTGTAGAGGATTCAATTTCACCCAAAAAAAATTTTCGTATGCACGAACTTGATGACTCACACACGCGTAACTGCGAGCGTTATGCGAACCAAACAGTCAATTTCACCTAAATAAACTTTGTTGTATTACGTTAAAGCGGTCGAGCCAATAAATCCGCTTCTAAATATTTTTTAATAAATAATTTCTATTCGGACTACATCCATATCTTCTATATTAATATGTTATGTCGTTTGTGCGTCCTCACCTACTCTCGATTCGTTGCGAACGCACACCCGAATACTTTCGACTCATTTGTACGAATTCACATGGAGTACATACTCTGCATTCATATTGATTTACTCAACTGATGAATGTTAATGTAGTGCTAATTATTGTTCATGACTGTCTGCTCTTTAGAAGCTAATTTATTTTTGTGACTTAACGCATGCGTAGCATGCTGGCTTTGTCTAGTGTTACGTATAATAACTGTGTTTTTAAATTTAAATAGAAATTTAATATTGCTTATTACTTTTGTGTAATAAATAAATATAATTAATAAAATTAAGTTTCGACGAATTGATCCTAAAATAAACTCGAAATTTAGATGCAATAAAAATAGTCGGCTATTTGTCAAGGTCTTGTTATATTACTGTCGATTATATCGCGAATAAAATGAATAACACCAAAGAAATGTTAACCGTAAAAGAAATTAAGAAGAAAAAACACTCAAGGGCCTGTATTCTTGAATTTTCGGGAATTATTTTCTCATGAGAAAGGCGAAAAAAGTCTCATGAAAACATAAAGTTGGTAATCTTGAAAATTTCCCTTCTGCTATTCCGTCAACGTCGTGAGAAAATGAATAGGAGAAGGGGAATTTTCAAAAATACCAACTTTACTATTTGTAGTCTTTCTCACGAGAAAATAATTCCCAAAAATTCAAGAATAGGGGCCCTTGAGTGTTTTTTCTTCAACTTCTTTTTTACGGTTAAGACTACTGCACTTACCTTGCGTTTTTCAGGCAAGCTTTGCAACAACTTTCGTTTCGTGTTTTTAGTTTTTCTTGCTTTTAAAAAGTTATTATTCTTTTTGACAAATTAAAACTTTATTCACATTTCTAGCGTTGCCCCAAATTAGTATACATACAATAATTCAGAACGGAATTTACTAGACCATTATATGTGAACACGAGATTGAATATATGAAGCTTGTCTTTCAAGTTACAAATAATGATAAAGTTTGTTTACCAAAACACTTAAAACTTTTCAGTTTCTGAAATTGTTAATAGAATGTTTTCTAAGGTAACTTAGAATTGTGATGATTGTATGTATTTATTGTACAACTCGATAATCACTATTTTCGAGATATTTAGAATCAAGTTGGTTTGTTTACACCACGTTGAAAATTCATTTAGCGTCTACAATAATAGTAGTATCATCGGCGAATATACAAATTCCACTGTTTCCAATGTGTTGCAGGTAGATCATTTATGAAGAGTAAAAAAATTAAAGGACCAGCAGTGCTACCTTGAGGTATACCAAACCAGTTTTCAAATTTCATTAACGCTATTGGTATCTAATCGTAGCCAGTGGAATGCTTTGATTTTAATGAGTCTATGACGTTTACAATGTCGTATGGCAAGACAGGTTTGTAAAACGTAAATTATTACTGACCTGTTTATTGATTGTACAAAAATTAGAAAAAGGTGTTCAAATTTAGTGATCTAGCATTGGTTGTAATCTGGGAAAAATGATGCCCAAATTTTTTCGCAATATCACAATCATCAGTTATGACATCATCGTTAATTACTAGTTTATTACAATAGCTTTTTTTAATTTCTGTTTTACAATTATTGTTTACTATTTGCCAGACCGCTTTTAATTGATTGTTTGATGAACTAATTTTGTTTTTGTAGTAATCCAATTTTGCTTCATGAATTTTTTATTAATTTAGTGTGTACTGTATAATCTAAGGTGTTCTTATAAAGATAATGAATGTTACCTTTATCTTTTGATATATGTTTTAACATATTGTTATATCATGGTAATGGACCAATACTACTTACAATGTGTCTAGCATTCCCCTTTTTTTGGCATCGATCAAGGCAGTTCTTGAAATTATTATAGAACACCGAATACATTCGGTTAATATCCGAATAATACTCAGTTAATAGCCTATTTTCATAAGATCGGTATAGTGATTTAAATTAAAGCATACCTTCATCAGAAATTCTACTTGCTACATAATTGTTGTTATTTTTGTAATTTGATTTACATGTTTTCCATAAATTAAAGTCAATGGATTGCGCCATTATTGCCAATTATTGAAATTTACGCTTAATCAATTACTAATATTTCATCGTCGCAAATTTAATCTTAAATAAAAATGGTCTTTTAGGGCCCCTTCTTTATCGAGTTAGGAAGGACAAACAACTCAAAAGGCTGTGAATGCTGACATTTTGCCCCTCATTTTAAAAGACCATTTTTATTTAAGAATTTAATTTTTGGAGGAATACTTACTTGAACTCACAAATTTTATTTCAACATACACTGAACATTTAAATGGACAAGTACAGTTTGTTCGATGACTAGATTATCTTCGTTTACCGGTTCCCGTTTTTCTTCGCTATTCGATATAAAAAGGATATACGAACACACCTTGTGGCCAAAGTCAAGAATCTTTGACCTCTCTAATTCAGTCCAGTTTGTAGATATTTAAATAAGTTGTATTCATTTTTTTAATATCATGAAACTGTTTCTCAGTCAAGTAGTTATGAATTTGGGTGTAACATTTACATTGAATCGATTTGCTTATCGATATATTGATGATAGTAGAAAGGGACAATAGTGAAACAAGAATAAAACTCAATAATAAAGAGATTAAATAATGCATTAATCAGGAAAAAAGAGTTAAGCAATAAGACAAAGCTAACAGTTTACAACACCGGTATCGAAGTATGGATCTGAAAGTTGGACGCTCACGAAGAGACAAGAAAATAAGATACAAACATACCAGATGAAATTTCTGAGAGGAATCATGGGAGTAACAAAATGAAACAGATTAAAAAATGAAGAAATACCTGCGGCGCTAAAAGTTGAACCGATAATTACGAAAATATAAGGATAACAGATGAGATGGTTTGGACATTTGAACAGAATGGAGAATAATAGACAAAGAAAAATAATTTGGCAAACTAAAACAAACGGAAAAAGAAAAAGAGGAAGACCAAGAAGGAGCCGGGAGGAGGAATCAAAACTAGCAAGAAGCGAAAACATTAGCACAAAAAAAGGAATGGTCAAAGTTCGTACGTTCATAATAAATACACAATAAAGAGACATGGAGAGAGAGATAGTGAGAGTAAACAAAGAAGTGATGGAAGTTAGATGAATTATAGATTAGTGCTAGTGTAAAGGAAATACAAACCCAAGTCTATTTGTGGAATGGTATTGTCAATAATTATTAGAATGTAATTTAAAAAAGAAAATGTAAATGTAAACTTATCACCGTATGGTAAATGGGTGAAGATTATATAATACGGTCAAGGTATAGGGATTTAATGAAACGTGAGTGACATTATCTCTAAAATTTACAAATCTATTTACAATAAACTTACGCACAACACAATTTATATTAATATATAATTATACGTAATATGAAAAGTAAAAAAATGAATTTTACAAACTATTGATCAAAAAATCCTTTAATAGAAATCCCATTGATTTCTAAAGCACTGTTTGTTGTAAGATGATTAAGTTTATTTAATTTTCATTTAAAAACTTTTCGCTAATTTTAATAGATACATCAGTTTAATAACAGATAACAATCTTAAAAACAATGTTTGTTTGGGAGATATTCTGTTTTTGCCAACAATACGGTGTTACATAGACCTTACGTTATCTAATATGAAAGTGATTTTATAATTTGACAATAAATCCAAAATTGCAACACGGTCTTGATATTTTGTGATTGTGAACCTGCCACCGCAGGTCAAACAAATTAAATTGTGTTATGCTGGCAGGTTCACAATCGCAAAGGAAACTCAATTTCGAGGACGTATTTAAAAAAAAACATTCGGTATATAACCGTGTCTTGGTTCGAATCACAATAATGTTGTTGAACATTAAAGATTTAAATACTTCTATACCTATTCCGTTAATAAAGTACAACTTTTATTATACCTTCATGTGTGAATTTTGTTTGTTTAACGTCAAAATTAGTTTTTAAAAAAATTACAATTTATTTCAAAGGATTATATTTGACGGAGTTCAAGATTTTCTTCTACAAATACAAAAGATAACTATAAACTAAACTGGAAACTAAATCTTAGAATCAGGGTTATTTATTTTATTTAATCGTATGGTACATTTTAAATATTGTATTGTGATGTAAGTGTTATGTATGGTGCCCCAGAAGATCAGTATAAACCTGTATAGTGTGGTGAGGAAATCGTGTGCAATAGTGGATTGGTTCGTCTTGGCAAAGCATTTACTTCAAGGTTTAGGAAAACCACTAAAACCTAAACATGCCAACCCTTACCCATCCTAGTATTCACATGTAATAATATTAATTAAGTGTGTAATGTGATTGTGTTTTGTGAAATTGTGTTGTAAATTTTTTTGCTAATTATCCGGGAGGGTCTTGATGACCAGGTCCGGAAACCAAAGTGGTGATTCTCAGGAACAGCATGTTTTTCTTGTTGACCATGGAGTACTGTAAGGTACTGATCACCTTCCATATTTTAAATTTGCACCAAAAACCCCTAAAAAACACACACGAAAAAAAAACTCTAAAGAAAATTGACGTATGTTTTGACGTTTAATTCCGGAAACCAAAGTGGTGATTCTCAGGAACAACATGTTTTTCTTGTTGACCATGGAGTAAGCGTTATAATTAAAATAGATAAAGAACAATACTACGGGAAATGCATCAGCACTAGATAAATGTGTCTACTATTTATCTATTGCTGAATATTCTAATTATTATACATAACTCCTCCATCCCAAGAATATTAAATGAGTGAAAATGAAATTTAAGTTTTTGATTGAAGTAATGAATTGTCAACAATGTTTAAGTTTCCAAAATGTGGTTTAAAATATTTTTCCGTCGACCTCATTATAAAATTGAGTTTTACGTACTCCCTGAATAATCATAAAGTAACACTTTTTTAACTGTAATACTTTTCGTCGCAAACATCTGTCAATGTCAATTATTATTTTATGTCAAATTAAATAAAGTCGAAGTAACCAGTATGAAAACCCATTTTTAAGAAAGGTTGAATTTAGTGACTACATAGGATATTACAGTACTTTAGGGTACATACTGAAACATTTTAGATACTGCAGAATATTGTTTGTTTACTTCCATTTATAACCTCAATTTCTCAATCCCACACAACTTTGAACAAAAACAATTTGTTGTTCAAATTACAAGTAAATGATTTTAAGTGCTTTGAAATGATATTAATTAATTGTTTATAGTTTCTACAATGTGCGAAGCATATAGAAGAGCCTGGTTGTAATCTCACAATACTCGATACATTGTTTTCAATATGTAACACTTTAACTTCTTTAAAGTTATTCATTTATAAGGTAAGACAGAATTCATACGACTTGAGATTGCTTTAGACAATTTTATTAGGTAATATTTTGATACAGAAGCGGAGTTCCGATACAAAATTTTCACGATCATAAAATACAAAAACTTACAGTAGAAGTGAGTTAATTATGGATACCTTTCTATTACTGTATTTGATTGATGTAAATAAGTAATAATGCTAATGGAAAACACAAGAACAGTAATTACTTGCGAAAAATCATTTGAATATTGATTCTGTCGCAGGAAAAACAAAAATAGAATCATATAAGCCATCAACATTACTGGGTTCAAGATTTATTCGTACACAAAAACAAGGTGAATTTCACAGTTTTCAATAAGCTGAAAGAAGATTATTACATTCTTGATAAAAAGAAGAAAATTCACAATATCGTCTTTTAAATCCCAAATTCTTTCAAATACTTTTCCAACACTTAACCAACGAACTTTTGAATAATACAGGATATCGGAATGCTTAGCGTGTACGGACTCCAAAAACTGTTGAAACTGGCGATGTAATAATCCTCTGGAACGAATAATATTTACTAGTTTTACAACAATATTAAGTATATGGTCAATATCTAAAGCCGATTGACAGAGAGCATCCTGATGTATAAGGCAATGCAAAAAAAACAACATCATTTTCCGGATACTTAGAATTAAATTTCCCAACAAATCCTTGATTGATTCCACCATATTAGGAGCACCATCTGTAGTTACATTACATAACTTATCAATAGGTAAACGAAGTTTATCGATGCAATTTTCAAATTCACAAAATATATCGGCACCAGTCGTTGTTCCTTTCATTGACTGCAGCCCTGCAAGTTCTTCTGTAATTTCAAAGTGGGCGTTGATTTCTCTTACAAATATGAGTAAGTGTGCAGTATCGCTGATATCTGTACTTTCATCCATGGTAATTGAATAAAAAATAAATTTTTGAGTTTTTGTAGTCAGTTGTGAAATTAGATTTTTATCAATATTTTCAATTCTCTCGGTGATTATTTTTCTTGAGAGAGACAGTGACTGAAAATCATTTTTTTTTCAGGGCACATAATATCGCACACATGCACTGCTTTATAAATTCACCATCTGAAAATGCTTTATTAGATTTAGCAATATTATTAGCCAACACATAACTGGCTTTCGTAGCGCATCTTTGAGAATGATTAGCTCTCTGAAATAATTGTTGTTGACTTGATACATTTTTTAATAAATCTTTCGATTTAATTTTTTTCGCTTCTTCACTTAACGATGAGTAGGAGTGGTTTTCATGTTTGCTCTTGAAATGGCGTTGAATGTTATATTCTTTTTAAAACTGCAACAGTTGTATTGCAAAGTAAGCACACAGGTTTTTCTTTAAATAAAGTAAAGAAATATTTCCACGTCCATTCTTCTTTAAAATCTCGGCATTCTGAATCCACTTTTCTTTTTTTAACATCAATTTTAGACGTTACCTACTACGGATGGGAGTTTTGGGGATTACACAAACAATTACTCGAGTCAAAGCGGGTCGTTGCAGATGACTGACTAAATCGCTAACTAAGTGATCTTGGGGGCCTGGAAGTTTTGAGCGAAGATGAGTCATCTGTTTAGGTCGGATGGATTTATCTATAATACTATTGTGTTTTGAATTTCGCCGCAGGTAGTTTTTATGCGGGACGTCACATTACGAAGTAAGAACACGTTCAAACATTCTCACAACGGCACTCTTAAACGGGCCGGATTAAACCTTTCCGCGGGTCGTAGTTTCCCCATCACTGCTTTAGGGTGTTGCCTTAATCTGGTCATATCAATTTGAATATTTAACTCTGATCTTTGATCACCAAAATTATTTATTAAAACTGTTTTTAATGCGGTCTATGAATCGTAAACATGACCGGTAACAATTTCAAGTGCTGCACCTTTTAAACGATCCCCGAGCAGCGGATAAAAGTAATTTATTAATATAAGCGTTTAGAGTTTGATTTTGCCAAAATTGAGTCAAAATATTTTCAACTGAAGGTATATATTCGCTTAGTTCCGAAGGTTTACCTTTAAAAATTGGTATTTCACTGTCGTCACTGTCATTATATGACATTAATTATTTATTATAATTATACCTTATCGAAGTTTATTTATTTATTTTTACGTGAGTAATGCAATGAATAGATTTCATTCACGGTTCCTACGCATAGGTACAGAGTCAGAATGGAAATTAATCAAACGTAATGTATGCGGCAATTATTATTTTCATTTTCAATGCCATAAAGTAATATAAATTCGATGACTTACTGTATTTCGTTACACTTGAGTTGATATGTTCTCGATCACTTGATCCCGATGATAAGGTTCGAAGTTCCGCTACCAGCAAGCTTTCTATGGGCGATGCTTGTCCCTACGACTGGGGTTGGATGTCTTCTTCAGCTAGGTCGTTCCTGCTACCAACACATCTACTTCGGCGACACTTGTCCGTTGGGAGACGTTGGGTTAAGGTGTAAGTCTTCTTTGCGACAAAGTGTAGAAACACACGACTTGATTTTCGAAGGCCTATAATTTCTTCACAAATCCGACACGACTGCGCCAATTTTGTTCGTTTAACGTTAAAAGTAGTTTTTAAAAAAAATTACAATTTATTTCAAAGGATTATAAACTACACTGGAAACTAAATCTTAGAATAAGCGTTATAATTAAAATAGATAAAGTACAATACTGCAGGAAATGCATCAGCACTAGATATATGTGTCTATTATTTACCTATTGCTGAATATTCTATTTATTATACATAACTTTATATGTTTACAATGGCACATATAATTTATTTTGTTATTTAAACACGTTTGGTTTAAAAATCCATAAAGGTTTGAATAAATGATACACGGATACATATTAAGATAATAATGTGTTGTAACCAATATTTCAAC
Source organism: Abscondita cerata (assembly GCA_030710515.1). Taxonomy (NCBI): domain Eukaryota; kingdom Metazoa; phylum Arthropoda; class Insecta; order Coleoptera; family Lampyridae; genus Abscondita; species Abscondita cerata. The sequence continues at coordinate 463,639 of JALBCR010002208.1, forward strand.
ATTATAAGATATGATTACATTGTGTATACACATAGTATAATATACGTTCGTGTCGAACTTTTTTAAAACACCCATTTAACTATTAAATTAATAACACATTAGTATAATATTCTAAGAGTCTTCACAGTATTGATTTTATATGCACTTCAGTTAATAGCTGTTGATGGCAATATGGTGGCACGGAAATACGAGACACTTCGTGCAACGGATAAAAGTGTGTTTATTAACACCTACTGTACTAACTTTTGTAAATATGTATTTGAACAAAACAATTTACTTTTGAAAGAGAACACGAAAATTGTTAATTGTATAGATGCAATCTGTTATGTTACTCGCTTTGAACATAAATACATGTGCATGTGCATGGTACACACTCCACATCAATCAGTATTATGGAACATGTGTAACAATCTATGAAAGCAAAATGTTTTAACAAGCTTGCATAATTTATTACAAATTGAGTTTTTTATATATAGATTGCTGAATATTTAATAGCACATGAATATGATTACTAGATAAAACTATGACTAACACTTGAATTATTGTACTATTTACCACTTTAACAATCCCGAGCCACAACAAAATCAATTTAATCTTTGTAACGTACATAAATAATTTTATTACTGTTTGAAGCATTTTAATATTTTTAATTAATATTTTGAATTAACAATTATTATTGGTGAATTAAGTTATTACAATATATCAATTAAAATATTTTTAAGTTTCTTTATCATTATAATAAATTAATTTCATATTTATTTGCAGTTTTTTGAGGAATAAGAACACTATGTGGCAGTGAAATGTCTGCAAATATTCTTAAAAACTTCTTTTTTGTTACGGTTGGTTATAGTGATAAGAACGAACAAAATAATTGTATAACTATAAACAATAATTTGAAGTTTGACTTGAACTCCGCCCTCCCATTCTCATTCGTCACGAGCCGTCACTGCAACTTTTACTTCAACCTACTTCTTTAGAGATCATCAGAATTTAATTTTTGACATCATCGACACAATTTCGTTGATTTAATTCTGAATTAATTTTCAATTACAGAATACTTAGATTCGAAAATACCGTGCGAGAATGTTCTCAAATTTGTTACGGAATAGGGCCATTTAGTGGCTAACATAACGTTGCATTTGGGGACAATTATTACAAAAAATTTCATTAACGATGCTTAATTGTAGTAATATCCGATATAAATGACACAATTTAATTTTTAAGTTCTAGTATAACTCATTTTTAAAGGCATATAAACATAAAATTTACAAAAAATTTAACCTCCAAATACTTAAAAGTGTAATCTGTCAGTTGGTACCTATAAATATACAAGATAAATTTGAAACAATTAAAAAATACAAATTATAGTTTATTCTAACCATACAAACATAGAATTTATTTTAGTTATTGTCAGATTTTCGTTCTCTGATTGAAGTACCGCAATCTACAATATATGAACCTATGCTTTCCCATATATAACGAAGGTTAAACAAGCATCTTTGTTACCACGATTATGAACAATCAAAATAAATTATTTAATGTACGAACAGAGTGTTCAACTTAATAAATTAGTGTGTTGTTCACTACCATTTGTAAGTCAAAGTTCATCTTTATTACTATTGTTTTGGTTAATAATCAAAAATGTTTTTAAGTCATCGGGAACCTAAAATTGCCTTGCTTATTAAGACAACTTCTTCTTTGAGAGGTGATCTAATAACTTCATTCAACATGTTAACAACGGATGAAAATATTGGTACTGCGATGAAGCATCTACGAAATATAATGAACCCACAGTTAGAGACAACGATAATAATGTTAAAGCAGAAACATCACACATTTACAGCCATGTCCAAATTTTAAACCGATAAAACACAAGAGGTATTATAAAGAAGCTGTAGCACAAAGTTTAAAAGGAATAAGTGACTTCATCAAAACAAGTCTTCAAGAATTGATAAATCTTCAAAGTACAATTTGTCATAAATGAAAGCGTGTTGAGATAATCCCAGTGATTTCACATTTATTAGCAAACGTAACAATTCGACAGAATTTTACTAGTATTTTAATTCTAGAATATTAGTCAGAGGACTGTTGAAACAAAAAGTGAGAGTTAATTATATTTGCCACACTGCAAAGCTAGTAATGCCCCTTACGGCCTTACACCAAGTTGAATATTAGTTATTTTATTTATAGAAATACATTGACATACAAAGTTTTCTACAGATTGCAAATAAATTTATTCTTTTCTAAGGCTAATGTGGTTTACAATTTGTTGATGAAGATTTCTGACAGTGAGTTGGTTGAAAAGAGAGTTATCGACTTTACGGAAAGGTTATTCTATCCTGCTAGTAAGCATCAACGTAAAGCAAGCACTTATTTCACACATTATGATAAAATGCGCATCTCCTCAAGCATTTGTTTCAATACAAATAAATTATGAGAAACACACAATGTATAGGAGAATGTTTCAGATCTGCCAATGCATCTTGGCAGCAATGCAATCAGATGCCGCACAATAAACTTTTTTATTTATCTATGGTACAATGCTTCCGGAGAAACCAATTCAATTATTTATCACCTTATTTATAGTATCAATTATCTAGAATTAGATTAAAAACTAAAAAAATAAGCAATAATTTTTAATCATATACTTACCGAAAACTGCCAACATAAATTTCGTACACAAGTAAATTTATTTAATAAACGTTCGTAATAAATGTAATAAATACTCTTTTAATATTACAATCTGGTCTTAAGATCAATGAGTAATTTTATTCTTGTCTTAAATTGACTACGTAAAAACTCAGACTAAGGTCTTACGCACTAGTACTACTTAGCGTCTGATGATCTAATTCCACACTGGAATTAACGTGTAAACTACCGCACAATACTCTGCTTTTGACTAGTATACTCACTGGGGTAACTTAAACGATTTAGTTCTCTTGAGTCTTCTTATTATATTGGTGTTATCAAGGAGCTGAATCGCCTCAATGTTCACATGGTGAGTCGTTGTTTGTGACTTCTGGGATATTTGAGAATAGTCTGTTCAACTGTGTCCATTCCTAGGTCTCGGTGGAGGTCACTGTTGCGAGCGTACCAAGGTGCATCAGCAATATTTGTTAGTACCTTATTTTGAAATCTTTGAATGATCTGAATATTGCTTTTACTAGCACAACCTCAAAGATGGATGCCGTACGTCCAGACAGGTTTTAATATTTGCTTGTAAAGAAGCAATTTATTGTATGTTGATAGCTTGGAGTTTCTCCCAAGCAACCAGCATATATTTTTTATATTTTAAAGTTAAGCACTTCTTTCTTCTTTACTTGTGGACTCTAGCGTAGCCTTGCGTCGACATTTCTACGTAGATGACTCGGCGTGTAGAATCTGGGCGTCATTAATTCTAATGGGTATGTACTGCTTCTGATTGTTGGTGACATTGACAGACATGTACAGACTTACTTTTATTTATTTGATTCGTCAGGTTTTAGTTCTAGTTATTAATCCTATCGATGGCTGCTGAAGCTTCTCGGCAGTCTCTTTTTTCCGACGGCAATAACTGCTGTATCGTCAGCAGTATTCGTTTGCGTTTTGAAGGATAAAGACAGGATATTGAACCTCGCCGTGCAAACAAGTGATAAGCGGGTATCATTACCCTCGAGTGATATCCGCCGGTCAAGTTACATGACCGTATGTTATCGTGCAATAATGTTCCAGCAAACATCTTTACAACCTACGCCTAATGAAGTGATATTAATTCAACAAAATAATGCGCTTTTCAAAGAAAATAGCGCAACATCGCAGAATTAACAGGCAAATTAGCAAAGGAGAGCGAGTGGATAAAGAAAAAATCTGGAAAAAAAAGGAAAATGAATACATCATTTACCCTACACAAGATAATTCAAAGGCCTCAGAACAAACCCGCTCTAAGGTATCAGAAAAAAAAGGTATCGGAAAAGAACAACTCACAACTAAAAAAGTGCCGCACCCCCACCAACAGTTTGTGGACGGCAGAGTGAACTTCTTTAACCAGTTGTATGAAATTATAGCCAACAAGATGACTGGCTATCAGATTAAAATTATGAATGAACAAAAATATTAAAATTAATGTACCCGATGGAGAATGCTATACCGCACTAACAAAAATGCTGAACAAACAAAACTATTCGTGGCATTCTTATAAAAACAAACAAAATAGCAGCCAGTGTCCCTAACCCCAAGACTTACGCACAGCTAGCGGCAGGAAAACTCAGAAGGAAGTAGTAAAAAATAAACCAACAAGAATTGACAATGAATTTCTCCTCCAACAAATACTAGACAAATTGAACAAAATAGACGAACGTATTTCTAATCTGGAATATCGCACTCAAGGAGAGATACCTAAGACTAGAAAAGGCCAATCAACTTAGGATAATGGAATGGAATGCCAATGGACTGCTGCAGCACCAAGATGAATTGCAAGTAGTCATTGACTTAAAGAAAATTTATGTGTGCCTCATTGCCGAAACTCATTTCACCAGAGAGTCGCACATTAGATTTAAAGGATATAGAGTCTACCATAACATCCATCCAGACAATGTAGCAAAAGGTGAAAGTGCAATAATTATAAAGGAATCTATTTCACACCATTAGGAAATCGGTTACCAAACTAATGAGATACAGGCCACATATGTTATTGTCAAAATTAAAACATATATAGTTATTATCACAGCATTATATTACCGCGATATACTAAAAGTAAGAACAATATATGGACTTTTTGTTTGAAAATATTCAGCAAGCAGCGTGGAAAATACTCCTGAAATCAAAACCCAAATCAAACGGCAATAACTTTACTGAAAAGATCAGGGAACTAATTGAGGAAAAAGAAAAATTAGAAGAATATGGCAGCAGTCTAGAGCACATGTCGATAAAACAGCGTTAAATAATGATACTCAGCAAGTGAAATACAACGTAATAAAAATGAGGCAATTGGCGAATACCTGAGCGAACTCACCAATGATAACAAAACTGACTACGCCCTATGGAAAGCCACGAAGAGATTAAAAGAGCCATATTTCAGAATCCGTTAATCAGAAATGCAGATGGAAGTTGGGTTCGCAATAACTTACAAAAAGCGTACAGATTCGCAAAACACCTAGAGATGATATTTCAGACAAACGATGGAGATGATCCCCAGGAATGGACTGAGTCAAGACAAGAGTACGTCGTTATCAGACATACCTCTCCAAAACAAGTTTCTGATGAAATTAAAAATAACATGAATCCGAAAAAGGTCCCAGGATATGACCTGATTACCGGAGAAGTCATGAAGCAACTCCCAATGAAAGCTATTGTAAAACTCACTAACCTTATCAACACCTCATTCAAACTGAGTTACGTTCCTAAGCTATGGAAAGTAGCAGAGGTTATGATGATTCCCAAACGGGGAAAGTCTCTCCTCGAAGTCTCATCATACAGGCCTATCTCTTTACTACCTGTTATGTCAAAACTGTATAAAAAACTGTTTTTAAAAAGACTAAAACTAGTTATAGAAGAAAAGGAGTTGATCCCCTCCCATCAATTTGGGTTCAGAGAAAACCATAGCACAATCGATCAGGTACACAGAATCACCGATATAATGGAAAAATCACTAGAAAAAAAAAGGTTTGCTCCACCATTTTCCTTGACGTTGCCCACGCCTTTGACAAGGTTTTGCAGGAAGGGTTGTTTTATAAACTGGACTTGTTCCTGCAACGACAACATTCTCAACTTTTAAAATTCTACTTGACAGAAAGATACTTTAGAATTAAACAGGACGATACCTACCCTGAAATAAAAGAAATCAAGGCAGGAGTGCCTCAAGACCACGTACTAGGCCCGCTGCTCTATCTCCTGTAATAAAATAATAACCAAAAACTAAACCCACTAAACACTATTAGCTGTGTTATTGTTAATTATTCAATCGCAAATAAAAAACAACTGATGGCAATTACAAAAAAAGGTACCAACTTAAAATAGAGAACAAAACTATCACTTTCTTTGTCGTAAACAAAGTATAGTCTGCACCTTTGGAATGGCTATTAACTTGTTACAGAATGTACTATTCTAGTGCTTATCTTAATTTTAACGATTCTCTATTTTGCTTTTAATGTGGAGGTAATTTAAACGCCACTCATTCGTTATGAAGAACAAATAAAGAACAAACAATAAATTTACTTTAATTTTAATTACATTTAAAAAAAATACATTAATGATTAGATAATTATTACTCAGAAGTAGTGTCTTTATGGAAACTAAATTAATTAAACTATAAGTTTTGCGACATCTAGTGTCGACTTGTGTTAGCGATCACGTACGCAATTTAATGCAAATTAATTAAGTGCGAATTGGTTGTAGTTAAAGTACCTTGTTGTAAAAACTTGATTTACAATATAAACTTCAAATACACATACTCAATACAGAAACCTCTTTTAATGACTAAAAATATTCAGTACAAAGTTATTAATTCACTTTAGTTAGTATTAAATCAAAAAAGAAGTAATCTAAAATTTGGATGCTCTGGGACTCTCTCGTAATTAGACAGAGACGTATAGTGTATGTACCAAAACCATTAATTAGTAGTAACATGGAAATGAATAATTAACACTTTAGAAATAAAAAAACACTTTAAAAATTATAATCTTAAAGGAAATACGAAGATAAATAAATAATTAGTTTTTGTAACTTAGTTGCAAATTTATAATTACAGTTATGTACTAATGTTCTCCTCGCTTTCGTGAAATATTTATTTTTAAAATAATATCAAGCGAACGGTATTAAGTATAATACTTATTCTGTTTTTCTGAAATTGAAATGAATTCATCTAAATGCTATTCAATATACTGCAATGATTAAGCGCTCCAGACCCCGCGCTAAAAGCTTATTGATAAGAAATGAGATAATTAAAACCGGGGTGGAGGAGGAAAAAAACTAAGAATGATAACCGCAAGTATGAAAGGGAACACAAATGTCTGGTACCAGTACGTAAAAAATACTTTACATACTACAAAAGCTTCAAGAATGCATTCATAGAAAATTATTGGGATGAGACACAACAGGACCAAGTGAGACAGGCCCTACAACGAAAAAAATACGATAAAAGATCAAGAATGAATAGAGATATATTCCTATTAAAATAATACAATGTGGCGAAACATTTCACTACGAGACTATCAGAAGGCGGAATTTCAGAAGGTGAATATTCATATCGAGACTAAATTAGAACAACGAGAACAAAACATCATCGAAAAGCAGGAAGAGACATTTAAACGTGTCGAGGAACATTTTAAAACCATGCAATGATGGTTAGAATTTTTTCACAGTAAATGTGATGTACGGGTTTATTTTTTCAATATAAAGACCCAAAATTTATTTTGATAAACATTTTTCTTAACATTTTCTTTATTTAATTGTGTTATTTTGCTTTAGGGTATTTTATATTTTTTCTTCTACCTTACCGCTAACTACATTCCGTATCGTCCATTGTGACAAACTGTTGCTGTATTTTCCTTATATCACTCATGCAAGATTTTTGAGGAGGTATAACCGAAGATTTTTGCAACGGCAAAATTAGTATTTTATTTACCTAAATTGTTTTAACGTTTTCGTTAAATAACGTGAAGGGTGTAATCTTTAATTTGAAATTTATTTAAAAATTAAATTAATGTTGAGTTCATATCTACTTGTAAAGAAAATCGATCCAATTCCTTATTGCATATTTATACTTAAAATATTTAGTTTTGCAATTCACGTATTTACTTCATGAAAAATTATTTACTTTTCATTTATGTAGAACCCGTTAACTTTCGTTTGTGTAATAAATTTTGTTTCTTAAAATCATGTATTTTCGTAATTATCTATTTATCGTTGGCTTTTTACATTCTGGCCAAAAATTCAAATGTTATGGTCCCACACGGGTGGTGGGTGGGGGTCTGTTTGGCATAATAGTGTTAAATTAGAATGCTGTCAGATGAATAAACTTCATTGAGTTTGTTATCAAAAGGCAGCGTTTGTGTAATTTCAATTTTAGTTCTTAATTTTATTAATCGCTCCTTGAACATTAGGACGATTTTATTGTTATGGGTACTATTAAATTAATGGGTTATATTAAATGTGTCTTCCTCTACATTAGTCTAGTATGTATACTCCCTAATTGGGTAAACACATTCCAAATACGAGATGTGTCAATTAAATTCCGAGAACGTACCTGGTTAAATTGGTCACATTGAGGTTTCATAGTATATCGGACGTCTGGTTAGTTTTTACTGGCGTTCTATCAAAAACAAGTTCTTTGACTAACTCACAGAAGAATTGACTGGCTAACTTTTGAATTAACTTGCTGTGATCAATTTTTGATCATCACTTTTAAAGAACTCCTACAAAAATTACGGCAGGTGTATGGAGATGAGTGTCTGCCACAATCACGTGTGTTTGGTCTAAGCAAAACGAAAGCAAGGATGTCAAAATCACGGCTGAAGGTAATGTTGATCTTTTTCCATATCAATAGCCATATTTAATACGTTTCCCCAGAAAACCACCAGTGACTGGAAAGTTCTGTGTTATCTGAACCTAGCTATTGGCTTCCCTGACCAACTTGTAACATCTCATTCCGCATGCACTCTACAACCCCGAATTGGGGGGGGGGCCCCCATGAATAAACTGATCTATGATTATTAGGCCCATTTCTAACCCGATCAACCAAATAATTTTTCCAGTTCACTATCGTTTTTTTCATTGGGCTATTTGTTCTCTTGCGTAAAATGATTTCCTGACTTGTATTTTATGTTCTTATTTACCTTCTATAATATTTACACACTTAATTCACTATTACATATGAATACTAAGGTGGGTAAGGGTTGGCATGTTAGGTTGCAGTAAGTTTTTCTAAACCTTGGAAGCAAATGCTTTGCCAAGACGAACCAATCCATAATTGCACACGATTTCGTCACCTCACTATACTGATCTTCTGAGGCACTATACATAATACTTACATCACAATATAATATTAAAGATGACCATGCAATAAATAAATAAATCTGATTGTCCTATGAGTCTGTTAATAGAATCACAGAAACTTCGTAATTTTTGGTTCACCTGTAGTATTTCATTTCCCCGGTATTTAACATATGGAAGAGAATCGACTCACGCCCTTATAAAAATTAAATGCCTGTTATTTATTAAACACTTCCATTTTGTTGCGTTTAACATCTAGTACTCGAAAATCTTTCTGTTTTGGTGACCTAGTTGCAGTCTGTTTTGACTTGTAAGGTCTGATGGAAACAGGAAACTTTTGATTTCATGCCTTCTGTCGCGATAATCATACTAGGTATTTCTTAAGAATAATTATTTCTACGGCAGCTAGTGTTGACTCGTGTTAACGATCACTTACGTAAATCCATTCGCATTACCCTTTAATGCAACAGTTTCCGTTGCAGTTTGTTTTTTGTGATCTGTCCCTCCATCAGCTACCTGGAAAGGTCACTAATACGGAACGAAACGTCTGTTCTCTGTTAACAATTGTATGTGGTGACGTTCGTTTGGCCGAAAAACCAACCTTCACTTTAACTACCATTTTTACATATGTCAACCTGCGGTTTCACATGAACTCAGTAATACAAAATTTCGAAAACTTAACTATAGCTAATGTTCAAACTGCGAGCCATTGTTGTCTATGCGTAACTGGCATCGTTTGCTCACACTATTTACTACCCGAATTAGCACATCTTCACGAATATCAAAGAGAGCTTGTCTAATTCGGTCCTTTAGCTCGTCTACGGTTTGTGGTATTATTGTAAAAACATTGTCTTTTAAATCACTCCACAGAAAACAGCGGCCCCTCATTTAGTTCAAACAATGTCTAGTCTGATTGGCGTTATGGGAAGGAGCACCGTCTTGCTGAAACAACATATTCTGCCTTACAATCACTGGTAGTTCAACAAGGTATGTGGCTAAGTCGTTAGAGAGGAGACGGATATAACGCTCGGTTATTAGGGTACCGTCAATAAAAAATGGGCCCAAAACATCCCCTCAAGGATACCGCACCAAACATTAACTCCGAATCTTCTCTGAAAATTGCGCTCCCTCACTTCTTTTGGGTTTCGTTGCTCCACCGATAATGTTTATTTCGATTAAACATGCTGTCGTTGGTAAAAGTGCATTCGTCGGATCACAGAATTTTCATGGGAAAAGTAGGATTTTCTTGGCATGAGTTTAAAAAACCGATTTGAGAAGGTTAGTCGTTTGCAAGTAAGTAAGTAATATGATGTAGTGTGCCTTATAAGGACATAATTTATGTTTTTTCAAAATGTGATGAACTAGACTAACAGATGTGATAGTGTTACGTGCAATTTCACGAACTGAGGTTGTGGTGTTTCTTCGACGTTTAGTAACACGTCCAATTCTAAATTTTGGTTTCGAATGCGACGATTTCCTTTTACTTTAATAAAGATCTAGTTGTCCGTAAACGTTCCTCCAATTTTTCGAACTTACGACGGTTGGGTGCAATTTTATTGGGAAAACGATCAATATAAAGTCTTTGCGCTTAAACACTGTTTTTTACACTCAAATAAGAAAGGAGAGAAAAGGGAGAGGAAAAAGAAAAAGAAAAAAAAAAAAAAAAAAAAAAAAAAAAAAAAAAAAAAAAGAAAAAAAAAAAAAAAAAAAAAAAAAAAAAAAAAAAAAAAAAAAAAAAAAAAAAAAAAAAAAAAAAAAAAGAGGAAAAAAAAAAAAAAAAAAAAAAAAAAAAAAAAAAAAAAAAAAAAATAAAAAAAAAAAAAAAAAAAAAAAAAAAAAAAAAAAAAGAAAAAAAAAAAAAAAAAAAAAAAAAAAAAAAAAAAAAAAAAAAAAAAAAAAAAAAAAAAAAAAAAAAATTTGTAGCATATCCACTAGTTCATTAATGTTTTTCCATTTTTGAATGAGTAAAAATTTCATAGTACAGTAAAACATTTAAATAGCGCTCACTCCACATTTGCTGCAAAACTGACTGGTATATGTAGGTGGCCGTTATTGGGAGGAAAAATATTATTTCTAGCGTTGTTTATTAAAATCTTTTAAGTATGGAACATAATACGGTTCGCTAGAGGGTACTATAATATCTGCATTACAAATAATTATAAACGTGCTGATGCAATATTAAATAATTAGACGATATAATAATGGAAGAGTTGTACACATTGAATACATAATACATACATTTACATAGTATGTACCTATTTTTCTAATTGCTCGTTACATATTACAATAATTAATTACATACATATATACATACCATTAAATTACATTTTTGTGAAATATTTTTTGTATTGAGGTTTGTTTTACATTTTAAGTTTAGTTTGTAAACAGAAGATTCACATTTGATAAAATTTGAAGTACTTTGACCGCTAACTCACTCTTATCTTTAGAAAATAGAAAACTTTGCACATCTCTTAGTTTTTCACACACTTCATCCATATCTTTAATGTTTGACATAAAAACTTCTGGATTCTTCTGCACCACTTTCATTGTTCGAATCACAGCCTTCACTATAGTCTAATTCATGTTATATCTTGAATACTTAAATTGGGGCTTTCGGTCAAAATATCACAATAAATAGATGCATAATTTTCAAGGTTACACGTTGATTACCTTCTAGTAATACAGGGAAAAGCTGAGCTAGTGGAATTTCGTCTTCTTCATCGAAATCCTCTTGCAGGACCTCTTCCGAACATCCATTAGCAAAACAATTACCAATTTTAATAGGAAAAACGTTTCTCCAGGCTACTGATATCCAAACTAAAGCGCTGGTTAAATTGATGCTTTTTTCCGTATTTTCAAAACGACGTTTGGTATTTATGAATGTTAGCAGCCTTTTGATTAAAAACTTCTTGTATGCCATCTCAAAGTTTTGGATAATTCCTAGATCCAGTGACTGGCAATGGGATGTGGTGTTTGGAGGTAGAAAAACAATGTTCACATTTTCAAGAGTCATTGTGGGATGAGACGTGGCATTATTCAGAAATAATAAGACTTTTCTATTTTCTTTTTTCATTTTTTCATCAAATTTTTTTAGCCAGGAAGTCATAATCTCTACCGTCATCCAAGCTTTTTTATTAGATACCCATCCTAAGGACACTTTGTTAATATGAGAGCCTTTAAAGCATCTTGGGTGTTTACTTTTTCTAATGATTAACGGATTTTCCTTATCGCCTTCCATACTCGTACAAAATAAAATTGTCAATCTTTGTTTTGCAGCTTTTTACCACTACATTTATCGTTTTTAAAGAGAACGTTTTGTTTGGCATCGCAATGTAAAAAGTCCGGTCTCGTCAGCATTGTATACATTTTTTTTGTAAATACTCCTTCAATATTACTGACAGCTTTGCTTTCCAAGCTTCAACAGTGTCTAGGTTAATATCAGCTGACTACCCTCACAAATTGTTTTAAAAGGTTATGTTATGTCTTTGACAAAATTTCTCAAGTCACCCATTTGAAGCTTTAAAATCCGTCATTTTTAAATTTTCCGCAATTTCAATGCTTTCTCTTTTATTAAAGGTCCAGATATAGGGATATTTTTATTCCTAGCTTTACAAAACCAATTGTAAACTACTCGGTCAATTTCTAAACTTTCAGTTCTAGGAAATTCTCTTCTGCTCTGTATTGGAACCTTTTTCAAATAGCTTTTTTAAATCACATTTGTTTTTAAAATATCGTTAACTTGTGTTCTTTCACCACTAAATTCTTCGGCCAACTTTCTAGCACTGGTATTGAACTTTTCACTTTCCACAATTTATATCAATTTTCTCTTTGACAGAAAAACGTTTTCTTTTTAGCGATATTATTGTACGTCTATAGTGACAGCACTGTGGAACATACTAACTCAAACTATGTACGCAAAATACGATTTTTGGGGTGAGCTTAATGAGACCTTTTAATTGCTCTCTCTGTAATGACAGTCTATTGTAAATCGACAAATTCTTTAAATCCGTTCTTAATTACTAGTAATTACTTAAGTCTCACACAATGAAATAATTATATATTATGCACAAGTTGTACTCTAAGCTGTTGTCTACTAATGACCTTACTTAAGAATAGCCACAAATGAGAGGTAGAATTACATGTATTTTTCCAAGAAAGTTTACAAATAAGTGGCCGTGGCCATTATCGAGAGGTGGTCGCTATTAGGAGGGTCAGTAATATGGATATTTCCGTATAATTGGTTTTGAAAATAGAGGTTTTACTGTATAACCCCTTCCAAAACTATACACCGTTGAAAAGTACTTAAAATTCTCTACAAGAAGAAGCCAAAAAAATGATATCCTTCAATTTAAAAAAAAATATCGATGACGTCATCACAAACAAATGAAGGTGATTAATAACAATTGCTTTTCGCCAAGTTGTAACTAAGAGTGTCCTATTTAATAATATGTATAGTTTGTTGAAGGTTAGATTACAAACAAAGTCGCTATACTCTTGGGCCCTTTTTGTAGAACAGACTGTATATGGCATGAATACCGTATAGGCGAATGTTGAAAACCAAATAATAAATTGATGCAATATATTGCCTTTGTAGCATTCATTCATTCAGCATATTGCCAGATACCTACTTTTGAAGGGTGTGGGTCTTTCAGACCCTAGGAAAACTATATCTGTCTACTTACATTACGTGTATTCAATTTTCTTCTAGTAGAATTTGTATCATTACTTTTAAATTGGTCGCAACCATCTGATTATTTGTATTTATTTGACAAAATTAGTATGATTTTGAAATCATATAAATAAGTTATTTTAATTGTGGCCCATTCACTTCGCTTGTGCTCTCGTTATTGTACAAAGTATAAATTTGTGTAAAATATTTTTTTATTCAATAACTTTGTTTTTGATTGATTGTAATTGTTGGGTAGTACGCTATCGGTGCGATGAAATAAGGTTCTACGAAGTTCAATTTAAACAAAAGCGAGTAAACTTTATTTCTTATGCCACGAACTCACCTGTTCCACTTGCATTACAACTAGCAATTAATATGGAAATGTAACGAATTACATTTTGCAAACTATTTTAATTTATTTAACTGTACCTGGTTAAGTGGCGTCTTCGTTGCATTCCATTTAGAGGATAAACTTTTGTAATGTGTGTGCCTCATTGAATTGAATACTAATGTGCTTCTAGTTAAAATGAAGTAAGAACTTTTTTACTGTAAAAGTTACAAATGTAGGATAATGACTCCTCTAGGAGTACTAATTAGTCTTCAGTATAAAAAAATGGATAAGGAACGTTAAAATTATGTAGATGTACTATAGTCTAGGGACGTCGGTATACACAATTTGCATTTCTGGATAAAACGGAATTGTACTTGCTGCTCTTTTGATTCTTATTATCTGAATTTCAAAATGTTAACCCTCTAAACAATCATGCAAAATGAAATTTCCTTTGTTTTACGAACTGTTTGCTAAATTTCTGAAACGCCTTTCATTTAATAAAAATTTAATTTAATACTCTTGAAACTTTACACGAGTATAAATACTACAAAGCCTATATTATTACTATAAGATCATGTCCATATATCATGTTCGTATATAATACGAAATAAATGCCGCAATTTATTCTGCTGTATTTTCATTTTATCGTGCCATATGCTTTACAACGTTATATTGAAACTGTGAATCGATATAAATACATCCAATCGCTTACGTATACGAGTTATAGTGCTCTAAAGTATATCATTTTAGTTTTCTATAATATCTTGTTAAAGAAATAAATGTGTGGAAGAGAATATAACCCTTAATTTACAACCGTTTTAAAAACAAAACCGTAAAACAGCGATAAAAGAAAGCGTTACATAGATTTATATACTGTAAATGCAAATGTATTAATCTAAATTCATGGTACTAATAACCGGCAAGTTTTTCTCGTTACCGTTAAATGGAAGCTTTTTTTAAATACGCCCCCGTTTTAGGTATTAATTAATTTTTATGTTCCTATAAACAATTAATTTAAAGGACTAAAATTTCTACTCGTTAAGGCTCAAGCACGATTAAGTTCCCCCACATTTTCAGTAAACCATTATATTAATTAATACATACGTTAATTGCGAAATTCGAGACACGGCCATTTGTGCAATCAACTGTGTACGTAATAATTCACTGAAAGCGGCAGTCCATACGAGCGATAACGTTTTTATTGTACCCGAGGTTAATTGTAGCGATGTAGAAATTCTGTTGTTGGTAGTTTAAAGTTCAAAATAAATACTAAAAAGCTATTTACTTGTTGTATTTTGGTAATGTATACTATTTACACATAGAACATCTATATGTGAACAAACTATTTCTTTCTGAATTGTTAACTTAAACGGGGGTTGTTTAATTAAACGCATCTATTTTTTTAAAGTGTAATTATTAAAATACTTAGATATCAAATTAAGCAAATTCTTTTATAGGGAGCCTATTCAAACTAAAATTTACATGCGTGACTAATTTGAAAAATTGCATGTATTTACACAGTGAAACGTAAGTACTCGAAATTAATTCTTTTCATCTACTTTCCTTTTTAAAGATGACTCCACCATATACCTTTTTTGTTTGATTCGATAAGATAGTTTTAAGAGTATCTTCCAGAATATCATTTATACAAGAACAATTATAAAAGGAAAGGAAACTTTTATTTGAACTATTTTTTTCTAAAACGCAATTTTGTTTACGTCCTTTTCGAGTTTTAGTCTTAAAACGCGACTAAGGGAGAAGTACGTTATATGGTTCGATGAGACGGGTATAAACCCAGATACTTAATCTTTATCTTCGTCTAAAGCTAAACAGTTAGGTATAATTACACGTTTACCTTTTCCAACGGCTTAAGATTATCGTTAAACTGTTTTAGGGAACTTCCCGAATTTTAAGGTCAATAATAAATTACGGTATATTTTAGAAATCAGTTATTTAATCTTTTTGTATACCAACGGTACTTATGTGTACGGATTCTGTTTATTCTCACAAATACCGTATCAGTAAATAATCACATCAAGACCATATTTTTTAGTTCTTGGGCACAATAAATTAATATTGAAATTCTACAATACGAGCAGCTTTGCAAAAAAAATGTGGGTGTTTTTTTTGAAGACCATACTTTTAAGTACCTCTGGGTGCTGAACGGTATGTCTATCAAAATAAAACTGGGTACTGATGACAATAAAAGGAAAATAAAAAGAAAAGTCATTTTTTAAACGTTTATTTCGTGGCAAAGCAGTTCTTCTTTCCATTACTGCAAAGAAATACTCCACAAGATGTAATGGCCAAAAACTGTAATTTAAGAATATATTTAAATTGTATCGGCTAACGTTCAGGTAAATGCTACCGAGACTCTAAGGGGTCATGGGAATGTTTGCTTTTTGGTTTATGTTTTGTTGCTTACCTTTATAGAGATGCTTCGCAACTAAAATCCTAAATAATAACGAATCAATGGGCGCCAGCTTATTTATTTAGGGAAACAAGCAAAACCTTTAAAGGAATAAAAACAAATTTCAACCAAAAATATAAATCTAATAATCAAATAAAATTCAGCATTAAATAATAAACAAAACACATTGACATTCCTCTAGTAATGAATTGACTTATACTGACTTCCAAAAAAATTGCAACACCTAGAAGTTGTTGAACGATTTTAATGAAACGTCTATTTTCATTAAACAAAGTGATGATTAAAATTTAAAAACAAAAGAACAAAAGCTTAAAAAGTTTTTTCAATAATGAGTTGCTCCGCCACTATTTGTAATGCACTCATCTAGACGGCTTGGCATGCTATCAATCAAGTGATCTATAGCTGCTTGTGGTATATCATCCCAAGCTTCTTGAATCCGTTGCTGAAGATCGTGTAAATTATCTGGAGAGTGCGGTAAATTACCCAGTCGCCTACCAATCATATTCCATACATGTTCAATTGGCGACAAATCAGGCGACCGAGCAGGCCATGGGAGGACGGCAATGTTAGATTCTTCCAAAAACCGTGTTGTAGCCCTTGCCGTATGAGGACGCGCATTATCCTGCTGGAAAATGGGATTTTGCAGCCCCTGAAGATATGGAAGGCCAACTGGTTGTAGCACATTAGCAATGTAACCAGCTGCGTTAAGGTTGCCGTCAATAAAGACCAAGGGTGATCTGCTACCATAACATATTGCACCTCATATCATAACTCCTTGAGTGAGGGCTGTGTTGCGTTCCACAAAAAATGTTGGATTTTTACGTTCTCCACGCATCTGTCTGACCGTCCTACGACCATCGTGAGCCTACAAGCAAAATCGGGACTCGTCACTAAACACAATTTGATGCCATTCTTGCGCCCAATTAACCCTTTCGTTGCTCTACTCTAGTCTGCGTAAACGGTGAAGTGGTGTAAGAGGAAGACATAAAAATGGACGATATAAACGCAACCCATAAGATCTTATCCGCCGATAAACATATGACATTGACATCCTAAGTCCTGTACCTATCATCCAATTGATCGAGTTGAAAATCTATCTCTTGTGGCCAAAACCCTTAAGCGAAGTTCTTTGCGATCTGTAGTCCTTCGAGGACGTCCAGATCCACGGCGACGATGTTGAACCCTTTCCTCGGACCGTTTAGACCAACATCTCAATACCGATGAAACATTTCGGTTTACACGACGAGCAATTTCTCTAAGCGAAAGACCGGCCTCTCTCATACCAATAATACGGCCACGTTCAAAATCACTTAATTGGACAAAATGTTGATGTTGACGTACTCTCGGCATTGTTTTCAAGTTCAGAATGAAATTGTGAAGAAACAACAACAATTTGCAAACTTGACAGTTACTAAATGGTCTAATACTTCAAATTTATTGTTACTATGTTCTATGGAAACAACAGGCAAAAAACAGAAACTACTGGCTAGATTTTATTCAAATTTTAATCGTCACTTTGTTTAATGAAAATAGACGTTTCTTGAAAATTTCATTAAAATCGTTCGACAACTTCTAGGTGTTGCAATTTCTCTGGAAGTCAGTATATAAACTACGGTATCAAATGAAAGATTAAATTTTTTTCAATGAACTTAAAACTATGAACGTAAAAACGCGAGGATCCTTTACAAGCGTTCAAAACGTTACTAAACTAAAATAACTTATTAAAGATATTGAACTGTAAATTCGACTTTAATTAGTCAAAAATTAACTTCAATGCACGGAAAGTTCGAAGAATTGTTAATATTACGAAAGCACTTACTTGGAGTTCGTTGTGTTAAGATAAGGGACGTTGAATTTTGTCGAAGCTCGAACAGGTAATTGGGTTGACCTTGGTACTTTGTGTAAACGAAACTGCACTTAGAATAACCTAATGCATACGCAATTTTCCATAAAACGAATTTTCTTTCTCCCATAAATTAATAACGAAGTGGATAGTCGATTTTTCATCCATGGAAACGTAGAAACCGAACGTACAAAAAAGGTAACGAATATTCTTCAATTTCGGGACGCACGTTTATTCTTCTGAATCAAACTTTTCTTTAACGGAACGTACACAACACCAAAAACGTAGATCGATTCGCTATAAAGCTAATCTATTAATTCAAACTTCGTTTTACTCAAACCGAAACAGATAAAAACGTAAAACGTACTTAACAACGGCGTGCTTCTTCTACTCGGTCGCCATTATTAGCCTTCTTCTTGCGGGAAAAGTTGCTAGTCATGATGCATTGAATGCAAACTAGCGGGGGAAATGCGCGCCTTATTTAAATATAAGTAGCGATCATTTTGGAACGCTACAAAGAATGTGGTTTTAATTTAAGGGTATTTGCGCTGCACATTTTACATCTGCCTTGTTTTTTAGAAAACTTGACCCAATGGTTGCCCAAATTGCCTTTGCGGATACTAATAGGAACGCCTCCTCCTTTTTACTTGCTGAAATCCAGTAGTAGAGGTGCGCTTACGTTTACTACATTGTTTAGATTAAATTAACCCTAGAGCTATTTCGCGACGAAATGATAACAAACTGCAGGCTTCGTCCAAGTTATAACATTTTTTAGCTATTACCTACGCATTTCCAAACGCTATTTCCAGAAACAGAAAAAAGAGTCTGTGATTTCTTTGATTTCCGGTCGGCGACATATGTGCCGCGTAACTGACAATGTTGGTCTACACCCCCCATGTACTGATTGTAATGTTTTATTACAAATGGTGTTTTCACAGTTATTTTTGTGCCAGATTTATGTTGTCTAAGTACACTAGTTTCTTCCACACCATGAAAATTGGACGCAATTGTGATTATTGTCTTTCCAATTGAAATAACTAACGTCAGTGTTTTGAAACTCTCCAGTCGAAATCACTTCTTTCGCCGAGATTGTAATCGAAAAACTTTTCATCATTTATTTGGTTTTTGCCTTGATATACATCAAAATGTTTTACAAAGCCGTATTGATCTGATAAGAACCAAATTTTATACCAGCGTTTCACCGGCTTCATGGGATTGTACTACTTCAAGCAGTTTCTTCCTTTGAATGTTATGATTGATTCGTCGACACTAAGGGCTCTGGTGTCATAATAATGAAAGTAAAATTGTTTGTTTAGAGTTGTAATGAACGACCTTAATTTATACAACTTATCTTTATTTCCTGGAGTCAATAATCTATTATCATTAACATAAAGATATTGGAGAATTTGTTGAAATCGGTTTGTAAATATATTTTCGAATATTGTGGGAACATTTAAATATTAGGTACTTGATTATACCCCATGACGAAGTTTATCCCTATAAATGTAAGTAACTTACTTTTGTCAAGGTTTAGGGTTTTGCCCCATTGAACACTATATAGGTTATACTGATTTTATTTTATTACAATTCCTTTCTTTAAAAAAATTACATTCATAATAATAATTTCAAAATTGCTTATATCATGAAGTGATTATTCATACGAGTTGTTTTTACTAAAGTTATTTTTAATGAAAGTGTTTTTGTTTGAAGGGGTTATTGTTTGGAGTTGGTGTTGCTGGAGTGGTTTTGACCGGGGTGGTGTTAACCAGGGTGATTTTTACGAAGTTAATTAAAATTTTAATTACTATCTAAATGTGAGATAAAAATATAGAGTGCCGTTAAAGAAACTGTACACAAGTGGCTGTTTACTTGTTTTGTATTTTAATTTAATTAATAATAGCTCTTAAATACACAACTCTAATGGTGTAAAATATTTAATGAAGTTAAAAATAAAATATATGTTCAGTATCTTGGATGAACTACTATTAGGTACAAGCGATTGTGGTGCCACCATCTCATGGACAGTTGACATCTCCTAAGAAAAATAATTTGAGAAATCTGTTGTAAGTCTGATACCGGCTCATCAACATTGCGAAAAAGCTAAGCGCATTTTTAATATAATATGTCGAATTCCTGCTAAGCAGTTGGCGCCAAATAAACATTAAGGCCAGGTTCAAGATGACCCAATATCGTTTTGATCTTTGAAAGTATTTACAAATCTTTTTGGAAACGGCTCACAACACCTTTAAACTTATAAACAACTTGCGAGCATGTTCCGACTGACTTCGTACATGTTTTGCAAATTTTTATCAATCGAAAATTCCCCTACGACAACGTAAGTGCATCTGTTTTTGGTTTAAACTTTTAAGTAAAATTATGTCAATCACATCAACCGATTCAGAATCGAGTCTACTTTTTACATTTTTTAATTTCTTCTTTATTTTTTCAAGAGTACTTAGGCGAGCATTTTTACATAGAGTAAATGCATCTTTTTTAGTTTAATCTTTTATAGAAACTTATGTCGATGATATCAATCGATTCAGAGTTTTCTCCTCTTCCTAGTTTACTTTATACATTTTTATTTTTTTCATTTAGAAATTTAAAGTACAAACTTTACAGAGTAGGATCATTCAAGATTACCCCTAATCAACTTTTATCCTACCTTAAAGCCCATTTAGTTTTTTCTAAATATTTTTAATACGGTCCATGTATTAACCTTTCAACATTTGTCTCGTTTAACTAAACATGTACGTCTCACCTTCACCGGGATTTGAAATTCCAAAGATCTTTTAAAGTGGTTAGACTTTAGACTTCTAATCGACCGAAATCAATTAATCAGTTAATCGAAACAACAGTTGGCCGAAGCCGCAATTTACCGGAAAAAGTGTGACGAAAACATTTACCGAATAGCAACATATTTACATTACATACAATATCATAATCATAATCGTTAGCGTTTCCTACAATGTCAGATTGTTCACAAGACGTTTTTTGTAGAAGCACAATCTCTATTCCTTCTACGGTTGCTCGGTGGCTCTTTTCCACTGATCTTTACTCTATTTGTAGTTAATAAAGACTCTGTTCTCTTTTCAACGCTTCTATGAACTTCCAAATGTTTGGATGTGTTGAAGAAATTTGTTGGCCAAAACTTGTCGTCCATCGGCAGAGTTCTTGGTTTTGGGTAAATCTTCATTCACCCCATTAGATTTTCTTCACACAATTGCTCAAAGACGTTGACCACATTTACCATAGGAACCAATGCAAGAGCAAGAAGCATTCACATTCTTAGTGCAAATTGAGTCCCTCTGTTTAGACATGACGGAAAACACTTTGGAAAAAATGGAAAAAGTAACCTCTAATTCTTGTCTCTGGAAAAAAACGTCTCGTACGGTGCTGTGCTCATCATCGTAAGCTCAAAATCTATAACTATGCTTGTTGGAAATACCCTAGGTACAAAATCTTTTTTGGGTAATCGTATATAAGTTGCTTCAGACTTATCAGGTAATAGCGCATATACTAATGGTTATGGTATTGTTGTATTGTAAGCCATGCACCGTGTATAATTGGAAAAATAGTTGGGGAACATTTTAAATGTGCCATCTACATACCAATGCGTGTATTGAGCCAATAATGGCATATTATTTATTGCCGAAAGAATTAATATGCTTTAGAATCGTACAACAAAAACTCTTCTCCATATTCCGTAATTTGGGGATACCAAGGTTTTTCCAATGCCCAGAGATTACTAGAGCATCATCATGTCGTATTCGTACGTTTTTGAAGGTTGAAAAACTGCCCTTCAGAAAGTTAAAGGTGTTAGGAACACAATGTAAAGTTTTATACAAAAATTAGTTATAGTATAACTATTCCCTAAACAATGTCATTATTTTAATACATCGCATTAAAGAAGATTTTAGACATCTCCGAAACCATTTCTAATTAGGCGAACCGGCTTTTCTGCATTTATAACTTCTTAATACTACCAAAATGAGTCACCACTCTTAAACCTGCACAAAATGCAAAGGGAAGACCAAAAATAACCTTTTGATATGGCACGACGTTTGAATGTTTGACAAAAGTGTTATTTCACGAGTTCGGTAAATACAAATAATGTTTTGGTCAAACTGTTTTCGGTAAATTGCTACTTCGGTTAATTAATTGTCGGTCAATTGTATTCGGTCAATTGACTTCGCCCCTGTGATATGTGTTTTTGTGTCAGTGGTCAGTCCGTGGCGACCAGTTGTTTCGCGGTCAGTCGACAGTGGCAAGTTGGCGGCGCCCAGTTGTTTTAGGCAGGGTGGATATGGGTAATCATTGTGAATATTTTTCTTTTTATTAATAAGTCATCCGTAGTACGAATTTTCTTTTTAGAGTGTCATAATCTTAACAGAATGTGCATGATTGAAATAAAGCATTGATATATTCATATTAACCGACATTTAGCAGGTTATTCGATGAGAGATTCTCAGTTAACCGCGTGGCAATTTTTATATTCTTTCACAGTATTTTTCGTAGGGTTATCAGTACTCAAACTTGTAGATTTTGATTGATCTGTAATCGACTGTAATATTATAAGATTTTAATTAATAGTTGCATTTAAATTTGGAATGCACAGGAACTTGCAGATTTAAATTTCTAATAACATGGGTAGTATTTAGAAATTCAAAGATTTATTAACATAAATAAAAAGTAGAAATTTTAAAGTTATATGTCGGAAAAAGATATCGGATAAATGTCCACCGCGACCACTACTGCACTTTTTTAAAATTATCGATGAGTTTATCACATATATGCAAGTGTAGACTCTAAACCCCAAAGAAAAAATCCAGTCACCATAACGAGAAATCACACGGCGAAGGGAATTTCTGCTACAGTAAATTTAGAGTTTCCCTGACAGTGGCCCCCATTCTTGAAAGTAAAGATTATTGATGTCCATATCTTCCAAACGAGGTCATTGCAAGTTATTCAAGTTACCTTATTTGGAAATAATGTAACATTTAGATCTACAAGTTGCTTTAGGATATCCTATAATATTTTAGAATAAATTGTTCGAGAGTAACAGTCTGATTAAACCACGAAAGCTCGAATACTTAACTCTTTGATTATTAATGACAACGTGGAGATAAATTGCAAAATATACGAGGACTTTAATAGTAATAAAAAAAATTTATTATGGTGCCAAATTTGACTAGTAAATAATTCTACCCCAATTTTTACTAAACATGTACGATTTATGTTTCTAAGTATAAGTATTTAGTGGGTTTTAATTTTGTCAACTGTTTTAAGTCGTAGTCGAGTAAGTTCGACAAAAATAAATAATACATGAAAATGGTGTTTTTGTTGAAATTGTCGTTTATGTTTAGGACTGGTTTGTACTTTGCAGTTTATTAAATTTTCTGTGATGTAGGTCTGATTAATATCCGGCGATGTTGTAAAACTATGACCGTAACTTCGTGCAAACTGAAAACTATGCGTACCTGGTCTTCCACAAAGTAAGGGTAAATTAAAATAAATGTATATAAGCTGAGAATACTGAAGGATTTGATGACCTAATTAAACAAATAGCCTTTTACAAAGTTTCTGTTTAAATGTAGGTATGTATTTCTAAGATATACGTTGCTAAACTTTTTAGGTTACAAAAAAATGCATTTGTGTAACACAAATATTTTTAAAATTGTGTCATAGATTATAAATTACGGTTGAGAAAAAAAACTTTCTTTTTTTAAGGAAAATGATAAAATTTAATTTTATCTTAATATAAATTTGCATTTCAAACACTAAAACTGAATTAATTGCTTTTCTGTCTGTCTATAAGGGAAATTAGAACATTCCGTCTCTTTTTACTTTTACGAAGCAATTAAAGAGGAAGCGTTAACGTTTTTACGATTTCTTGGAACATTCAGAAAATTTTGTGAAGTTCCAATATCAATAGTCGAAAGTTTTAAAAGGCGTCGTTTAATGCAATTACATTTGAATAAAATCTCTGTTTCTTAAAAACTGCTGCGTATACTGAAAATCTAGTTACAACTTAACTGAAATCTGCTTTGTCCGCACTCAACTGGATTGCGGAACAAAAAGTGCAGATTGTGCATCAAAATATCAGCTCGGCAACAATTTAACTTACTGGAAAATTAGGAATTCTAATTAGTACTTACCGCTGTAAATCTCTTTTCCTCAATTACTCAGTAATTTTAGTTAAAAAAATACGGTTCGTTTTATTTCTAATCTGTTCATTGTTCTGCTCAAATGAAATCCGCTGATTATTCTTTTGTTACAAAAATTTGCATTAATTAGCAAAAAATTATTCGTCGTTTAATTTTAATTTAGGTTTAACGTAAGATTATAATTTAAAAAGGCGAGCAGCTAGTTAAAAACGTTAGAAGCAACAAATTTAGTATTTATTCAAAAGTGAGTTTGTTGGCTGTAGCTAAAGAGGGGTAATAAGTTATGTATAATTACGTGCGGTAGATGCTGTTACGTAAAACCTAAAGGCAAAAGGATCAACGTGTCTTATGAGGAATTTATAAAAGGTGTGCATGTACAGCATTCATTATGTGTACCATTTGACGTTTGAAAGCATAAGTACTTTCCCTCCGAGCTTTGATGCGAGAGTTTTAGAACGGTGTTATCATTCTATATATAATGGAAATGAAAAGCTGTAAAAGGCAAACTTATTATACTGTGAAACATACAAACATTTACAACAATATTACATTTAAAAGAAATATAGCTTTTACGCTTAAGTTTAAAACGTATCTTAATCTTAGACTTAGACACACGTTAAGTAACTTTAAATATTCAGAGACAAGTTTTAAAGGTTTCTGCTTAAAAAAAGAATTTAAGAATACCTGGCTCCATTAGATCTCATCTAATATTTAAACCAATTTTTAATTTTAATATTTCTCTAGACCGCGCTGTTTGTTGTAGACTTCGTAATGTAATACGCGAGAGTAATAATTGTTTACAGATGAGAACTTGCCTTTTACAATCATTCTTTTCAACCTTGTTTACACTTTTTTTATTCAAATCTTTTGATTATCGCATTGTTAACTTTTTTTTTGGGTAGACGTGCCATGGCTGTATGTATTTGTTGATGTTTGTAATATGTAATGTATTCATGTTTAACATAAATATGAGTGTTTCATTTCCTTTAACTTTTGTAAATGTTTATTTTATTGCGCTTTCTATTTTTTGTGGTTCTTTCATAGTATTTTTATCGGCGAATGGGTTTTTCAGTTTGTCTTTTAATTCATGTGATATTTGTTCAGCATTTTTAGAAAATTAAGATAGACAAAATCGATCTGGTAATAAATCGGTTCTTTTGTTTTACTGTTTCCTATCTTTCACATTACTTTTTTTTAGTAATAATGGGTTTTTTGCTTATTTAAAATTCGTTGGAATCAATAACACCACGAAAATAATAGGCTACTTGAATGCACCCACTACATTGTAAATTTATTTCAATTTATGCGGTCGCCTAATTCCTTTGTTTTTGATTTCAACAGAACAGTGCAAAGGTTGCGGTTAAATGTGTAGCTTATGGTATATAAAATTTCACAATGAACTGGAATTCTTAAGCTTGTAGTACACATTAATGAAATAATGTTATTACTCAACCTCACTATCATTTGATGAAAACCCAACTCAAATCGATACGGCCTTGAAAATCCCTCATGTGGGGGGAAAAAACGTCGGCAAATTTAACCATTTTTAAATATCAAAAATTTTTGGAGGAAACCTTTACCTGAATAAATACCCTTTTTATGACTTTACGACTAGTTCTAGCAGCGTAAATTTTACTTGTCACCACTTTTTCGACCCAGCTATTAATTTATTTATTCTCACAAATGGCAAATTTTTTTTTAATACATCTGAACGAAATTACTTTCTTTTAATAAAACATAATCCAATCCGTACCTGATATGGAGTATGACTGACATTATACAGTAATTAAACAATTTAAGTCCATTTTATCAATTCTAGTTTAAACCAGGTTTCGTTTGAACCGGCCCTTAAAATTCGTTTTAATACTAATTTCGTGCTGAATTTTTGTAAAATATTTATTGCAGAAAGGAATATCGTATCATATTTCTACTCTACGCATTGAATGTCATTTAATATGGGTTGTAAATGACACACTTTGACGGATGCGATTATTGGGACATTTAAACGACACTCAATATAAACATTTTAAAGTAGTACATTTTTCTGAAAACTTTTAGATTAAAAAGAAAATGTATGTTTAAAAAACGTGCCCACATTATGTCATTATTGTTACAAATGAGTAAATTATTCAATGCATTTTCTTTTCATAGTTTTTCAAATAAATTAATTGTTTCTAATGCGTCCAAAAATTTAGAACAACAAAAAAGATTTAAGTGTTTGCCTTAATTCAATTTTGTTTTTAAGCGGAATGGATAAATTCAGCTCTCGTTACAAATGTGGAATTAGTATCAAGTGAAAGCATTTTTTTGAGAAAAATAAACAGAACGTTTTTCTTATTTTAATAACTACCACGCAAGAAACTGTAAGCAAGAGAGGATTAAAACGAAACGTGCTCGGAATTAGTATAGATAAAATTTAGCCCTTAAAGTTGAAATTACTTTAGAAGACTCTTATATTTTTGCTTTTAAGCTTAATTTCCATATTTATACGTACTTAGTAAAGCATACAATATTTAAATATGATGCCAGTAGAGCTATTACACTGTTCATATAAAATAGTTATTACAGTTATATATGACTTGCGATAACTATATGCATATATTTCCGGAACATGGAGTTTCGGATTTTTTTTCCTTTTTAACACCAAACAAAGCGGATGTAACAAGAAAGCTCGCGTTTAAAAATTATGATAGTACGGCAAGTAATTTTCTTAAATGTGTTTACTTAAAATTTATGCTAGGCACACCAGTTTCTCCTCCAACGAATAACTTCGCTGTTTCCGTTTTATTTAATGGTATTTAGTAATTCTTAGTTAGTTAAATACAGGCAACTATAAGCATTATAATTTCTTTCAAATTTTGACAACAAAAATATATAAAACGATAATATTAAAGTTTTATTAAAAAAAAAACAAATGAAAGTGTGACAAGGTGTCTCACATACCTTATAAATAAGAGTAGATTTTGCTCGTATAAAACAAGCAAATGTTAAACCTATGACCGGTCGTCCGTCCGTTTGTGAATGATAATAGTGGAACGAAATGGAAACTTTTCAAAAGCGCTTTTAGTGATTCTTTGATTTTTTAAATAATTTTAATAAAAAGTCAATTAGGGTGGCCTGTGAAAGCGTATTGTTTTGAATTGGACATTTAGCCACATCCACAGAATGACATTTTTGATGTGAAGATTCAAAACTGAACGCTCTTGCTATTCTTTTTTTTAATTTTCTAAACTACTACTACTAATGCTGTTATAAAAATTAAATGTCGTTAAATAGTTAAGATTATTATTTTCCGGGTTGAGCCGTGTTCGTCCTTCCTTCCTACGTTCTCTGCTTGACGTTTCGCTAACCATGCTGTTAGCTTCTTCAGAAGTTACTCTAAAGACTGATATTGTTGTCTTCTGCTCCTCGTTATATACCTTTGTTCCGTTACGGTTGGTAGAGGTCGATCAGTGACGGGTGGTTGGGTTTCGATGGTTGGTTGATCTTCTCTTTGGTATCGACTAATTTTGTGGCGACATTTGTTTTCTTTGTTTTTGTGAAGCGTTAGTTTCCACGTGTTGCTTAATCGGTAACCGTCTTCTCGATTGAAGTTGTTTTTATTTTTCATAATTTCTAAGGATTCTCTGATTATCCTTGGATAGTAGTTGTTAGTCCTTGATAGAACTTTAGCTTCCTCGAAGTTGATGATGTGTTTTCCTTTTTCGTGTAGATGTTCTGCGATTGCTGATTTATCTACCGCTCTGGACTTGGCATCTCGGTGATGTTCTTTTTAATCTACATTTTATGTTGCGTCCGGTTTGACCAATGTAGACCTTTCCACATGAACAATCAATTTGGTAGACCCCTTTGTTGAGAGTTTCGGCAGGTTATCTTTATTAGAAAGTAGTAGTTGCTGGATTTTTTAACCGTTCCAAACCTGACACCGATATTCTTCTTCTCCAATGATTTTCTTAATTTGTCAGTTACTCCAGCAATGAATGGCAAACGAGCGTAGGCTCTTATTTCTTTCTGGTATAGCCGTTCTTCATTAGGGCTTGTTGGACGTGTCGAAGTTCTTCTGCCTTGTGACACAAAAAAAAGACACACACCGACCGATACCTCCATGCCACATCACACCATCATCCACAGCAGAAGCGGTCTGTAATCAAAACTTTATTGCATAGAGATGACAAGATTCCTGACGAGGTTCACAAGGCAGAAGAACATTTTATCAATTTTTCGGGCTTACGCCATTTATGAGGTGAGATTTCTCTTTATTCTTTTAGCATCACAGACTTTAAAATTATCTGTAATAATAGGGAACACAGCCATACCTTGTGCCACGAATCTCTTGAATTTTTTTTCTCACTTCTTGCTTAGTATTTCTACTTTATTATTTTTACATCTTCCAATATATTCTATTAGCTAAATACCGAATAACGGTCTGACCACTTACGGTTCACAGATTTCTCATAAAATGACTTTTTCCAAAGTCGCCACTTGGCACAAGGTAGGCCAGGCCGGCCAATCTTGTGCCACTGCTAGTCCTACCTTGTGCCGCAAAATAAAACAACTAATTCGTGAAAATTATTTATTTTCTTATCGAATAGTCATATCGGCAGGAAATACAATATTTTTTAAAGAAAAGTGCCATCGGTGAACAATCAGTGTTGGCAAAACTTTTTTTATAGCAGGAAATTGAATTATTGCGACGTCGTTCACCGGCGGAAAACAAATGTTTTGCTTTTTTCCTCGTACATTTGACCGATATTTCATCATCAGCAACTCCGACCACTTTCCCAACGTAGAAAACAGTTTTGCCCCATTTGTCCCCATCAACAGCAAATTCAATGAGCACCCATGAGTCCACCTGAACAGAATTCACTTGGACATTGTCGTCGATGAAATCGCTGATACTCTGGTCAGCTTCATCCTCAGATGACGTAAAGCAATCGCTGACACCAGAACTGTCATGTAGTGACGGGGGCTCTTAATCTTCTTCTCCCTCACTTGATGACGACACATCTCTCTTTTGCGCTTTGGCGCCTTGCTTGCACCAGAGGATTTCCCAAAAGTGATCCGCTTCACTGGCTTCTTTTTATTTTTTGACTCTTCTATTCGTGATACAACTTTGCCCTGCTTTCCTTCTACCGACAGCCGTCGTTCGTTGAGGAGCCTTTGGGAACGGGCGTATTTCTTCAGGTGTTTTTCGGTGTTGCCGGCACTGCCGCTGATAAGAATGGTTCCGACGCATTTGCTGTCATTTCTGGCTCATATGGCCTGTTAGTCATTTCTGCTGTCAAGAAAACGTCTTCAGGAAAAATGTCTCGGTTAAGGGGTCAAATTCCCGTAGCACGGAACCCTGACATGATGTTGGCCGGCGTGAAAGCCTTTGGAAAGGCCTGCCCAACAAGGCCAGCGACAGACGGGCTTGTTAGGATTGTTGATCATCTACTCCCTGGTTGCTTGGTTTAAGTAGCCCTTGAATGGTCCAAAGACGGACACATCTAAAGGTTGTAGGCGATGGCTTGTGTGGGGAGGAAATGTCAGGAATATAATTCCGTTTTCCCGTGCTAAATCTATAGCTTCCATCGACAGGTGTGTCTCGTGATTGTCTATAACTAGCAACACTTTATTTTCTTTGCTAGGTTGAACTAGCTTTATGAAATGCTTAAGGAAGCTAACAAGAAGGCATTCATTAGACCAACCAGAAGCATTTGCTAATCCCAGCGTGTCTGCAGGTGCGCCATGGACCATATGATCCTTATAGTGCACACGGGGAAAGATAAGCGCTGGGGGAATGAAAGTCCCGGCTGCATCTACGCAACTTATCATGGTTACATTGACACCTCTTTCAGCGGAGGTGGCAGCAGACACTTGTTTATCTTTTACCGAAGCTAGAACTTTAGGGGGTCTTTGTACGGTGGAACAACCAGTCTCATCGGCATTCCAGATCCTATAGGGTGACCATTCCTGACGTTCATAAATCCCAGTGAGTAAATCGTAGAAATTTCCAACCGTGGCTTTGTTAAAACAGGCCATCCTGCCAAGACTGGTAGATTCCGGTTTGCGCAGCGTTAATTGTCCTTTCAAACGATATCGAAAATGCCGGTACCACTTCTCTCCGGCCTTCCCTTGTGTGTCCCAAGATGTGGGGTATTTCAAATTATTTTTACGGCATATTGGTATGCCAACCTGAGTAAATCACTAATTGTCATTCCGTATCCCCACTTCGAAGCACGGATTGCATATTGACTGATCTCTTGTTCTTGCTCGATGGTAAAAACGCGTTTGACAGCATTGTCAGGTACGTACACTCCTTGGTTTTCAGCCCTCTTTCGAACATGATGGGCCACGGTCTCTCGATTGACTTTGTAAGTTTTTGCTGCCTTGCGGCAGGTGAGCTGTTTTGATATCACTGCTTCTACAGCCTGTTCCATTGCTTTTGCGTCATACTTGAGCCTCTTAACCCCCTTTGAACTTTTAGGCATCTAAAAAAAGCAAAAAAAACAGCAACTTTACCAAAAATGATAAAAATATATTCATTGTTGTGGCACAAGGTAGGCCAGAAAAATTGACACAAGGTAAAACATTGCACGTTTTGTTGAAAAATTTGTAAAAATTTCTTAAATGTGTTTTAAACAACCGGAAATCTAATGGAATTCAGCAGACAAACACTATACTAACACATTAAACAGTTAAAAGCAGTAAGAAAGTGTATAATATAAAGAATATTATGAGACAAACCTTTTGCAACTATTTACTCGATGTTTACGAAAACAATCAGTCGCCATTTGTGAGCCAGGGTTCCAACCAAACGAATCAAATTAACGTGGGAATAGTTTGGCGTCAATTGCTACAAACCACGACATGTTAAAGTTGTTTTAAATTTTTTGTTTAGGCTTCAATAACTGTTGCACAAGGTAGGACGTGGCACAAGGTATGGCGGTTTCCCCTATAATAGTAGATTCCCTAACAACGTTAGAATGAAAATTCGATACGAGCGTTTGCAAGCGTGAAGAACACAAGCAGATCGAATTTTCATTCGAATCGAGCAACAGATCGTGTTTGTGTTTTCTCCACGAGCACATCTGATTTGCATAAATTTTTCATTCATTTTATAAAATTTAAATTAATACTTACCTCAAAACCTCTAAAACGTTGCATTTAGATTTCGCACTGACAGTTCAAAAAATCATGGCTGTCTAATTATTTCGTTGAGCATAATTATAAAATATTCATTCTGATACTAGTTACTGAATGAAAATACACGCAAAACCCATTAGAAGCATGTGTTTTAGAGTAAATATTCTATATCAAGGGTGAGATTTTTTCTTTCTATTATTAAAAATGATTTCAGAATTACTATATTCCACTAATGATCGTGGAGAAAGTATGTTAACTAGTTACGGATCAAATTGATCAACTTTCGCTTGGTGTCGTTGCACATGTCCTATATAACACTGGATGGCATTCTTGCATCATTTCATTCTTGAAGGAGCACATGTACATTGCCTGGGGTTGAGATTATCATCATCGACGCCTTGTTCTTAGAAGACGGTTACTACGAAAGCATTGTTTAACGGAGAGAACCCCACATGCAAGGGAAACTGATTTTACTACCCTCCGCCAATTGGAACACAAGCTAGGATTCAATACTTTTATTGCCGTCATTGAACATTACGACCCAGTGGTGTTGCTTCTGGTTTAATAACGAGGATTCGATGCCCCCGAATCTCGGTCAATCAACATAAAGATAAGGCCACATAGAATAAGTAAATTTTGCTGTGTTGTTTTGAATTAAATCTAACTAGCCTATGAAGCTGTCAATTACGATGTTGACCAGTTTATGCTAACTCATAATTACCTTAAAACCTCATAAAGACAAGGTGAGTGTTCTAAGTCCCTCTTCGAGGTACACCGCGCTAAAAAGGAGCTCCTTTTCCCGCTGGTCCCTAGAAATTTATTAATAATTTACCCTCGTTCATAGAATTTAGGGCATAGTAAAACTTAAATCCTTAAAATAGGGCTTCCTTGTTCGCCTTTTCTTGTTTACTTAAACATTTAGGTTAACTCATTGTCGCATTGCTATTGGCCGCTGCTATTAAGCTAGTAATATACTGCTTGGTAGCAACAGAAGTGTCTCCACTACCATATACGTTACGGTAAGAATAATTTTTACTTATTCATAAAAAAGCAATGTTCATCTAGTCATTACACGATTTAATGTATTTATTTACTCGCCTTACCAAATGGTTTTCACTTTCCCATAACTTTTAGTCCTTTTCATTATTACTGGTTTAACTAAACCAGTTGGCGCTCAAGGATCTCCAGACAATTGTGAAACAATCCCCTCCCTCCGACTGAACGGAAGCTAGTAATTTTTTTTATGTAAAACTAGTGAACCACGCCTATTCTGACCAGAGAATGGGCCTAGAATAAGTCGGAGTGAGATACGGGCTCTTAGAATGTGTCTATATTTCCTTCAATTTCCTTCAAAGTCAAGTCAACATGTAAATAGTCTAAATTCACTGTGTCTATATTCCCTTTCAAAGATTTGACTTCACCAGCTCAGAGGTCAAAGGTCAGTTCAACATGTAAATAGCCAAACTTCACCGCTTTACCTCCTGAATAAAATGAGCCATCAACCACCAAAATCGGTTGAGTAGATTTAAGATTTGAGCTCACCAGTTCAGAAGTGAAAGGTCAGGTTAACAGGTAAATAGCCCTAAGTTCACAACCTTGATCTTCTGAAAAAAAAAATGAGCCATCAACTTTCAAAATCGGTTGAGTAGTTTTGGAGGAGAAAGCGGACAAACAAACAAACAGAAACACAAAACTCGATTTTATGTATATAGATAGTTTTTAGGGCAACGTGCTCCTCTTTCTATTGATTGAAAGACCACAGGAGGGTGCAGATACTATTATCTTGGAACGTTAGAAGCATCTTGCGTTACTTGTATTCTAAATTACTAAATTGTGCTGCTACATTTACCAATATTTTCAATGTTTCATTAAAATTCGTTAAAAAATTATCGATGAATATTAAATCAAATCCTCCACAAATTCACGACCTTTTATATGTCATTCTAATACTATTCTAACGTCAAAAAATCATTTAAAATAAAATTTTGGATTTTGTTAAAACTCTATAGCTCGTTTACAAATTGTTTCCTTCTTATAACGGTTAATATGCAATTTCTCTAAAATCAGAGAAATATATTAATTTACCGTCCTGCGGTATAGGCAACTTTCCATACCAACTTATTCTCGATTTTGAAACTCATATTTTAGCGGCAACTTATTTAGGGATTTTTTGAATCTTCAAATTTTCGAATCGATTGTCATTATCTATTTCCGTTACTGGTTTCCCATCAAAACCATCTTCTAAAAGAAACCTCACTTCCGAACTTCTGAATTTAATTTACTGTCATCCAAAAAGTAGAGGTGCATCCCATCAAAAGGAAATGAATTTCTAAGGCAGAGACACTTTCCAATTCCCGGGGCACCGTTTGTTTGAGGATTCTGGTTACTTCGCAGGTAAACAATGAAAATTAATTGGAGTTTTACAAATTTGAATACGTACTTTGGATTTCCTTTTAGGGGAGGTTTTTTTTCTTTCCCTCTGTTCTCTATCTGTTCCGTTCCTTATCGCTGGAATTATTGTCGTCTTCATGATCGTTTGGCGTTGATCAAAGCCGATCTAGAATCGAGATCGAAGATCCATCGTGGCGCTACGCCCTAAACATCGATACTCAGGATAACCATTGGGCACTTAAGGTACTGGCCTTTGTGGATGTCACACTCAATCCAAGGGGGTTGACGTAGTACGATATCCACCTTGCATTGACCTTTGTTAAGTAGGTTTGCATAATTTTCACGTGGCGTACAAGACAATCGCGTTTACGACTAGACCTTATAATGTCCTTATTTTTGTGGTGTGTCCAATTGTGCACCCCAGGTTTCACCTGCTTGTTGTTGGACAACTCAATCCTTTCAATTTGGGTTTTAGTTTGCTCTCAGATTACCTGGTCGTATAGAATGTTTCAAAGGGTTTGGACCAAGCATGTGAAACGCGACTAGAGAGTGGAGGAATTCTTCATTGTCAATGTTAATTACTCTGTTGGAGAGGTAGCTTTTAATTAATTCAATGAGATACGGGTCAACTTTTTTAACTGCCATCGAATTAATGATTTGAGCCCATGGAGCTTCATTAAAAGAATTCCTGACGTCGATGGTTATGAGAATAATATAATCGGGTTTTCTTGCCCTATTAGCGTTTTTTGATATATCCAGGACTCTTCAAACTGCGTGCACAGTCGACCAACCGTTCCTGAAACCATATTGTCTGTCAGAAAGCCCACCTTTGGAACTAAGGTCCGCAACGAATCTGTCGTTGATTATTCTCTCATATAATTTTGCTGTAGAATTAAGGAGGTTAATCGGTCGATAAGCGGTATGTGGTCGTAGTGTATTTTTTTCGATTAGGATGAATTTATCGATCTTCCATGGGTCTGGAAAGAATAAATTTTGGAGAAGGTTATTAAGGAATTGTAGCAGGATTTGTCAATTATTTCATTAGGAGTTAAACGTAGAACTACCAGAGGCTCAGATGGGGTGAATCAGACCACCTGATTGGAACGAGGGAAGAGGGTTTTCGCAACACGCAGGGTTTGTCTGCTATACAGATTAACAGTAACAAAGTAATATTGTTTTGCTATTAATGTAGGTGTCACTATGATGTTGAGACTCTACATTATCGTTTCTTTCCGGTTTCTCTGTAAGTTTCGCCTGGCATAGTACAATTTCCTTAGTTTTTTAATGTCGATGTTTCATCAATAAGGAAACCTGTAGGCTTTTCAGGTGTTTATTGCTGGTGCTTTTAAGGTAAAGCTTCCAGGGTTGCCTTAGTGTAGTATTCAATAAGCCGGCAACATTCATATGTGGATGCCATCGCGTGGTCCATGATCCTGAACGTTTGAGGACGATGGAGTAGATCGTTGTTGATGTCATAGTATTCGTAGAATATGTAACGATGTTATGTTAAATTCTCTTCATAGGAAACTCCCCAGTTATATATTTTTGGTCAGCGTTAGTGGAGGTCAAAGTGATGTCGATTAGCGAGGACCCATTTTTGTTTGTAAAAGTTGTAGTATCCCGGTGATTACAGATATTTAAATCGTAAGTGTTGCATTACTCAACCATAATTGTAATCTTGATATCATTGGTTCTGGAACCCCAAACTAGAGACTTTGCATTGAAGTCGCCACTAATTATTTGGATTTGAGGAGACTTTTGGATGCCTTTGTAATCCAGCCCACACTAGACAGGGTTGCCTTTATGTTCGGCTCTTGCACAAGCTCAATGTTTATAGTATTAGTGAGGTAGTTGTTCTGAATAAGTCCGTAGCAATGCTACATCTACCCAGGTTGTTTTGGATAATTGTAAGAATGAATGTAGTGTTATGTTACTGCTACCAGTATACGGTAAGTAGGGCAACGCATCGGTTCAGCCGTATGGCCTTCGACGTCGCATAGGTCACAATGCGGGTCATTATTCCAGTTTTACTGTTGTGGCCTGCCACGTTTATGTCCTACCCTTTGGGTGAACCGACATCTTTGGAGGTAATGAGACTCTTTGACCCTCCACCTAAACCACCCGGATCCGACGCACATCTTTTCCACCGCAGTAGCGTCCAGAGTAGCGAAGGCCAGAATATTATGAACGAAAGAAAGTTTAATGCGAATACAGGACAACTTTATCAATTATGGTTCTAAGCTTAAAGCATAAACTTTCTTTCGATCATTGGCTGCAAATCAGGATACATTTCATTGAATGTCCTACATGTTTTTGCCACAATTTTGTCACATTGTCCATGAAGGATCTATTTAGATTTATCAAAACTTCATGCGAGTAATTATTTCGCCTCATTGTAACTTCTTTTTGAATAAGTATTAAATAGTAAATCACAATCTCAAAACTTCGACGTCTGTCAAACACAGTAAATAATTGAGGAATTGTCAAATAACATGGCGTTCCATGGCTAACTAATGCAAATTACGCGAAGACAATGTGATTTTTAATCATTATTGCGATTATTTAAAAAAGTTGACAAGATCAGCCTCATGTGGGTTCAAATAGCAGCTAAATTTAAATTTTGGTGGGATCATATTTTGAAAAGAAATAACCTAAAATAATTATTATCTCGAAAACCGGTGTAGATAGGTATAGGGAACTATTCAAAAAAAATTATCAGTAAGAAATTGCAATTCTAAAAATTAAATAATATATAGGGTGTTTAATTTAAAATTAACAAGTTGTTACTACTTTTGGGTAGAAGCAGCAACACTGCCCAAATGAAAATATTTTAGAAAGATAGATCGTGTCTATTTATGGCAATAGCCAAATTTTCAGATTACTCCTATGCCCCGTTTTCCATAAACGTCTAACCTACCATCGACCATCAATGACCCTGTATAAGACAGTTCTCCATTTGTATTGACTACGTTATCTTCTAGATCTTTACTCGTGTAAACTAAAGACAACATTAAAAAGGTAATAACACCACATTTATTGCGAATGAGTTTTTAATTGTAAAATACCCACTCTTTTATCTTTCGAAGAAGAGCAAATAATGTACTGACAGATATCCATGAGTTTTATAAGTATACAGAAATAAAAATGCAAACACATTACCTACCTATTTAATAAATAATAAAATAATTTATCTAAATTAACTACTTAATTATGTTGTTGTTTGCACAAACTTGATGATGCAACTGGTCTAAACTTTTATAAATGTTTAAGAGAATATCGTCCATTTCACGTTTATTTGAAATCACTGAAATATCTGCTGTAAGTGTAGTTTGCAAACGGTCATCGTACGTCGAAAACAAGCATGCTATTCCTAAATTGTAAACAAAGAAAATATTATTAATAAAATAAATTCAAAATTTGTCACTAAATACCCGTATTTGTTGTACTTTTAGAAATGGAGTGCATTATTATCGTTTCTAGTGTGTGACCCGATAGACAGGTTGTCTTCGGAGGACCAGGAAGGTTAGTTACAATGACAGTATTACGCATATGCTTTAACATTTTTTTTAAAATCATATCGGGTAACGTCGAAAACAGAAACGTCAGTATGTTGTAGTCCACCTAAAGTTAATTGAAATTCAAATTGTCTTAAATACCAGTCGCCTACCGTAATTTGATAAGGACTCTTCAAGTAACCACCTTGTTCTTTTACGAGATTCAGTCGTTGAACCATATCCATATGTTCATCGACAGGAAGGTTACGTAATGAAAAATATACTTCGTTTTTACAAGTTGAGGAAGCTTCATCGCCTTGCATTGCAGTACTAAGTAAATCTTTGGCTTTGGGAACTTCCGGTGTTGATACTGTGATATGATTCGGAATTGTTGTCGAATTCTAGGACAAAAATTAAAATAATTTTGTTGTTTTACAGAATATTAAGTACCTTGATTATATGACGACTCAAACTTGATGACAACGCAGCTAAAATAATATCTGTAAACGACGATCCCTGAACTTGACGTTTAATTTCTTTTATAAGTTGGATGTAATGAGGTTTTTCTTCGGAACGGTAACTAAACAATTTTTTGTTTTGCAGCTTCGATTTACATAAAATACTACAGTTGTTTGCAGTTGCAATTAAAAAATATCGCCACGGAAATGTACATGTTTCGTATAAGTGTCTAAAGAGTACGTATGTCTCATCTAAAAATTTCTTTACTGCGTTTGTGTCAACTTTGCGCGCACTTGGGAAAGTCACTTTTGCGTCAGAAAAATTTCCAAAAATAGTCGTAATTAAATGATATCCATCAAACAAACTGTGATGATATCTTAACAAAATTGGGAAATAAGTTTTGTTGGGCACTTCTGGTTTCCAATCAATTGGGTGTGTACCAATGAACACGTCCCAAAATCCGAAATTATTTCCTGGATAAGAAACGTCTTCGATGTCTTCATAAAACTTTATAAACGCTGTGATATCGGTTTTGTTGTCACTTACAGACAATTTTTTAACACAATCGTCGATGTCTATTTTATCTTTCAGATAATAGTAGTAGCCACAATATTTCTGAAATATAGCGCGTGCTTTCGGGCATTTAATTACTTTCGAAGCAACAATTTTTTCTTTGGCATGTTCAAAAAAGCTTTTGACGTTGCTTTGATCATATTCGATAATAAAGAGCACCTTAATTTTACCTTCATTGACCTCATCCAAAAGATGAATTACGTCTCCTCCGTTAAGTAGACCACCGTAACAATCATTATATTTAAACTGAAGTATTTTATGAATAAATCGTTGATACAATATCGTTAGTGATATGATCAACGCAATTGCTGGTATCACTAATAGTGTCACAAATAACATTAAAAAGGATTTCCAAGTGATAGTTGAATCAGACTTCGATTTCTAAAATTAAAGTTACAAATTGTATAGTACATAAAAATACATCATACCTTAAGTATAAATAAGTTTACACATATTATTACGTAGCTAAGAACAAATATTGTCCAATAACCAAAAACAGTTATGCATATATCCATGGTAACTACATACGAAAACTGCGACTGCTTAAAAAAAGATAAAATTAACAAATAAAATTATTCATATATTGAATAAGATTATGCAAATATTTTAAAAATATAATTGTAGATATTAAGTAAACTCACGTTTATTAAAAATATATTGACTTCGGTTGGTTTATTCGTTTATGTAATGGTCATTGATATAACTTTCATATTCATATATACAACTGAAGAATTCTATATTGTTTCTATAATATATAGTTATCTTATCTAAATGTAATAATACACACGATTGTTTCAAAATATGAATTAGTCTAAAAATATTATAATTAAGTTCATCAGTGTTGTAAACTCTATACTGTGTAGTTGCACTTAGTACATGTGTACTGAATTTGAAGACAATCTGTACTTAATCAGTACGAGTCCAGTACTCTTGCACTTAACGAAAACATTATGACGATAGTTATGATTAAATTAGGGTCAATAATGAGTTTGTTTATTTGAAATTTATGTTAAATAATTCTTTGGTTTCTTTGCAATAATGTCACAATCGATACAATCGTACGTAACTGTAAACAAAAATCGTGCACAATTTCATTTTATCATTATTCAGTATACCAAGTAATATAAGTACCTAATTTAACTTTAAATTGTTTATTGATTAGATTATAATGTCGCGACATGGACGTAGTTATGAAAATGTTTTTTATAAACTTTTGTTCAGTTGGGCTTACTTAACGAGGTACGGCCCTGTAAAGTTTCAATTTAAAATTGTTTTTTTCTTATTATCTCAGAAACAATTTGATAATTTATATTGTAAAATACGTCATTATGGTACACAATTTAATAATCTTTTCAAAAAAAGATTTTAACCAGTGGCGTAGATACCAGGGTAGCTGTGAGGTTGTTATTTAAACAAATTGTAAATTTTAGAAATTTTGATCACCCTGTACAAATTTTGGAATAAGCATATTATTATAGACAAAAAATGTTCTTTGAATGTTTTTGTTAGTATAATATTTTTTGAGAAAAATCGTTTTCTTTAATGTTTGTTTTTTCTCATCAAAAATTATAATAGTGAAGTTGTCATTGAAAAAGAAGTGTTAAACTCAAAATTTAATTTTTTTTCTTTAAATAAATATCAACACTAAAAAAAGAACTTAACAATTAATATTACATTTAAATCTTACAAGAGATGTTCTAAATGTTGCCTTTGTGACTCCACACATGCCCTGATTTTGAACTTTTTAATTTTTTTTATCAAAATTTGTTATAAAAATAAAATAAAAACACAACTACGCTCATAAAAACAATTGCAGTTGTTTCATTTAGAAAACCTCCTATTATTTATTTAAAATTTGTATTTTGATTTTAAATCAAACGAAAAACAGACAACTTTTTTGTCCGTAATAAAGTACTTATTCCAAATTTCGTACAGGGTGATCGAAATTTCTAAGATTTTTACAATTTTTTTTAATGATATCGTCACAGCTACCCCGGTATCTAAGCTACTGCTTAATATATATATATATATATATATATATATATATATTTTAATTTTAATAAATTGTGTATCATATTATCGTATTTTACCATCTAAATTTTCAGATTTTTCTTTAACTCATTTCTGAGATAATAAGAAAAACCAATTTTAATTAAAACTTTACAGGCTTTAAGTAAGCCCAACTGAACAAAAAATTTTCATAACTTTTTATGCTTAGTAGCGTAGTATAGTTTGCGACTTATGTTTTTGGATCACCCTGTATGCATTTTATCGTCGTAACTAAAAAGTTTTTTTTGTTTCAGACAATAATTGAATCCAAACAAATTTCATTTATGTTTTTTATTCTCAACAAATTTATTTTGTTAAAACGCAAAATTGTAATTACTTAAACACTATTGAATTGTAAAATCTATTCCGGTCGATTAGGGCATCATTGATAATTCATATCAATGAATACAAACAATAATAAATCAAAATATGTAGTATTTATAATCATATATACTATTTATTTTGATATTAAAAATTCATTCAAGGCATAGAATGAAAATTAAAAACGTATTTTAAATATCGTACAGCCTGATAGCGTTGAGTGAAAAATACTTTAAGAGATGCAACAGTACCTATAGATGAAATCGTGCCGAATGCAAAACCCCACTTTTCATAAAAATGTGAACATTCATACAATGTTATCAATTATTTTATCGATAACCAGAATGCGATTTTCAAAACTGATTTTTATTAAATAAATGAACAATTAACAATTAAAATACGTCACCAAAAAACATAAACTGATTGTATCTACATTATTTTGAATTGAATTATGTAAATAAATAATGTTAAATTAACCAAGTATTATTTATACATTAATTCCTAATTAACAATTCTCTAATAAAAAATAATAATCGAAAATATAAAAGTACTGAAACAAAATAACAATCTATTTTGCAAAATTCTTACTTCTGAATGTAACATTTGCCTTTAGAGGTGCGCCTCTATATTGCATTCCTTCTTTCAATTAGAGAAAAAATTAAAATCAGGAATAGCTTGGAATATCAAAGTTGTACATTTTTAAAGAACAATAATTGTTTAATCATTTTATTCAAAATATTTTGTTGCACATATTTAAGTTCAAATCTTATGTTATAGTCCGTGGAACCGTGACATAATGTGTCGGGAAACTTGTATGTCAGCTTTTTAGATTTTAGGTGTAGAATGCTATGAAACGTGCAGATCCGCGACATGAGGCTCAAAAAAGTTCACCGTTATATTTGGGCCCATACAATATTGGATGTAATATATTTTTTTCAAATTGTACGTCAGCTTTTTTGCAGACTGCTTTCTAAGGTATGGTTTAGTTACCAAACCAAAAAAGCTGACGTTTTTATCCAGACCCAAACGTTCAGGCCCATACAATTCTCATTGCAATGTGCATTGGCAATAGTATCGTCAACTTTTTTGTAAATTGCTTTTTCTCGATGAAATATCATCGAATTTTAAAAACCTGACGTTTTGGTTGAAGCGGTGAAAAGTTAAAAGGAAAATAAATTCGGAAAATGTCACAAATTGGAAAAATCAAAAAACGGATTTTCTGTGATACGGAAATCCCAAGAAATTTTTTTGTCAATCGTCAATCTTGCAGAAAAAATTTTTATTCCCAAAATTACTGAGAAAACTTGGAGTCCAAGAGAAGCATTTATTATATTATTAATGA
Source organism: Abscondita cerata (assembly GCA_030710515.1). Taxonomy (NCBI): domain Eukaryota; kingdom Metazoa; phylum Arthropoda; class Insecta; order Coleoptera; family Lampyridae; genus Abscondita; species Abscondita cerata. The sequence goes on from JALBCR010002208.1 coordinate 505,801, forward strand.
AAAAAATAACAATTTTCCGATTTTCCGAAAAATCAATTCTGAATTTGGCGTTGGTTTACGTTGTGTACCAATAATCCCAACTATTTCTCTTTTTTTTTTATCGTATTTAGACTTAAGGGGCAGAGTAATCGAATTATGACATTTTACGGATTTATTTTCCTTTTAACTTTTTACCGCTTTAACCAAAACGTCAGCTTTTTGAAATTCGATGATGTTTCATCGAGAAAAAGCAATTTAAAAATTTTATAGCATTCTACACGTAAGATCTAAAAAGCTGACATACAAATTTTCCGACACATTATGTCACGGGCCCACGGACCACGGACTATTAGGGATTACTTGATTTTTTTAATGGAATCATATGTTAGTTTTTATATCCGAACCTACATCGAGTAATGAAGATTGTTTATTTTGGACATTTTACTTCATCTCAAAAAAGCAATTATATATTCAAACGACTGGAAATGATTCGGGATGATTCGAAACATTGCTGTGTACAAAATGAAGTTACTAATTTCATTTAGTCGGTTTAACGGTCGATTAACCGGATAATCGATTAATCGGTTTTGAACGTCGATTTTTTAAACTCGTTTATTAAGTCGATTTTGAAAATTGGCTTTATCGATTTTAAAATCGGTACTTAAAATGGTGGTTTTTATCAATTGTAATGGCGAATTTAAATGCTGTTACTAATATGAATTGGTTTAAAAAAAAATCGGAAAAAAACACAGAATAAAAATACACACATAAAAAGCCGGAGGAAAGAAAACCCGCTGTCAAAAAAACATTGGCCTGAGGTCAATGTCTAAAATGTCATTTTAAGCGACCAAACGACCGAACTTTTGATACCTTAGCACAGAGGCCCGGCTTGAGTAATTCTGTCCCGTGGGGCATTATTGGAGGAAATATCATCTAATAGATTAATAAATTTACCAAACATTCATGCAATAATATTTTCTTTTATTATCGACCTCTAAAGGAAACAATAAAAAAATGCTATTCCTAACATTGACAAATTTTACCTGCTGCACCGACAAACTAAAATTTAACTGTTTTATTCCTCTTATTGTAAACTATACATATTCTTCGGAACACTTGTCAGCATAAAACTGTCATTGTTTTGTACGGTACAAGGTCGGTAATGGTAAACGTAAAAAACTGTAAAAAGAATCCTTTTTACAAAGTAAGATAAGTAACGAGAAAAACTTATAAACCACGTTTTTACAATTAATTAAACAAATAAAAAAAATGTTTAGTATTTTATAAAATTCGTATACGTACAACCTGGAATATTTTAAATTTAATTACATTTCAATTCCATTTGCTCTAAACTGACAAGAGATAGCTATAGGGAATGCTAATACAGATAGGTGCAGAACAATTTTCTGTATAAAATGACTTAAAAATGTACAAGGTGTTCTATTTAAAATAAATAAGTTTTGAAGTTCAAAATGTATCATTTTTACAAATAATTTTGAAACACCCTGTACAACAAACGACTATTTTACTAAATCATTTTTAGTAAATCATCCTAAACTTTTTGATTCTGCTGAAATAGGCAACTTTAAGAAAATATACAGAGTGATTCATAAGTGGTGACCAAAAATGAAACCCCATGTTCTTTGAACAATTTCCTACAATGCTTCATTAAAAAGATACAGAGTGTTAAAGTTAAATTTAAAAAAGTCAAATTTCCCGATTTTTTAAAAAGTAGCACATATATTTTGCTGAAACTTTGCATGTGTAGGCTGTTACGGAAGGCGCGTATTCTACCTACACATTCGAAGTTTCAGTAAAATATATGTGCTACTTTTTAAATAATCGGAAATTTTATTTTTTAAATTCAACTTAACACCCTGTATCTTTTAATGAGCTTTGATATGATATCGTTTACAGAATTTTATGCTGAATATAAAATTTAAATAATATATAGGGTGTGATATTTAAAATAACGAAGTTAATGCCCACTTCCGGTATAACAGGAAATTGTGCGATGATCATTATACAGGATTGCCCTTTTGCAATGAAAGTTGTGCAAATCAATGAGCTGTACATTTTAAAATTATTTTCATAAAAGTGCGACATACCAAAGTTATGTTTTTTAAATGGAACCACACATTTTTATTACAAATTTGGATTCCTTGAAAAATTCAAATGTAACTTTATGCATTTTACATAGTGTCTAAAATGGAGGGTTTTCGCATTATTTCATTTTTTCCGGAAAAATTGACTTTTCGAAAAAATTAAATAACTCAGTTATCCTGGAATTTATCCATCCGCGATTTCCTAGCTTTAATATGCGTTACATGTGCTAACTAAAGCTGGTTATTCATCTTTCTAACCTTGCTAGGTTTTGAGTAATCAATTGTTTAAATTGAACTCCCTAAATTCATGGATAACTTGATTTTTTCAAATGGCACCACCTACTTTTTTATGTGCCGTTGAAAGTAGAATCTCATTTGAAATAATCCATACCTAAAAGATTTTAATGAGCAACGCATAGAAATAAATTTTTTTCCTCCCAATAACGGCCACCTCCATATACCGGTCAGTTTTGCAGCAAATTTTAGTGACAGCTATTTAGAGGTTTTACTGTATATTTAAGAACAAATCGAACTAGACAACAATTATTAGAAAATAACGCAAACGCATTTGACAAAATTAGACCAGTTAGCGGTGGAACGTCCAGTTTGAAAATGTTGTAGATTAGTTGTTAAATGTTATCCATAAAATGTTGCTGTTAAAGTTCAATTAATTAAACATTCTAGTTTTGGAATATTGTTGTTTTAATCTTATTTATAAAATTATTGTTTTCTTTAATGTAAACAATAAAAAATTAACCACTTTTGAAGAATAGCTAGGTGGCAAAAGTTGGTTGTTACGACAACCATGACGGACAATAAATAATTCTAAAAGCTAATTCTAAAAATTTTAAAAAACTTAAAATAAGAATTTTTTACTTTGAAGTATTTCAAACTATAATTTTATCCTTAACTAGAAAACTTAATGTTATCTTTAATAATACAAAGTTAAACCATAATTTTAACCCAGTTTATCTGGGAGTAACTTTAAATACGTTTTTAATTTACAAAGATCATTTAGAAAAAGTCAAACAAAAAATGAAAACAAGAAATAATATCATTCAAAAATTAGCAAGAACAACTTGGGGAGCAGATGCAAAAACACTTCGTACAGCTGCATTGGCATTAGATTATTCTACAACAGAATATTGCGCTCCTGTCTGGTTGAATAGTTATCATACAAAAAAAATAGATGCCCAGTTGAATTACACTATGCGCATAATTAGTGGAACCATTAAATCTACTCCTCTCGATTGGCTTCCTGTTCGTTGTAATATTATTTCATCGAACATTCGACGAAAAGCTGCGTTAAATCGAGAATGGGATAAATGCCAACCTAACAAAAAGTTACCAATTTGGAATGACATTGACAACTCTCCTGCTAAAAGACTTAAATCTCGAAGTCCTATATGGTTACAAGACTACTTAAGTACGGCTTTTTCTGAAGTTGAAGAGTGGAGAAAATTATGGTCTGGAGTTGATGTTTTCAATAAACATCTCATTGATGACCCAACAATAGAAGTTCCGGACTTTGATCAAAAAAGAAAAATTTGGTCAAAAGTAAAGTAAAGAACAGGCCATTCAAAATGCAACTCTATGTTGTTCAAATGGGGTGCGATTTCTAATCCAAATTGTGACTGTGGAAACGAACCAGAGACCGTTACACATATTGTAGAGGATTGTCAATTAACGAAGTTTAAAGGAGGGTTTCCAAACATTCATAATTTAACGGATGAAACAATATTATGGCTTACGAATCTGAAGGACATCTGAAGTTCAGCAAATTTTGTATTCTTGTCTTGATTATCTGTTTTTCCATTATTTTGTTATGCTATTTCTTTAACCTACTATTTTTTTCGTCATTGTCATGACTGGCGCTTGGACCGGTCCATTATATGTCGTCATGCAATGGCTGTGCTGTTATATTTTATGTTCTTATTTACCTTCTATAATGTTTACACACTTAATTAATATTATTACATGTGAAAACTAGGGTGGGTAAGGGTTGGCATGTTTAGGTTTTAGTGGTTTTCCTAAACCTTGAAGTAAATGCTTTGCCAAGACGAACCAATCCACTATTGCACACGGTTTCGTCACCACACTATACAGGTTTATACTGATCTTCTGGGGCACCAATACATAACACTTACAACACAATACAATATTTGTGTAATGTACCATACGAATAAATAAATAAATTTTATCCTTAATATATAGATATATATATTTGGAAATAAAAATGGTGTTTTTATAAACCAAGAACTGCAATTCTTTGAATCTAATCATTAATTCTTCTATATACTATTCTTAAAAATTAGTTCTTTTAATAAGCAATTGTTCGAATCAATAATTCTTGAAACGTCAACAGCTTAGAAAAGGGTTGAAAATATTACAAACACGAAACTATGACCCTAAGTTAGTAAATTACTTCTTCAATTTTTTGTTTGAGCGGGAGGTTTGTGCACCACTGTAAAGCAAAGGAAAGACGAGAAGAAAAAATGTTTACTGTTTAAATTATGTACAATACTTTTTGAACGCCCACAAATAAAAAAAATTGAAAACGCGAAATATTGAACATCGACCATATGAACAATCAATTACAATCTTCCACGTTTTGCATATTTTACTGTCTAGTGGTTACTGTTCATTTTTTTATCAATGAGAACAAAGAAATAGTACTACCTGTATCCAAAAACTAGTCGGAATTGTTTTATAAATCAAAAAATCTTTATTGATTCTTCTAATTTAATTACGTCCCCCTCAAAATAGTCCCCTCCCGATATAATACACTTATGCCACCGCTTTTTCCAGTTCTCGAAGCATGCCAAAAAGTCTTTTTCCGGTATAGCCTTCAGAGCGCGCGCCGATTCACGTTGAATGTCTTCAATCGACTCAAAACGGTTTCCTCGGAGTGGTTTTTTGAATTTTGAAAATAGCCAGATGTCACACGGAGCCAAATCAGGTGAATAAAGTGGTTTCGGAACTATATTGGTTGCATTTTTGGCAAAAAAGTTACGAAGAATCAGTGCAGTGTGAGATGGCGCATTATCGTGGTGTAAAAACCAAGAGTTATCTTTTTACGAATAGCTTCACGCAAATGACGCATAACATTCAAATAGTATTCCTTGTTGACAGGAATTCGCAATGCACCACACCACGATAATCGAAGAAAACTGTGATTTTTGAACGACTTTGACGCGGTCTTTTCGGCCTTGCCTCACCTTTGGCACGATATTCACACGATTGGTCGGTTGTTTCGGGGTCGTAAACGTAGATCCAAGTCTCATCTCCCGTAATAATGCGTTTATAAATCTCTTGATAGTCAGAGAGCATTGTAACACACACATCAACACGACGCTGTTTTTCAAGAAAATTCAGCATTTTTGGTACCAATCGAGACTTGACACGTTTGAGGCCCAAAACATTCTTCAAAATGGTATTAATTGATCCTTTTGATGCGCCAATTTCATCAGCAATGTCTCTTAATCGACGGTTTGCAAGCACTAATTCTTTTACTTTTTGGATGTGAGCATCGTCAGTTGAGGTCGATGGTCGACCAGGGCGCTCTTCGTCTTCAACGCGTTCTCTACCTTCTTTGAACAAGTTATACCAATCATATGTTGTTGATTTTGGCAGAGCTCGGTCCCCGAAAGCCTTCTGCAACATTTTCAACGTTTCTGCAGCATTTATTCCATTCAGAAAACAAAATTTGATCGCACTTCTTTGTTGAATAATTTCAGACATTGTGAAAATCGCCAAATTCACTTGACTTGTGTCACACAAAAACAATCGTCACTCAAACACTAATGTGGCATGATAGTCAGCAACAGTTGTACCAATTTAAAAAAAAATATTGAGCAAAAATATTTACCCGCGTCATTTACATCGAAAAATTCCGACTAGTTTTTGGACACATAAGTATATCTGTATGACAAGAGCTTCCTTTCTGTATTCCCATGCGCTTACGATAGAGGGCGTGGAAAAACTTATACGAGTTTAATATTCAAACTTTTGTTTACTAAGTAGTTTTTACCTTAAAGAAGTTAATTAATAATTATTATTTAATTTGACACCGCCGGAACTCTAGTAACCTTTTTCTGCACCTATATCTTTATTTTAAATGCAACGACAGTATGAAATGCCGTACGAGTGCGATTGTTTTTAATAATACAATATTTAATAAAATTCTTTGTTTCTTTTAGTTTTGATTCTGAGCTTACTCAGCGTATATAATGAAACGGTTTAGATTACATGTAGTGCCATTCATTTTAGTAATAACACTAAAGTGAAAAAAAATTAAACTTTGTATTATAAGTGTTACACATTAGACGTGATGTACAATAACAAGTACTATTTTTATGACAACTACAAGATTAAGTTATTATTCATCAGCCCCTGCAGGAATTAATTAAAACCGTGAAGCGAGCGTTTTATTAGGAGAAGGGGGTAAACCATAAACCCTGTTTGTCGGCGTTTAACTTAAGCCTTATCCCTTAAAATGCCAGATAGAGTGATAAATTTGGACCGCAAATACTATCGCAATCTGTATTATACGAGCATCAAATGGTGAAAGTTATTAATTGCAAACGGATTCGTATTAAATTATTACAGATAGTGTACATTAAACTAATCTTAAGATGTTTAGTGTCTCATTCTCTTTGTTCCTACTAACATCAACTGTAATGTACACAATTTCAGTTTCAGTTTCGTAATCGTGAAAAATGTAATAATTTAGCGATTTATTTATTAACGATGTATATTTAAAAATGAGAATTTATGGATACGTTATAATTTTTATTTTTTAATAAACCAAATGACAGTTTACTCATGGTGGTGCTCGTACACTCATATCGAGGAAAGAATACAGTTGCGTCATCAATTTATTTAATTAGTAAAATCTGTAAGCATTTATTGGGATGTTCGATATTTGAAAAAGATGTAGATAGAAAACCGTATGTTTGATATTCCGTCCAGTAAGTGGTAATTGGGTTACTGATTCTGATACAACTCTGGCTACAGAGATTCCAGTTTCATGGCAATGTTTCGCATACTTATGTAGTGAATGCTTCTTCAGGCCACTATTTATGAAGCCAAAAAACAACAAAAAGTATTAGAATTCAATTAAATTCATTATACATCATACGAATATAAATAATGAATTTCTGAATACGAGATTATATGCTACATATTTAAAAATTGGATGTAAAATTTTTGTAATGTAATTAGCATGTCCTCTTTAGGCGTAGAATTTAGACTAGAGAACTATACTTGCATTGATGACGACAATTAATGACGACAATTAATGACTTGATAATGTTTAGGAAGGGTTACGTAACTGGGCGACAGGTCATTAACATTTCAGATATTCTAATCGAGTCCGGGTTTATCATAGCAGATTACGTACAAAAAAATAACCGTACAAAAAAATAACCATTACCAATAATTTAAAAAATATTAATGTTATTGAATTATGATTGATTTGAAAGAACTATATATCACTGTACTGTTTTCCTATAAAAGCTTAAAACGTAATCACGCGGCGTTATATTAATTGATCTCCTCTTACTAGAATAAAATTTTAAAAATTGTCTTTAAGATTGTCGGTAGGCCAAGAAAATTGAAAAAATGCTGAAAAAGGAACAATATTTAGAATGCGTAAAAGTTTTTGGTAATGACTACTGGATCGATATAGTATCACTAGGCCAGAAACTGCCTGTTTGTGACTGTGAGCACTGTGGCGCTATGATCAATACCAATGGGTTTGCATTTGTGTTTTTCATTATTACTAAATGACAGGTAATTTACTTACAGATGCATAGAATAACATTGCGCTTCAATCGTGGCGTTTCCTCACGGTGCGTAGCGTAGTTGCCACATCTCCTATATTTGTAAATTTGATATATTAGAAGGATTTATACGCCTGCCAAGTTTTCTTGTAGTATGTTCCCCAACATTTTCGTAACCATTTCAGTAGTATTATTAAAACTATTTATCCTACTTTCCTAACTTCGACATGTTTACTGTAATATTTTGTAAACGAGGTTGTGATCTATTTTTTACTGTAATAGTCTACTAATATTCTAACAAGTTTATTTTTTTTCTAGCGGCTTAAGTTCATGTTACGTAATAACTTACGTAACATTTTAGAAAACACTTATTTAAATGTTTCTTTTTCTACAACGTATGATTTTTTTCAGTTTTTCTATGAAAAATCATTGTGCACTTGCTATTCGCTCTTACACGTTTATTAGAATCAGGGCGATGTGGGATTCTATGCGAAACGCTTGTTTACTAATTCAAAGACAATTTAATATTCTGCTTCCTAAACAAATTCAGTGTAATTTTTTATTAATTGCTTGATTGGGGATTATCTAATTGGATATTGCATAACCCGTCTAAACTACTATAATAACTATTTGCGTAAACAGTGATGAAACGCTACATTACATTGGTTACAAAAAATCATAAAGTGAGTAAACTCCTCCGGTATAAGTTTTAATAAATTAAATCCCTTTTAAGGATCTTCCAAGTTGGAGGTTAAAAAAAACGCTCCCTTTTAATACAAATGGCTAAAAAAGACAACATTGCCTAAAACACAATTTTAGCCTTTGAAGAAGCCCCTATTTGATAGGGACGAAACGTCAGGCAACACTGTACTTCAAGGCAGTGCCTTTTTAACCTCCACCTTGGAAGATCCTTAACCCATGTGAAGTTAGCCATAAATCCATCCATAAAATTAATCTTACTGTTACGCTATGTAAATATTATCTATATTGAATTAAATGTTTATAAGTAGTAAAACGACAATAAATCAACACAAACAATGTTTATTTTAACATTTGTTTAAAAAAAATTGTTTAAACAAATTTACAAAGTAAACTCATATCTATCGAATTTTAATAGTAGTGTTAGCGTGGATCAATTTTAAAAAATTTAGAAACAAATAGAATTTGTTATTATAAACAACATATTCAAGAATAAAAATGATAATATTTTTTAAAACGAAATTATTTGATCTTAAAGTTATGACTTTCCTTTACATTATACTACATACGCAGAGTACGTTCGAGGGTGGTTTTGAAAGTGTTCGCGTGGATCAATTTTTATGCAAATTTAACAATAATTAGTAATTATTATTATAAAACACATATTCAAGAATAAAAATGATAAAATTTTTTAAAACGAAATTATTTGATCTTAAAGTTATGACTATCCTTTACATTATACTACATACGCAGAGTACGTTCGAGGGTGGATTTGAAAGTGTTCGCGTGGATCAATTTTATGCAAATTTAACAATAATTAGTAATTATTATTATAAAACACATATTCAAGAATAAAAATGATAAAATTTTTTAAAACGAAATTATTTGATTTTAAAGTTATGACTTTCCTTTACATTATACTACATACGCAGAGTACGTTCGAGGGTGGATTTGAAAGTGTTCGCGTGGATCAATTTTTATGCAAATTTAACAATAATTAGTAATTATTATTATAAAACACATATTCAAGAATAAAAATGATAAAATTTTTTAAAACGAAATTATTTGATTTTAAAGTTATGACTATCCTTTACATTATACTACATACGCAGAGTACGTTCGAGGGTGGATTTGAAAGTGTTCGCGTGGATCAATTTTTATGCAAATTTAACAATAATTAGTAATTATTATTATAAAACACATATTCAAGAATAAAAATGATAAAATTTTTTAAAACGAAATTATTTGATCTTAAAGTTATGACTATCCTTTACATTATACTACATACGCAGAGTACGTTCGAGGGTGGATTTGAAAGTGTTCGCGTGGATCAATTTTTATGCAAATTTAACAATAATTAGTAATTATTATTATAAAACACATATTCAAGAATAAAAATGATAAAATTTTTTAAAACGAAATTATTTGATTTTAAAGTTATGACTATCCTTTACATTATACTACATACGCAGAGTACGTTCGAGGGTGGATTTGAAAGTGTTCGCGTGGATCAATTTTTATGCAAATTTAACAATAATTAGTAATTATTATTATAAAACACATATTCAAGAATAAAAATGATAAAATTTTTAAAACGAAATTATTTGATTTTAAAGTTATGACTATCCTTTACATTATACTACATACGCAGAGTACGTTCGAGGGTGGATTTGAAAGTGTTCGCGTGGATCAATTTTTATGCAAATTTAACAATAATTAGTAATTATTATTATAAAACACATATTCAAGAATAAAAATGATAAAATTTTTTAAAACGAAATTATTTGATCTTAAAGTTATGACTATCCTTTACATTATACTACATACGCAGAGTACGTTCGAGGGTGGATTTGAAAGTGTTCGCGTGGATCAATTTTTATGCAAATTTAACAATAATTAGTAATTATTATTATAAAACACATATTCAAGAATAAAAATGATAAAATTTTTAAAACGAAATTATTTGATTTTAAAGTTATGACTATCCTTTACATTATACTACATACGCAGAGTACGTTCGAGGGTGGATTTGAAAGTGTTCGCGTGGATCAATTTTTATGCAAATTTAACAATAATTAGTAATTATTATTATAAAACACATATTCAAGAATAAAAATGATAAAATTTTTTAAAACGAAATTATTTGATTTTAAAGTTATGACTATCCTTTACATTATACTACATACGCAGAGTACGTTCGAGGGTGGATTTGAAAGTGTTCGCGTGGATCAATTTTTATGCAAATTTAACAATAATTAGTAATTATTATTATAAAACACATATTCAAGAATAAAAATGATAAAATTTTTTAAAACGAAATTATTTGATTTTAAAGTTATGACTTTCCTTTACATTATACTACATACGCAGAGTACGTTCGAGGGTGGATTTGAAAGTGTTCGCGTGGATCAATTTTTATGCAAATTTAACAATAATTAGTAATTATTATTATAAAACACATATTCAAGAATAAAAATGATAAAATTTTTTAAAACGAAATTATTTGATTTTAAAGTTATGACTATCCTTTACATTATACTACATACGCAGAGTACGGTCGAGGGTGGATTTGAAAGTGTTCGCGTGGATCAGTTTTTATGCAAATTTAGCAATAATTAGTAATTATTTATATTGATTTATTTGTATGTACCCACTACCTATAATGTAAAAATACCATACAAAATGGTAGGGTGTAGACTTACTAATTAACACTAACGTTCAAGCGTTAGAACACCAATACCATAAATGTTGTTGAAGGAATTCTTTTTTGTATTTTTATTTTTTTGGTTTTTTTTTGTTTTTTTTTTGTATGTACCCACTACCTATAATGTAAAAATACCATACAAAATGGTAGGGTGTAGACTTACTAATTAACACTAACGTTCAAGCGTTAGAACACCAATACCATAAATGTTGTTGAAGGAATTCTTTTTGTATTTTAATTTTTTGGTTTTTTTTTTTTTTTTTTTGTATGTACCCACTACCTATAATGTAAAAATACCTTACAAAATGGTAGGGTGTAGACTTACTAATTAACACTAACGTTCAAGCGTTAGAACACCAATACCATAAATGTTGTTGAAGGAATTCTTTTTTGTATTTTTATTTTTTTGGTTTTTTTTTGTTTTTTTTTTGTATGTACCCACTACCTATAATGTAAAAATACCTTACAAAATGGTAGGGTGTAGACATTCTAATAAACAACAACGTTAGTACACGAATACCATGATTATTCTTATAAATGTATCTTAATCATTATTATAGTATTTTTTTATATATTTCATATTTTTTTATAATTTTTTTGTTTGGACATACTTCGCAAATATAATTTAACGGTAAACCATTTCTCGAATCACAAATTTTGTGAATCCAGCGTTGGCAAACTGTACACATAACATCTCCTTGAAATTCTCCACAATACAAACATCGGTTGAAATCAATAGAATGTTGTAGAAGCTGTTTTTTAGGTATAGTCGGTATTCTAGCGGTTTCAAATCGTCTTCAAACTTCAACTTTTTGATTATTGTTTCGGCATAATAGAGAATATACACACCACAATTAAAAAATCATCTTGCATAGGATAATTTATATCATTTTGAAGTTTAAAATCTGCGTTTCCGTTAGAATATATCTTCAGTAATGGTAATAATTGTGACAAATACAATTTACCTTTTCTTTCATTTTTGAAAGCGGGTCAAAAATGAAGCCGTTAATTTTTTCACATTTACGTGCATTAACATCCAATGTTTGTGCGAATATATGGGAAAAATTAATGAATCATTTTCAGCAACATTTTAAATTTATTTTCGTCCAATTCTTTCTGAAAAAGTGCTTCAACCTCATATACCATAAATGCTTTTGTATTACTGTTAAATGTTAAAATTTTTAAATAGAAATCTATTAAAAATTATCCAACCACATAAATGTACTATCTGAATGAATATTTAAGGCATTTATGCTCGTATAATACAGTTTTTCTTTTTCAAATTTTGCTACTACGTAGTCTTTCGATAATTGTTTTAATGTAATGTCTTTTGAACCTATATACTCAAGCTTTTCCATGGGTTCTTTTTTTTTGGACAAAGTAGCAAGCTTCCTTAAAGTTTGTTGTTTAAAGTAGGAATGTTTTTTCTTAATTGTCTTACTCCACAATTCTTGTTCTACATTTTCCCTCTTACGTTTTGAAGCACACCGTTCTGATTTGATATCGTATTTTAATTCTCTGTGTAAAGATATAACATATTCCCTAATTTTTCTTATAAACCGGGAACATTTTTGTCGTAACTTTTCATGTAAAATATTTGTTTTACAAGTCCGAACCAATTCTCGACAAGGGCATTGGAACTTCGTTCATTGTTTTCATTGCATATACAAGTCCACAGCGGTAAATACGGAACATAGTGCTTTAATATAAAAATTGAAAATTTATCATTGAAGTAAGGATTTCTTTTTATCCCCCGTTGTTTTTACGGAAACTTGTACTTTATTGAAAATTTGATTAAAATATTGAAAAAATTTATTATCATCTAGAGATGACTGATTTTCGGTGTTTAAATCAAATTCTTTATTATTAACTTCGGCGTTTTCATCTGAACACTTATATACTATTAACGATATTAGGTCTTGCTGATATCCTAACAATTTTTCATCTTCGTACTTACAAAGAGTTAGATAAAATAAACTTTCTATAATATATTTAATATTATCGAACTTACTTTCATTAAAAAGAGAGCCTAATACTTCTTTCATGAATATTTTAATTTTCTTCTCTTTGTAATGTGCGTTTACTGTATTCGCCATCAATTTGAACATGTGCGCACAACACAGCCTTAGTAATATAAATTTGGATATATCTACAGTATCATTAAAAATATTATCAAATAGTATATTACAGTATGCGTGAATGTTCAAACCGTTCCATGATTCAGACACCGCTTTCAAAAGTGCCATGCTAAAATCTGTCGTTACCGAACTAAATAATGGCCATTTCATGTTATTTTTTATTGAATAAAATTTAAATGTTAACAACCACGCTGATATAGTACCCGTATCGTGACGAACTGAAACCATTTCACAAATAGGCAAGACGCGGCCTATCGAATCCCTAATTACTCCCGCGTAATATAAAACCCTTTTCGAATTAGCACTTGGTTTTCGAACTACTGTACCGGTTGCATCAAGATGTATTTTTGGCAATGTCGAATTTAATTTATTTCGTGTTACGAAGTTCAGCTGCTCTTTGCTAAATATGTAAACTATTAATGGTTGTGACACTGTATGTATGTAATGGCCATTCTCCCGTTGCATTAAAATGAGATCATAAACGTCATCTAGAGCTCGATCATTCCTTGACAATGCTTCGGTTCTAATTCTTCTGTACACACTACCTGATTTAATGCTTCCTAGACTTTTAGTTGCTACTAAATGTTTAATGCTAGATTGAATGTCTTCTTTTCTAATATTTAAAGCCGTATTTGTTTTTAATCGATTTCCTAACATTACCCGTTCAACACCTCTTACTTGCGCTGTCAACTGTGTTTCATGAAAGAAGTTCAATGAAGTACTAAATACGTCAACTTTCATTTCGTTATTAACATGGAACCTACATACTAATTTAAATTTTTTGCAATTTAGATGACTGCAATAACCATAAACTACTATATTCTTTTTTAAATAATTGCAAGTTCTAATGTTAAATATGCAAGTAGTATTCACCAATTCGAATTTTTTTTTGAACATGTTATTTGATATGTTGCTTGCGAAACTTTTCCTGTCAAGATCAAAAATTTTATAGGATTCATCTTTCGAGAACACAAATGATCCTTCTAAAATATGATATGTTTTCTTATTCTTGCAACTTAAACTTAAGGGGTATGAATTTTTAGTACTAACGGGTAATATTTCCTGCGCTGCGGATCTATAAATATTTTGTTGCACTCCACAATCAATAGTATTAGAAATTGTAGTTACATCTAAAGTCGCATTGTGACTCTGACTACTACACAATTCAATGTCAGAATCAATAAATTTTGGAGATATCACTTCTACTACCTCTGAATTTTCGGTTTTGGTACATTCAGCTTTTACCTCAGATATCATACTACTTACTTCGATACTGTCACTAAATTCGATACTATCACTAAATTCATACTGCGGGGTATTTACTATAGACGAAATTGATTCCTCATCCGTAAGTGGACGAATCAGACCAAATAATTTTTGCGAATTCCTTTTATGTACGTAATTAACTTTAACTTATTGATAGCATTATCAGAGTTGAACAAAACCAAAGACGCTTCTTTTATAAGCGGATGATTATATTTAAAACATCTTATTTGTCTAACAGGTATGTTACGTTCGTTAAAAAAATTTGATAAAGCAATAATAATGTTATTTTGTTCTGCCATTATTAACTTTGAATGAACTTACGAAAGTATTATTTGCACAAGAAAGTCACAAATCTTTAATTATACACTACACTATTAAATAGTAAAGATACACGATTATATTTAATATATATGAATGAATATAGCACTAAGAAATAACAAATTTTTGATGATTTGAAAAAGACTAAACTAGTAATCACGTTACCCCCTAAAGGATGAAGCAACAGTGACAAAATTTGTGATTTCGAGTGTTTCTTGAAAAAAGAAAGGGCAAGAAATTAAACAAAACAAAAGAAATCCTTCTTCTTGGCTATTGCTACGACTCATTAGTTAATGCGATTTACTTAGATTTAACAATTTCACTTCGAATTATCTTTTCTTTGTAGTATAGCTTTGTTATGCTAATTAGGACTATGGCTAATTAGTAAAACAATAAGCAACTAATCCTGAATCTATTCAAGCAGTTTGTCGGTAATTACGTAGAAATTTTTGTAGTTTACACAAAAATACTCATTGCAAAATTTGCATAAAAACTGATCCACGCAAACACTTTCAAATCCACCCTCGAACGTACTCTGCGTATGTAGTATAATGTAAAGGATAGTCATAACTTTAAGATCAAATAATTTCGTTTTAAAAAATTTTATCATTTTTATTCTTGAATATGTGTTTTATAATAATAATTACTAATTATTGCTAAATTTGCATAAAAATTGATCCACGCGAACACTTCAAATCCACCCTCGAACGTACTCTGCGTATGTAGTCTAATGTAAAGGATAGTCATAACTTTAAGATCAAATAATTTCGTTTTAAAAAATTTTATCATTTTTATTCTTGAATATGTGTTTTATAATAATAATTACTAATTATTGCTAAATTTGCATAAAAATTGATCCACGCGAACACTTTCAAATCCACCCTCGAACGTACTCTGCGTATGTAGTATAATGTAAAGGATAGTCATAACTTTAAAATCAAATAATTTCGTTTTAAAAATTTTATCATTTTTATTCTTGAATATGTGTTTTATAATAATAATTACTAATTATTGTTAAATTTGCATAAAAATTGATCCACGCGAACACTTTCAAATCCACCCTCGAACGTACTCTGCGTATGTAGTATAATGTAAAGGATAGTCATAACTTTAAAATCAAATAATTTCGTTTTAAAAAATTTTATCATTTTTATTCTTGAATATGTGTTTTATAATAATAATTACTAATTATTGTTAAATTTGCATAAAAATTGATCCACGCGAACACTTTCAAATCCACCCTCGAACGTACTCTGCGTATGTAGTATAATGTAAAGGATAGTCATAACTTTAAAATCAAATAATTTCGTTTTAAAAAATTTTATCATTTTTATTCTTGAATATGTGTTTTATAATAATAATTACTAATTATTGTTAAATTTGCATAAAAATTGATCCACGCGAACACTTTCAAATCCACCCTCGAACGTACTCTGCGTATGTAGTATAATGTAAAGGATAGTCATAACTTTAAAATCAAATAATTTCGTTTTAAAAATTTTATCATTTTTATTCTTGAATATGTGTTTTATAATAATAATTACTAATTATTGTTAAATTTGCATAAAAATTGATCCACGCGAACACTTTCAAATCCACCCTCGAACGTACTCTGCGTATGTAGTATAATGTAAAGGATAGTCATAACTTTAAAATCAAATAATTTCGTTTTAAAAATTTTATCATTTTTATTCTTGAATATGTGTTTTATAATAATAATTACTAATTATTGTTAAATTTGCATAAAAATTGATCCACGCGAACACTTTCAAATCCACCCTCGAACGTACTCTGCGTATGTAGTATAATGTAAAGGATAGTCATAACTTTAAAATCAAATAATTTCGTTTTAAAAAATTTTATCATTTTTATTCTTGAATATGTGTTTTATAATAATAATTACTAATTATTGTTAAATTTGCATAAAAATTGATCCACGCGAACACTTTCAAATCCACCCTCGAACGTACTCTGCGTATGTAGTATAATGTAAAGGATAGTCATAACTTTAAGATCAAATAATTTCGTTTTAAAAAATTTTATCATTTTTATTCTTGAATATGTGTTTTATAATAATAATTACTAATTATTGTTAAATTTGCATAAAAATTGATCCACGCGAACACTTTCAAATCCACCCTCGAACGTACTCTGCGTATGTAGTATAATGTAAAGGAAAGTCATAACTTTAAAATCAAATAATTTCGTTTTAAAAATTTTATCATTTTTATTCTTGAATATGTGTTTTATAATAATAATTACTAATTATTGTTAAATTTGCATAAAAATTGATCCACGCGAACACTTTCAAATCCACCCTCGAACGTACTCTGCGTATGTAGTATAATGTAAAGGATAGTCATAACTTTAAGATCAAATAATTTCGTTTTAAAAATTTTATCATTTTTATTCTTGAATATGTGTTTTATAATAATAATTACTAATTATTGCTAAATTTGCATAAAAATTGATCCACGCGAACACTTTCAAAACCACCCTCGAACGTACTCTGCGTATGTAGTATAATGTAAAGGAAAGTCATAACTTTAAGATCAAATAATTTCGTTTTAAAAAATATTATCATTTTTATTCTTGAATATGTTGTTTATAATAACAAATTCTATTTGTTTCTAAATTTTTTTAAAAATTGATCCACGCTAACACTACTATTAAAATTCGATAGATATGAGTTTACTTTGTAAATTTGTTTAAACAATTTTTTTTAAACAAATGTTAAAATAAACATTGTTTGTGTTGATTTATTGTCGTTTTACTACTTATAAACATTTAATTCAATATAGATAATATTTACATAGCGTAACAGTAAGATTAATTTTTATGGATGGATTTATGGCTAACTTCACATGGGTGATCCTTAAAAGGATTAACATTTATTAAAAACTATACCGAGGTGCTAAAACTGGCAAAAAAGACAGTATTGCCTAAAAAGACAATTTTAGCCTTTGAAGAAGTAGGCCGATAGAATTAGCTGATTGGACAGTTGATCTGAGATGAAATTTCTTACAGTATCCCATATAGTTTTTCGGATGTATTTGTTGATAAAGAACATGCCTGTGATTTTCCTCCACTTTTAAATACCGTGAACCATTTTTTATTAACAATTTTATGCGAAAAAATTTGTATGAAAACGTATTTTTTAATTCTTGTTTTAAGCCAACTAATAATAATCATAACCAGTATTGTGTTTTTTGTAGGTGTTAGGAAAACAATCAAATTGTCGTCGGAAAAATTTAAATCGGTCACAAATTGTTTAAAATAATCGACATAAACCGCCGGAAACATCAAAAATTTCATTATTTTTTTATTTTGTCAAAAATTATTCTACAGCCTTGAAACTTGGTAGTAATATGTCTTTCAAGTGCACAAAACTACCATAATTTTTTCATAAAAAACGATTGTAAATTTTTCGAGAAAATGCATTTGTTTATTAAAAAGGTCTCAAAAGTTTAATTCAATCTGACCCAGTTCCGGTCATCTGATGGGACCCAGCAGGAGCTCATTTTTTTTGTTCTAACGTCCAGTTTATGAATCCGTTAATTACGTAACGGTTTTCATACATTTTCATTAACAAAATGGCGTTTGAAAAAGTACGACTTTGTCGGCTATGGTTTTTTGAACTTAACTCATAAACAAATGTACGTATTGTCATAAATCTTTCATATTTTTTACATATTAATTAAAAAAAATTGTTGTACGATGTTTGTAAAGCGAGATAATTTTTTAGTTGTTTATTACGCCATTTGTTTATTTATGAACAAAACACTTCAAACTTGCACAGCATGTAATTGAACACTTGTACTTTATAATTACAAATCTGCGTAATTCAATTGTTAAATAAACAGAATAATATTTTCTCTGCAGTACAATTTTAATCGATGTTTTGGTCGCGCTCTCAGTTGCTCAGGTTTCGAGTAGGTGGCTTCAAATTCGCACGCCCAAAAAAATCGTCGTACCTACGTCATGTGTGCTTCGATTTAAACCATTTTTTTTTAATTTGGGGTAGCGTGACGAAATATTAACAACTGACGTATCAACTTTGTTAATAAATAGTTAACAACATTGTTATAAACAAATTAAAAAAATAATATATTTTACAACAAGAGATGAAAGTTGGAAGTTGAAAAACACAAACTAGTTTCAAATGCGTCGGGACCTTTCACTGTTTAGTTTAATATTAGTGAAAACGACAATATTACATCGGTATTACAGATTTTTATCAATTTTATTGCAATAATTTTAAAGCTTACGTTACTTTTACTATTAGAGATGAAAATGCAACTTTTACATTATGACAACTGATTAAAAAAGCCTACTTTCATGTGTTAAGTAGAAAAAAAAATTTTTTCTCCTTTTTTATATTAGATCTGTAAAACTATGAATTAGTAAGTGAAAAAAAAAATAGATGTTGATCAAAATTTTTATGGAATAATATATTGACTACTCTCTAGATGATTTTAAAAAAAATAATTAGTGTAAAGTTGCAGGTAGAGGAATGATATGAAGGGTACAACTGGTGTATATTAAAATTAATTATTTGTAAATAAATTACCATTACCATTTAAAACATTGTTTATTAATACAGACATTAAAAATAAGGTTTACAGAACAAAACAGTTTTGATAGGAGACGGACCGCGATTACATATTCAATAAAGAAATGATCAACCGACTGAAAAAAAATTTATTTTAGATTTAAGGACGTTACTGATATTAAAATATGACAGATTTATGATAATACTTACATTGGTTTATTGGGTCCCATCAGATGACGGGAACTGGGTCAGATTGAATTAAACTTTTGGGACCTTTTTAATAAACAAATGCATTTTCTCGAAAAATTTACAATATTTTTTATGAAAAAATTATGGTAGTTTTGTGCACTTGAAAGACATATTTCCACCAAGTTTCAAGACTGTAGAATAATTTTTGGCGAAATAAAGAATAATGAAGTTTAGCATTTTTCCGGCGGTTTATGTCAATTATTTTTAAACAATTTTTGACCGATTTTAATTTTTATAAGACAATTTGTTTATTTTTTCAACAACTATACAAAGCGTTATGATGATTATCAGTCGACCTAAAACAAGAATTAAAAAACATGTTTTTTTACGATTTTTCGCATAAAATGTGTTAATAAAAAATTGTTCCTGGTATTTAAAAGTGGAGGAAACTCACAGGCATGTTCCTTATCAACAAATACACCCAGAAAAACTATGTGACATACTATATGGAATTTCATCTAGCGGTTTTTGCTAATTCTATCGGCCTAAAGCTCCCATTTGATAGGAGTGAAACTTTAGGCAATACTGTATTAAAAGGCAGTATCTTTTTTTTAACCTTGGAAGATCCTTAAAAGGGAAAAATGATCAAAAAATCATGTTTCGTTACGGGTTAAGTACCACCTGTTCGAACATTAAATCGCATGTAAATGTTCAATTTGTGATCGATAGGTACCTATGGATTTATGCGTTCGCATAGGTTGCATCAAAAATAGGTTGCAATTGCACAAGTGGACGGGCATACGTTTAGGCAAGTTACGTTCACTTAGATGATCCCTATCTACAGTGCCAACAAATTCTATTCCATAAAAGCAGGCAGGAGTATATTATATCATCTAAAATGTACGCGTGCCCTGTGAGTAAATTGGGTTAGTAGAAACCGATATGGAATAATAAAACATTTCGATACGATGCAGTTAAGTAATTAAGACCACATTGTTCTTCTTACGTAGTTATAGTTTCTGACCTTTTTGGTGTTCAGTTTCTTTTTTTTCTCAAGTTGATATGGAATGGAAGGAAAGATAACTAAAAGATATGGTTCTATACGTTTTCAAATTATGTAATTTCCCGTTTCCTTTCATATTGTACTATTAAATATTGAACTGTTATCTTTGTTATAGTTTGGACAATTGTAACGTTCGAAGTGTAAACGCTCCTCCTGTGTACACACTTCCTTAACCCAATTTCGCGGGCATTACTTTGTATTGGTTTCCGGCGTTGATAACTTGAAACTGTCCACGATTGGTCCGCTGCATTTGAACGCTTCCGGAAAGCTTGTTCTGAATCAACCGTTCACGAGGGAGAAGATAAACCCTCATCTGAAAATTTCCTCGCTTGAAGGGGTAATCAGGCCGATGGTAAAATATATGATACCTCATAAAGTGGCTTTTTAAACTTGCTAAAGGTTGTGCTCCACGTGAACTGTTCAATAAGCACGTCCTGCATTCTTCAGGGGAATATTACGAATATATTCTCTTCCGGTTGTTCCTTCGTCAACTTGTACGGCTATTGCGGGTCTACTCATGGCTTTTGGAGGCGTTGTGCCGAAATAGCTACCCACGAATACTCCGTCAGATTCACAGACCACGGTGGAGGCTCATTCCGAACCGTTAGTACCATTGAGAGCAAGAGTAATACTCCTACTGCTGCGTGGAAGGTCAGAGGTTTTAATATCTTTTAATTGCGCGTGAACCTGCAGGCGACCTATCACTCAAGTAGAAGTCACCCCTGGACACCAACTATCAGGCGTGAACGTAGAAAATTTATTGCGGATTATTTGTCGCTCGAATGTGTAATTGCATAATATACCTGGAACGTTAACTAGTTATAGATAAGAGTTTTTAATACCTACGTGGTATATAAGTCGTGTAAATTTAAACCTCAATCTTAATTAAGCCGAACGCATTTAGTTCCATTGACTTTCCCGGTACGAGCTCGTTCCCAGACAGGCCAAATTGAACTTCGCGGTGACTGAATTAGTCTTAAAACTTCCTTACACGTCTTTCTTAAATTCATGTAATCTGTAACGTTACTCAGTACCATAAATCGACACATTCTAGGTTAAGTTCACCATAGGCGTACCTTCAGTACGCGAAATATCAATTGCATATACGAGACAGTGGCGTAGCAGTGGTAAATATTTGGGTAATTCTCTTTACTTTAACTTGTAATTCTATGTAGCTCTAGTCATTTTCGTGTTACCTGAATGTTTAATGCTGTACGTTACCCGTTTTAGCTCGTGTGTATTCGTAATATATTTGTGTCTATTTAATGCTGTGAACTATCACAAATTCGTTTGTGTATTGGGGTGAATAAAAATTGTGTGAAGGTTTCTCTGACTCTATATCGAATTCTTTCGTGATTTGTTTCCCTTTTTCTGTATATTCTGCTGCGGACAGTTAGCTGCTGACCTTTGGTTCTGGGTCAGATTCTTCTCTCCAGCGTGACTCGAACCTGGCACCCTACCTTTTAATTTTTTTTTCTATAGGTTCTAGGAATAACGTTGACTTTCCTAACCTGCACCCTACTCTCCACTGAGGGGCATACTTTTCTAACAACTGACCGTAACACAATGACCATTATTGCGTAGATGGTGTATCATACTAGATAGAGAACTGGAGCCGGATTTTGCTCGTGATCGGGGGCGAAGGACAAATAAAACGGTGTCACGTTGTAGTACCAATAAGTATCACATTTCTGTACAGGCGACCGTGATAGTCATGGTAGATATCGAGAGTGATAAATATTTTCCTATTTAGCATGCTTAAAAATTTGCCGATTACAAGTTCACAATACACTCAAGTTAATTTCCCAATGACGTCTGTCTAAGGCAAGGCCAAAAGGATGGTGTCCAAGGTTGAAATTACAAAAATTGGGGGTGAACCTCGTCATTGGGAGCATTGACGCCATTTACAGCAGTTATTTGTTGATACTCAAAGAATCATTGCCCACAATGGCGTCCAGCGAAGTCGTGGCTTGGGCCTTAACACGAGATAAGATCGTATGACGAGGTAGAAGCTCGTCGTCAATATACCCTCTTGACATACACATTATCATTAACCGAAAATTCTTGACATTCATAGAAATTAAGCAAAAGTTGAGGTTTTTTTAATTTTTTTTTTTTTTTTTTTTTTTTTTAATCGAACAAGTCCTTTTGACTGACACCTGATATAAGAAAATCTCAATCCGTTTCTTAAATTTCTTAAACAATCTATTTTACTATAAAACATTCTTTTTGAAGATAAACGAAATGCACATAATTTATTCACAGTTCAAAGTGCAATGTTACTTTTCGGAACTGCGGATCAATTTACCCCAGTTTTGGGGTCCAAAACTCGGCTGACGCCCTTTAGGAATATTATTCCTTGGATATAAGCAAATAACATGGCTCTCAATCGCGAACTTCACCACCAATTTTTGTAATTTTAGCCTTGGAGCCTACCCCTTTGGCCTTGCCTTAAACAAGCGCCTTTGGAAATTCAATTGAGTATATTGCAAACTTTCAAGCATGCCTTCTATCACGAAGATGCAAAAAAATGTTCACTACTTTCACTTTCTATAGCGACACTAAGCCACTACTAACACTGTTGCCTGTGCAGAAATGTGTTGCTCGGTGGTTCCGCAATATATTATTTGTCTTTGCCCCCGATCACAAGCAAACTCCGGCTACAACCCTTAGACTATACAACTGATGGGAGTTGGATTTTATGATCTGGTAGTGGTAATCATGAACCGTTCAGAAAAAAATTCACCAATTAGAGTCTTAGAACTTTCTGTTATCTCTTTTCTTGTACACTATCTAATACTAGAATATGGGCAATTGAAAAATATTTTTTGAACTGCAGAGTGACAGTCGTTTGTAGTTCATCTTTATAAAAAGTAGGTACGTTAATAGTATTTATATGGCTCATTAGAATGAAAGATTCATAAATTACGAATGTATCATTTATTGAAATATGTAATCATTGTTTACAACTGCAAAAACTTTTTTTGTTTCTAATGCGTATCTAAAACGGCGATATTTATGGCTAACCGCAAAAAACGTGTAAATAGTAAAATCAATAGCAATATGAATGAAGAAACGAAATAACTTTGACGTAAAATGCCATTTTACGACTTTTAGTTAGGGGCAACTGGAAAACTATTAAATAAGTTGGTAATGTATCAAGTTTAAAATAAAAGCAATAATTTATGTTGTTAAAACTTCCAAAGTAAAATTACAATCTTATAATATAAAGGACGGTTCCTTTTTTGTATATTTTATTTTTGATTAATGCATTTTATTTGGAATTGTTTTGCGAATAACGATGATATCCGTGATAAGCGATAAACAGCCAAATCAACAAGTTTTGCTATAAAAAATATTATTAGGGTCGGAACGATCGTAAGGCGCCAGTCTATAAGATTTTCTACTTGATGACTGTTCTAGCTTTTCCTGCTTGGTTATAAATGTTTCCAAAACAGCGTAGGAATAGAATAAAATAAATAAATAGAACCGGTGTAGAATAACTCTTTCCTGAATAATTAAAATCCCAAGGGCTGTTTGAAGTTCGAATTTTATTTTAAATGAATGCTAATTGAACTATTTTAGATGTGGCATTACATCGTATTGAAATGTAAAATATACAACTATAAAGTATATAGGAGTAAGAGGTGCGGTTGTTGGGTTAATTGTAAATAATGTATCCACTGTCGATATAAATCAGGCTCTAATTAGCCTCACAAACATGCTGATCTGCCAATACGTATTGATGTTTATTACTCAGAGAGTGCATTGCATGTTTGTATTGATGTAATGTCACAAAATAGTTTAAAATATGATCGTAAAAACAAGTAACTGTATGTTTCGTTCACAAACTGAATTTTTTTTTTATTTTTTATTACTGCAAATGAATACCATGTTACACATTGTCACATACGTTTTCAATAGTGCCGTATGTTACCTTAACTATATACATTACATGTTTGTCCCAAAATGTTTGAGAACAAATTACTCTTACAATTAATAAAAATTCTAGAAAAACATCGATGTACGTATTTGTAAGTTTGTAACAGTTTTATGAGTTTACCGCTCTTTGATCGGTTTTTCGAATTTCAATTTTGAGTAATATTTGGAAAAACTCATACTTTCTTTAAGATGAAAGAAGATTGCTTCGAAATTGAATCAAACGTCATCATCTTTAATATGTTGTGGTGTATCTACAATAAAAACTAAGACAATAAAATGCTTAGTTTGTTGGGTCAGTTAGAGCAAAAAGTAACAAGACGGGCACGATACTTTTCAGTGGAAACGTAACTAATTGTTCGCTCGAATAATTCGTAAAATCCAACATCACAAATTTTGTAGCAACCATCTCTCAACTAAACACATTGGCACATCGGGAAGGTTGCTTTTCACCTTGACTATAGAATTTTTTTGTTGACAAATACTCTTTAACGTTCAAAAATAAAGAAACGAGCTTCATAAAGCCAATAAGATCAACACGTGAGAACAAAAAAATAATTATTTATAATTCAAATAAGTTCGGAATAACAGCAAGTATTATTTTCGTTTGTACAGGGTTATTCACTATCAATTACCCACCCCTTATTATCGTTATTATTGCTCGTAGAAAAAAAAGTTATACATGAAAGTTGTATGGTTCTAACTGAATCTGTGATATTCTACGATTAATAACTCAATAACGGCTCAATATAAAGACAACATATTATATTTTTTGAAATCAGAAAAAAAAGATCTCTAACATAATAATATACAGGGTGTTACATTAAAAAAATACATCATATTTTTGTTGAGCCCTGCAAACGGCGAGTAACTGAACTATTAATGGCATTTTAAGAAAATTCAGTTAGAACCATACAACTTTCATGTATAACTTTTTTTTTCTACGAGCAATAATAACGATAATAAGGGGTGGGTAATTTATAGTAAATAACCCTGTACCGTACGCTGATTTTTTTTATGGCATTTGCTTAAAATAAGCCAACAAAACATTTTTGGTGTAATTTTTAACATTTTTTGAAGCACACCAATTTAGAAAAACATTGTATGTGTCTTCATATCTTTTTCTACTTTTTAACGGTAGTAGTTTATCTCGAACGCTAAAGGCTTCTGAGCGAAGTTCAGGGGGAGTAAAACAATTTCACTATCACTATTACTCATTATTGGACGAACTTAAATGCGTCTCAAAATAAAATTGTTTAAATTATAGTGCCCCCTATTGACGCCTACTAGAACCAGCATGTTTAACAAAACCTTCTAGAACATAGACAAATGTAAATTTTTCAAGGGATTCGTGCAATCTCATATTATTACATTTTTCCTCTTCGAGATGAGGAGCTCCATGAAAGCACACATGTCCATTAAAAGTAGTTTTGAGTTATCACACAAAAACTATTTGCAAGTAGCAGTTGATATTATTTATTTAATAAAATGTCAGTAAAATAGCTATGGCTGCACTTGTTCATAAAACAAATTGAAAAATTTTTTGGGGAAAATAACTGAAAAATTTCAATTTATTTTGGACATGTTCAGTTTTGCTCAAACGCTACGGACATGTGTTGTTTTGACTGGACCGACTGACGGACAAGTGTTATTTTGAACGATTTATAATCAAAAAAAAAGAAAACCCTAAATTTGTGTTAAATTAATTGCTAAAGAACATAAAAATGTGTGTAATCTCTTTAATAAAGCAAGAAAAAAAACATAGTAATTTATACATGTAAAGTTCCACAATCATCTTCTAAACAGTCACATATCTCCTCTTTGTCCATGTCGGTTGTTGGTGATTCTTCATCATTTTCACCGATAGCCGAATTTTCATAAATAATGTTTTTAAAAATGCAAGCTGCGGTAGTTCTTCCCATTTAATTTTCTTTTCGTCGTTATTGAATTGTTTTTCCAACAACTGCTGTACTTTTGTTTCTTCTCTTTAGCAATTTCATTTCCAAGAGGTTGCTGTTTCAGTTTGAATTTCTTTTCTATTTTCCTCTTTTCACCATAGAAAGATATGGTTCAGATTCGACTTCGAATGTAAAAAATTGAACCCCTGTACTTAATAGTTGTAGCATTGCTCTTTGTCTTAAACTTTTAGTTCTATGCGCTTTAAATTTTTATGCCTGGAATTTTGTTGTAGAGGTCATCCGTAATGTTTTTATGCTGTATAAAAACCAATTCTTCCCTAAAACATTAACATTTCCGACTTACGATAAACTTCATTGTATTCTTCTACATCTGTAATCACATTTTACGTTTCAATAATTTCTCCACCCTGCCAAATGCCCGGTCTGCTGGGAGGTAGCTATGCCCTCTTACCGGAAAGTGTATTATTATATTTTGAACTGATGCAGAGATTCCAGTAACCAACAGGCCAAAACGTGCATTTATAGGAATTTTGTTTTGACCTGCGCAGCCATCACAAAATAATCTTATAGTGTCACAATCTGTTAGATCAAAAGCGCAGATGGTGTGTAAGGCTGACCCAACTTCAGTTGACCCTCGTTTTGCTTGCGACTCATCCCAAGTATAAAATGAAGGTCGTTTGTGTCCATATCTACACAACAGAATGCATAAAAGCTTATTTGCCGTAGATAAAAGGCATCTTGGATTGGTGTCTTTGGAAGTGGATGACCTGTTGCAAATCGAAAGCGAATGAAATACTTCTTGGGAGGAGACTCTTGCTAATTTGTAGAATGCATTTGCGCGTAACTTATGAATTCTTAAATCAGTCATTGATTTTACTTTATCGGCACCTGTTTCTTTACTAATAGCATGTTTTTAGTTAAGACAGGTACCACATACATCACATGCTGGTGACTTAAAACCAATATTGAAGTTATGATAGAAAATGTTCTTGAACATTGTAAGGCTTACTTTGTAATCGTTGGTTTGCCCATTATTATACATTGGAAAAGTTTGTTGATATTCAAGTCGCACGACATATAAATTCGTGAAGATTTCTTACGATTGTAATGAGTTTCGGATGCCGGTAATGAAGCTATGAATCCTTTGACTTTGTTTTTTTGTCAACGCTTTTACTAGATATTCTATCCCCACCGCGCCTTTCTTTAGGTACTTGACCTGATTCTAGAAATTTGCAACAGTGCGTATTCGACCAGCAGAAATACTGAAAGCAGCCATAATAAACTTTTTACATACCGGTACAGTCTTAGTTTTTGTGGGAAATAATAAAAAACATGAAAGTTTTAGGTTTAGAATTGCATTTTGGGTATTATCCCTTCCACGCCTCCTCTGAGGAGGGCACACTGACATGAAATGGCACAACTTCTGGTCTTGCTCAATTTTATTAACGTAACCATAAAATTTATTTCTCTCTAGCTTAATCTCTTTTAAGGAAACTGAAGAACAATTTATTTTTTTGCTGCTGTGAATGCAGGGACATTTGAAATTTTTCATATGAGGATCCATTTCGGCATACCTGTAAAAATAAACGGGCAACATGGAATCAATCGTTAATCATGAAAAATAATTCTTACCTTGCAGACTTGGCATCGTCTCGTTTTGATCTATTACGCCTCTGTCGTTTTCTAGAACCAACGTTAATTAACCCCACAGAGACATCCATATTCAAATAATAAATCCACTGTTAACACGCTCGCAGTCGAACAACAATACTAAACTTGTACCTACTTTATAGGTTAACTATGCACAAACCACGCGGAAGAATCAGCTGTTTTGGAAACAGGGATGTAAAATTGCCCAATGAGGCTAATAGTGCCCTCTATTTGTAAATCTATACATATAAATTGATTGTCAAATCTACAAAACAGAAAACTGTATTCTGTGGACATGTTCTGTTTTGCAGTAATTCTTAATTTAGTTCGTATATTTTCAATGGACATGAGCATTTTTGGATCGAAACATTAAATGAGCTTTACGTTCGGACATGTGTCGTTTTGGTTGACTTTTGGATATTCCTATCAGTGTAGTATGGGACAAGATAGGTTTTGCACAGTTCTAACATCATGTTCGTTTAGTTCAGAAAATACTACAGAATTCATCTCTTAATTCATTTTGGTACATTATGGACATGTGTGCTTTTGCATGGACGCTCCTCATATATTACTTCGCGGTCGGGTTGTTTTTTTTACACTTTACGTAAACATAGTTCAATCCTATACTATCCATATTCTGTAAGATTTTAACATTTTTTCTTTACCAAAACAAAGATCCTTATTTGGATCTTTTTTTCTAATAAAATTACCGTTGCACGTAAGATTATTTTGAACCGTAACCAAATAAGATCTGCAATCTTCCGTGTTGTTACAGTTAACCTAATAGAAAAAGGAAAAGGTAGCATGACTTATTAAATCCTAGAAAAAAGGAAAGGTCTTATTATTTATTGAATTAACGGTGCAACATGTTGAAACTAAAATTTTTGATTATAAGTAGAATAATACATGTTGCATTATTTATCTCGAAATTGAATCAGTTTCACAGTATGTGTTTTTATCAAAAATAGAATACACAAATATCTATAGTTACCCGAATATGGTTGTAGAAAACACTTGCAGAAACGCATTTCCCCACACCTTGAAACTAATCTGAAATGAAGTTTTAATAAAACTCCCTCACATTTAAAAAACATAAAAATAATCCAGATGTATTTCTGATATAAATTGATTGTACCTTTCTGTTATTGAGTGTACTTTATTTGATTTACTGTCTTACATCGTGTGTTTTTGATACGCTTGCCTATAATCAAAGTAGTATAAATAAATTCTACATTTCCATTTATATTGCATAATGATGTAGTTATTGTGCTTATACGGTACACTTGACTGATGTTAAGAGTATCGATCTTATTGTTGCGCTACCACAGTTTATATTTCTCAGACAGTTTTAATAACCGGTTTGAATTATTACCACCAAGATTCTTCGCCTTGATATTCTAAAAACCGCTTTTATGTAGAAATTTCGTCTTTCGTTAAAATTATTGTGGGCTCAAATTATCTACGCGGATTTTTCAATTCGTTTGTTTAACGAAACATGCAAATTAGAAAACGATTGTTACGTTAACGTGTATAAATGTATTGTATTACGTACATATACATGTTCTTGATTAAGGGTTCTAATGTTGCGTGCCACTTAACCGTACACAACGTATACCTTGATGAGGGTTACGCATCCCAGGCATAAAGCTAGGAAGTTTTAGTGAGGAAACATCCGGAAAAATCCGGTTTGAACCCAGAATCTCTCGGACATTATTACCTCCGTTTTACTTTGTCATTTAATTTAAGTTTGACATCTTGATGAGTTTTGATAAATTATAATAAATATTTAATATTAAATTGTTTTAGAAAATAACTCATATACAGTGTAATTAGAATGTCAGTTGTATTTAATTGATTTATTGACGATTGGAACTCGCTTTATTGTTAAACTCCTTGCTTTGAAAATATTTTAAATTCCGATAAATTCATTGTGTAAGGGTTATTAACTGTATGTAATCATAATTAACATCATTTATTACATTCATGAGTTGTAATTGTGATTTATGCTAAAATTGACTAGTTTTATCTGTTACAGGGACTGACCTCAGCGCCAACTCGCTGGCGACTCGGGCCGGTCCTGTCCCAACACACGTCCTATCACAAATGGTGATTTTGTGGTACGTTGGTTCTTAGCCGATCGTATACTTCAATGTTTTAATGTTTATTATTTATTTTTATTTGTTCACTGTTGTCTTGTCGTTCACTGGTCACGTTGATGTTGTCACTCGATGTTGTATCTGCATCACCGCACACATGCTGTTCTTTATATATGTAACTGTGTTACTAGTTTGCAGTAGTCCCTAATGTCTGGTAAACCTGTTAGAGCTAACCAAGAAGTCCACTTACACAACGGACCGGCTGTCGGTATTTGATTAGAGACTTGCTTGTCTGATACGCGATCCCTCACGTCATTAGACCTTTTCCTAGCCCCGGGCAACTCCCCGGAGTCAGGATAAGCTCCTTCACAACGAAGCTCTAACGTGAAGCTCTTTGCTAAAACCCTACGTTATGTTTAAAACCAACGTCAATATAAAAAGGGATCAGGGCTTTTGGTAAAATGCTGGAAGGAAGCCGAACGTATTATTTTTCAAGATATAAATCCCTTCCTACAATTCAATTTTGCACAATACCGATTTCAGAACATTTAACAAAATTCAACAAAGCAATTATATCTGTTACGTAATACCTATAAATTATAAACAACGTAACTCGATAAATTATTAAAACCTACAATGAAAATTAATAATTAGAACCTATTTGTTTAAAAATATACATTCAATTATGAGTCGATACATTAACATTGCAATTTATAAAAATGAATAACATTTACACAAACCGTTTCCAATTGTATATTCAATTTAAAGCCTTATGCATTAAAAATAAAAAACTCGCTGGAAATAATATTAATCAAAATTAACAAA
Source organism: Abscondita cerata (assembly GCA_030710515.1). Classification (NCBI taxonomy): domain Eukaryota; kingdom Metazoa; phylum Arthropoda; class Insecta; order Coleoptera; family Lampyridae; genus Abscondita; species Abscondita cerata. The sequence continues at coordinate 537,026 of JALBCR010002208.1, forward strand.
TTCCCAACCAGAATATTTACTGCAATAAATTAAATTTTCATAAACAAAAACTTATTCTTATTTGAATTTGCTTTTTTTCCTTCATATACGATATACAGCCTCACTTATTTTTAATTACCTACAAATTGTATCGTATGGTAGTACGCTGACCAATTTATCGACCAGAACTTTTCGTTGCACCTGAATTTTTTTATTAATATTTTAGAACCAAAAAATTAATGACAACGCCTCAAACCTTATTTAAACAATATATGATGGATTTATTTCGGCATACTTGAAGCTGGCAGCGAGCCAATTGCAAGTTCCCGCCCCAGGGAAAGCATCTCATCACGCACCCCCATTCTGAAGGTTTAGTTTTCCCTTTAGCCCCACACATCGCATCGGATATTCGCGAAAATAAATTTATATGTATATTTTGTTTTGCTATGCAAACAAAACCCCGATTGAATTCGGAAAACCGAATATTTAAACCTCATAAATGGGAAAGTTCATTTCTTTAAGGAAACTACTTTTTTTCAGTGCGTATCATATTTGAATAGTTTATTAGAGAAGTCGTTAAATTTAATTTTTATTACAAGTTTCTGCGGTAAAAACACGAAAATTATTTAAATTTTTTACATATGTAGGTACATACATTTATTAGCATGAAGCATGTGGATGTGTATTTTAGATTTTAAATAATATTTTTGTGTATCAAAATAGAATTATTAAATTAGTTCTGAAAGTATGTCTATGACTTTCAGAAATTAATATTTAAAAAAAATAGTTTAGTTAGTAAGTTGCACGCCATTCTACGTGTTAAACTTAAATAGTTGTGCATGGAACTAGCAGGTGTATTCTAATTGAATTATACTTACTACATTGAAGAATCTGTTTTTGTTAAGCAGTACGCATTGTTTAGATGAGACTTATTTACATGGTAATACTGATGACATTTTATTTTAATGGCCATTAAAATTTCAATCAATTTTGGAACGAGTTATGCACACGTTAAATGTTGGGAAACCACCAACTGCTTTAGGTAAAAATTACACAAAATGGCTGACAACAAAAATCAATTCAAAACAAATTATTTTTCTTGAATTTTTAGTTTTAGGTAGCTAATTTGTTAATGCAATGTCCCAAAGCAAACAATTTGTTATCACGAAACTATTTATTTAGGCTCGCCCATTTATCGAAAATTAAATAATTAAACCTTTTACAACGGGTTTTGTGAACGTTAGGATGACAAGTGTAGTATTTTGAGTTTAACACAACATTGTTTGCAAAAAGTAAGAAAATTGATATTATTAGGGTTGTGTGTGTGTAGACTTTGAGCTAATATTGTAGCTATCAGAGCTGTAAAACATCGGCAGTTCAAGCATCACATTACCGCGAAATTGCTGCTTTACACTTTATAATACTAATTAACATTGTATAATGAGATGATTAATTCAGTTTGTTTTATTCTAGGTAAGTTGTACTCCAGTTTTAGCTGTGTACTCTCCTGCTGGGTCGGTGAGTAAAGTCCGTCAATTTAAATATTGAGATAATAAAGTATTCTCTCAACATGGCGGGCCATAAATATCTAGATAAAACTATAACGAATGGTAAAAGGGTTGTTAAATTGTACGAAAGACCCTGCCCGGTTGTAGTAAAATTATCTACCTTAAAATATGAGGGGTTTAAAGGCGATGAGGCTGCTCCTGATCTCCAAGCGCCTGCTATTACCGATCCTGTCGTTTAGTCTTTTAATGTGTAGCACTGGATTCGTAGCACGTCCTCGTACGCGCCCTCGTCAGCGCCCTTCTCTTTTTCTTCTCTTTCTCCCTTTATGTTGTCGTTCAACGCGCATTGCACGCGATTCATCAATATCTGAACGTTCATAATGAAAGTGTAAATATCACTCCGTCTCATTCGTAGGTAACAACACCATGCGGGTACAATGTTCTTCCGCAATCAATTTTTACATTTACTTCACAGTTATTTATTGATAACATAAATTGTTTACGTTTGTAACCCTACGGAATACAAATGTGAGTTTGCTTTGAAAAATGTTCTAAAGTAATTTACACCCGTCACATGCCTGCATCAACCGTATTAATTTGATTTTTATCCTGCAGAACAGTAATGTGAAAGGGTGATAAAGTGACTCTGCTTTTGACTCTACTACTGAATCTAATTAACGTGCAAATTAGCTCTATTGATCTAGTAAAGTTTCGTAAAAAAATATTCGGCTGATCTAAATCTTGACATTTTGTTTCTAATAAATATTTTTTACAACTGAAGTTATATTAGTTTAAAAGTAAAATTTGCTTCGGTTTTAAAAATTTTGAGGTCGTTAATTCAACATAGTGTTATCATAACCAGTTCAGCTTAATCTCCCTAAAGGGAAAATGATTATATTTTGGAGAAAATAAATTGAAACCGTGCCCCACTGATCGATTCATTTCCAATTTTGTGAAACATGTTTATTCCATTAGTATTTGAAATTGCATTTAGAATTTTAGCCTTTGAATTATTCAAACTTTTCCGAAAATTAATTAGTTTATGTTGTTGCACTGGTGATATTGCGTCTTCAATAATAACTTTTTTCCGACGAGCAGAAACAGCCGGACTGTGTTATCACGTCTTATCATCATCAGTCTTCATTATCCCCGCAGTGTGGGGTTTCGTCCGCCCTCAGTATTTGCAGGATGATGTCGTCCCTGTCGTTTCTCTTCCCAAGCTATTGTTGCAAGGCGACGGCTCGCATAAAGGGGCGATCGTTGCCTTTGTTTCCTACCGTCTCTCAACAAAACGTATTTCAACTATTTTAACTTAAATTGTTTTAATTCTATTCAGGATGTACACTTAATACTGAGTTTAGATTGAAACTCGATATTTTACTAAAATAATTTTGTAGAGTTGCAAATGTAAATTCAGTTGTCTGTGCATACTGATAATCCACTGTATTTCGTGTTGGATTTTATCTAGTCTTAACTCCCTTGGCAACTCGCTTAAGTGGATTAAAAGGTTATGCAACTGTTTCCTTTTGAGACCCTCCCACGAGGCTGAACCGATATTCTGAATAGCTACATTATGAAACATTTACAATCTGCAAACTTTTTGACGGACCAGATATAAGAACGTTAAAAAACAACTGATAAATTGAGTATAAGCTCAAGTAAAACTAAGCGTATTGTAGTACTTTAGCAAACTAATACTAATCTAATCAACAATATTTTATAGGCAATATAAACGGAAACAATGAGAATCAATAACTATAACTACGCATTTGGACTGACTTCTATAAGGTAGGAAGCAGTAAGCATTTTCTTAATAACGATAATGGTAGGAATTCAGCAACAATAACAATTGTAAAGTTTTCGTCATTTACCAAGAAGTACTTTTAACTTACATTACCTCTCTTAATATTTTTTGTATAAGATATCAGGTACATTTTTATCAATTCAAGAAAAGATTATGTTTGTTGCAAGTTTCTAAAGTTGGCAAGATTCCTGATAGGATCATTCATTATCCCAGTTTTATAAACATGACTACCTTACAGGCAACCTACGTATAAATGTTCTATAGATCTTACAAAATTAGGGTAATATATTACTCTGAAAGATCGTTTACCTCATACTATCTTAAGGGAAGGGGTGTTCAATCAGGTTGTTGTCACGGAGCCAACTTATAACAGAAAAGCAATGGCTTTCGTACCGCAAGCAATTTCGGTCTAATAACTGTAAAATTCCTCACAGTTTACCCTCCAAAGCCTTCTTTTCCTCTTTTTACTTGAAATAAATTGGGTTTTATTTGTTCTGTGCGTTAACTTTTACTTTCAACGTATAACTAATACGCAATCCTTTCGTTTAATTTTTATTTGTGCTTTTAATTGCGTCGAAAGTATTGTAAGCATTCATGAATTTACAAATATGCTCTCAAATATGTATGGTTAAATTTGAATACCATAAAGTAGCTCGCAAGTGCGCGGAATAATTTCCATTTTAAGATTCCATTCAAACCACGAAGGCTGTTCCAAATCTAATTTTATTCAACTATTACTGTTTTATGAGCAGATAAATAACAAATGCGTATATGAAACGCTAATGCATAATTGTAGTAAATTTGCAACACTGTGCTCAACATTAAAAATTTTAATTGCATTTATGCTTATTATTAGTCATGATAGAATTAACTTTAAAACTGTATGCGTTTGTTTTTTTTGATAATTATAAACTTTGAAGGTGAAACTCTGTTATTAAATTCTATGCTGTTTGCAGATGTTTTTCTATTGCGCGTCAGTTTCGTTACATTCGCTCAACTAAAAAATACATAATTCTACAAAAATTTGATTGTGGCAACAAACATGTTAATTAAAATTTGTCCAGTAAATTTAACAAATGAATATTCATTAATCTATTATTTTGTAATATTGCATTATTTAGGTATAGGGTAAAACAGGGACAGATGACGCTTTTGGAAAATGCGCCGGAAATTTACTGCTTTGACGGAACGTAGTTTTAAAATCACAAATAATGCGTTAGGTATTAAACTTTTATTGCATGACATCAACATAAAAAAAACTCAAACATTTTAAAAATAAAATAAAATACAAAATTCTGATTTTGGCAATCTCCCCGCATCTTATGGGTGAGACGACGCATTAGGTATGGTAGAGATTGCTAATAGGGATTCAACATAACATGGTTACATTTTCAATTGTTTTCTTCCCACAGGGCATACAGTAGTTTTTGAAAGACGTGACGTGTCATGAAGCCCCTGCGGCACTCCATGCACTGAATCCATTCCGCTGTCGATTTGGTATTTTCGTAGCGCTCAAACATCCTACGCATTCATTTTCGTCAAAGTTTCGTCGTCTGTGGAATCGTTTGTAGAAAACGCACCATCTTCTTCAGAGGAGGAACTTGCCAAACGTCGTTTTGCAGAGTTTATTTTAGCAAGGTTGTTTGCCGTCAACTTCTTGGGTATGTTTTTGTTGTTTCTGTGATGTTTTTCGATTGTTTTTTCTGACATTTTATCTTCTTACGGTTTTCTACTTTTCCCTGTTCAATCTTTTTTCTTTCTTATCTGCAATAAATGATGAATCAGTCAAGTTTTGTGCAGATTGTTTTCTTTGTTTTGTTTGCTTGTTGATTTTGAGGACTGGAACTGGCGAAATTTCATCCAAAATTTTACTGGGTGTCCAATTATCCACCAAACGAAAAGCGCTTGCCGAAGGTCCAGGTTCAAAACGAGTTGGTGAAGGTCTGCATCTTTGTTCCTCTGATTCTCGGAAAATCTCTGTTATTTTATCTTGTTCTTGTACCGAGCTTTCTGGATTTTGATTAAGGTTATTTGATGATAAAAGGCATGTTCAGGAACTGCTGAGGGTTTCAAAGAAAAATTCCAGTTGCGGAAAACCCCGAAGCTCCAGTCTGGCTAGTTGCTGCGCGCGTCCACGCTGTGCAAGCAGGTCACCAAAATGTCTACGCTCAATCTTCTTTTGGGGATTGGCTCTAATGAATTCGTCACATCCATTTTTAAAATATGTTTTGGGAGGTTTAAAAAGCACGGTCTAACGGTTGAAGAAAGTGTGTTGTGTGACTGGGTAAACACAGCAATATAACGTCATTTTCAACCGCAGTCTCCAACATCTCGTAAGAGTTCATATGCGATCCATGGCCATCTAAGACTAAGAGGCATTTTCCAACAGGCTTTCTTGGTAAAAATGGGTTAGAAACCAGTCCTAATAGATCTTCGCAATGTAAGCTGACTCCCGTCTCATTTTGATCACCGATCCTGGTGGCATGTTCTCTTGCCAATTTGTTGCAAGTTGACACCTTTGAAGATGCAGTACGGCGGCATAAAATTTCCTTCTGCGTTGCAACATGCCACTACTGTTATAGTCTCACCTCGTTCTTGCGATGTAACTACATGGACGTCTTTACTGCCTTTCACAGCTACAACTTTACCAGGTACATTGTTTAATTGAAGCGGATTCGTCCATATTGAAAATGTTTAGAGGTTTATCAAGAAGGTCATTCTCCGTGAGTATTTTCGTCAATAGCTCAAAATATTTTTGCACCTCTTCTTTGTTCATACCTTCGGCTCGGGACATGGACACACCTTCGGCCTTTCGAATGCTTAAAGTGGGATTTCTTTTTAAAAATAGCTTGAGCCAATCAGCACCAGCCATCCTTTTATCTTTATTGAATCGATTTTGTAGACCCATGGATTGTGCTAGATTATAAGCTATCACCCTCAAATTTTGGACGTAGGCGCAAAACCAGAGGCCTGTAGTTTTTAATATGGTTACACAGTTTTCTTTCTGCATCTTCGCCCAAAGGATTTCCTCCCATACTGCTACCTTTAATGAATTGTTTTTTGTAAGCGTGCACGTAGTGTCCTATCAGGTATGTTGTTATTGCGAGCGGCTTGTCTGATGGGGACTTTATCTTGAAGCACAGCGTTCACTGCTCTTGTCAAGTCCTCCTGTGTCCATTTCCCTTGTACTCTTACGACTAGTGTAAAAGTCGGCATCTTGGGTCTGAAAATAAAGAACCATAATGCATCATCTGTCCTGAACGTCAAGCGTCATCTATCCCAAACACATGGGATACATGACGCACTTGTTAGTTACGACAAATTCCGAGAAATGGCGTTACTTTAGTGAATATAGCTTTTAAATAACCCAACTTCAAACTACATTCGTCAGAACGTCGACTTTTAGCGGATTTCTAATAAACGTGGATCAACCTAAATACCTTGCAAACTTTTTCGTACTTACACTATATGTCACCAAATATCTTTTAAGTATATTGCACTTTCAAACAATTTTGCAAATCGCAAGAGTAAATCGTCTGCATGTACCTATCTTGGTCAACTCGGGCCGCGTGCACCAACATCGCGAATTATCGGATTGCGTCGTCTCTCCCGCCGCGTCATGTCTCCCTGTTTTACCCTATTTATTGACGAAAAGACTTAAAAAAGAATTTAAAAAAGTAAGATCTAGGGATCGGGCCGGCCAACGAATAGCTCCTGAAGTTCCTATCCACGATTAGAAAAATAATATGTTACCCCTCCAGAATTAGGGGCAAGAGCTCATCTTGCTAAAATATTATATTATTGTTATTATGTATTTATTCGTATGGTACATTTTAATATTGAATTATGATGTAAGTGTTATGTATGGTGCCCCAGAAAATCAGTATAAACATGTATAGTGTTGTAACGAAACCGTGTGCAATTGTGGAATGGTTTGTCTTGGCAAAGCATTTGCTTCAAGGTTAAGGAAAACCACTAAAACCTAAACATCCCAACCCTTATCCACCTTAGTATTCATATGTAATAATATTAATTAAATGTGTAAACATTATAGAAGGTAAATAAGAACATAAACACAGTCATGACAATGACAAAAAAAATTGTAGGTTTAAGAAATACAAAACAAAATATTGGAAAAACAGGCAATCACGACAGAGAATACAAAATATTGCTTAACTTCAGATGTCCTTCAGATTAGTAAACCATAATACAGCGTCGTCCGTTAAATTATGAATGTTTACAAACCCTCCTTTGAACTTTGTTAATTGACAATCCCCCACAATATGTGTAACGATCTCTAGATCACAGTCACAATTTGGATTAGAAATCGGACCACATTTAAACAACAGAGTTGAATTTTGAGTTCTTATGCAATTTACTTGTGACCAAATTTTCCTTTTGATCAAAATCCGAGATTTCTATTGTTGGATCTCGATACCATAATTTTTTCTACTCTTCAACTTCAGAAAAAGCCGTAGTTAAGTAGTCTCGGATTATATCATTCCCTCTATTAGTTTCTCTATCTTCTCTATTACTTAAATGAAAACAAGAAACTTCTGATATTTTAAGATTGGGGCATAATCGCCATTTTTGAAATAATTTTCCATAATACGGAAATCATCAGATAGCTTTCTTTCAAATTTGAAAAAATCCGAATATTGAAATGAAATTGCCACATCATGGGCGTAGACGAATTTTCGACATTGTAAAGAAGGAAGATCAGAAATATACACTGTGTCCAAAACAAGAATGAACAACATGGGGATTATGAAAACGGTCACAAGGTTGCTCAAATTGCAAAAAAGTTTTTGCAATTTAGAGTATATTTACATGGTGTTTGAAAAAGTTTAACAATATTTTTCGTTTTCGAGATTTTACAAAAAAATCAATTTTTGGATTTTTATTTTTCGTATTGTTTGCGCTTATTTTTAAGAATATTAAAAATCTAAGAACACATTTGCTGCAATGGAAGATTATCTACAAATTCCTCCAGATGAGTCCGAAGAATTTGTAGTAAGTAAAATCTTCCATCTTTATTGCAGCACCAAACGTTCAATACAAATTTTGTCTGCCTTTTCGTGTTCTTCTTCGTATGATTATTAATATCAGACCAATAATGTTCATTGTGAATGTTAAAAATTCCATCACTGCTAACTTACGAAGCAAGATAAGTTAAATGTTTTTAGTTGATTGTCAGTTCATAAGGCACACCCTTACTATTGATATTTTTTCATTCACATACATCGTCCAGATGTAGTTCAGGGTTATTCAAAAAGAAAGGACAGTTATTTCTTCCAAACTACAAAAGATAGAAATGTGATTCCAACGTTTTATTCTCAGACCATTTAAATTATTTATAATTTTATCTCTCATGAACCATTTTCTTTTTATTTATTTATAAATGTAATACGTCCTTAAATTATTAATGAAAAAATTTTTATATTCATAGTTTTATACACGGTTGAAATTACACTCCCATCATTGTTCACCGCTCGAAACCGTCTCTTCCCCACTTTCACCTCGTTTCATCACGTAGGCACAAAAATTTATATTTTCGATAAACCAATACATCTTAATACTAAACCGTATATATAGTTTTACATTTATACTTAAAAATGACCTTGCAATTACTGCAATATGTCATTTTTTTTTCAAAAATTAATACCTACCAAATCAGTTGAGATTATAAAATTAAATTTATGAAACAGTTGGCTGGAAATACAGGCTTACTCCTGATGTCCTAGTAGTGCTTCCATTTTGTATCAAATGAGAACATGGAATTTTTAAATATCACAATCAAAAATGATTAAAAAGTTAATTTTTTCAAATGGCACCTTCTGTCTTTTTTCATTTAACAGAAAATAAAATTTTTGGGTAGATTGCTTAAGCATTTCCTACACCAAATTCCTATCCCTATTAAGTTATTCAATAAAAATCAAGAAATTCCTTCTAGTCAGTTTTTTCATTGGGTTTTCGAGTAAGTAGCTATGCTATGGAAACAAAGACAATCACATTTGAATGAAAAATATGAATTCCTATTCAATTTTAAAGAAAAAATTGACTTGATATACCATGTTTAGCAAAATAGGGCATGTTGCGGATCAGCTAAAAATGACGACTTTTAATAGGTATACTGGTTACACAGGTGCTAGGAAATGTAACCATTTATTTCCACCTTACTATGAGTTAGTTCCGTTAAATCTGAAATGTTATGACAAGAAGCTTGAACTTCAATATGACGATTACATTCAATATTGTGCGGAAATAAAGAAATTGTAAATTCTACAATAATTAAAATAAAATATTTTGATGGTTCTTGAGGTAAGGATAGTAAAATTTTATGTTTGTTTATACTTTGAATGATTTGCAACAATCTTTCAAAGAATAAACTGCTGCGTATATGAAAATTATTGTTCTACACTAAGCAGGTCATGAAGGTCATGAAAACAAATGTCGTGCCTTCAGACTAAATAAAAGTTTCAGTTATCAATTTTGAGTTGATACATCATACATACGTGTGTACACATACATTTTATGCAGATACAAAACATATCGTATTGCTCATTTAGTGAGAAACTGACTATTTCATAATTTGTAAATTAAAATTGACAACCCCAACTCAACACTATTTCGAAATTCAGTAAGTAAGTAATTTGTTTCTCGTTATTACCTGTCAAAAAAAAAATTTACAGCGAGTGAGTTTAATTTACTAAACATTTTCTTTCACTTTTTTTTTATACCTACTGTGTCGGATAAAAAATTGTATGTACGTGGCCGAGAAAGTGCACAATATACTTTGTAAAATCCGATTAGTAATATTGTTCGATTTTTCGACATTCGAATTCAAATTAGAATAATTTCCAAAAAGTCAATTAGATAAATATGATCCGACTCTAAAACGTTATTCTGTTCCTGAACCTTCGTTCCCAATTCCAACCGGAGGCTATTTTAAATTTTTTTTGACGGAGTGTTTAATGTAGTGATATCAGCAAGCAGTGTAGCTGAAGTCATCCGGACGCAATGTCCAGTATGAGTCGAAGAATTTTGTAATTTTCGTTGGTATTGCAGCAATAGTGTTCATCCCTACAGCTTGTCTTGTACATCTGCCATTACGATACCCAAAAAAAATCTTGTATCTTTTGTCATAACCAATGTGCCAGTAGTCGCGAAATCGCGTCGTTAGTAAAGTATAACCAATCAACAGTAGTTCGGATCATTAAAAAGTATAATGAGTTTGGAAATTGAATCGACAACAAACCGCGTAGTGGGCGACCAAAGAAAACTTCCGATCGATATGATTCTGTCTTAAGACGAACAAACCTTGCAGATAGACGTCTCAATTCCACCCAGTTAACAAAAATATGGAGTCAAGCTATAAGTATAAGTGTGTGCACTTTCACCGTGAGGAGAAAACTGATTAGTTTTGGATTGACAGGGTGTACAGCACCTAAAAACCGTTTGAAATGGGTACTTTTAACATCATTAATCATGTTGGAAATACGTATGGTTTCCAGGGGGAAGCATTTACTCCAACAATTAAGCATCCAACCTCAGTTATGGTGTTGGGTTGCATGCCCTCTCGAGGAGTTGGTTGACTGCATATCGTCTCTGGAATGATGAATGCCACAAAATACATCGAAGAACTACAGAATAAAATGCTGCGAAGTGGAAAAGATTTGTTTCAATTTCAAAATGACAACGCACCTTGTCATAGAGCAAAGCTTGTTAAATCATGGATGGAGATGACTGGAATTACCAGATTGAACTGGCCAGCGCAATATCCAGACCTGAATCCTATTGAAAACTTGTGGAACAGAATCTCAAACATTATAACTTAAGTTGTTTCTTCCAATTGTTTGATTTAATTTAAAAAACTTCTCCTTTTTAGGGACCCTTCGGGGTTGGAGGTTGTGGTTTAAAAAACAAAACTTTTACGTTGAACTGGCCGACGTTTCGCTCCTCAAGCGGGATCTTTTTCAAGGCTTTGTTCAAAGTTGAAGGTCCCTAAAAAGGACAAGTTTTTTTAAATTAAATCAAACATTATATCGAGAAAAAAACCAAACACAAAGGTTACTTTAATCGAATCTTTAATTGACGCCTGAAATCACTGTATCACTAGGGAGAAAAAAAACAAAGGTTGGCCGATTAAATACTAAAATCAGTTTTTAAATAATCATATTTGGCATAATGCAGTATACGTTTTTTTGTCAAATTTTTGATATTTTGAATAAAACCTATTTTTTACTAACTTTTTTATTTTATCATTGTGATTAAATCCTTAGTTAAGATAGGGCTGATATAAAGAATATGGTTGAAGTGTATTCGAGTGAAGTGCTTTAAAGTTCATTTTTCATGATTTTTATCAGGTGATGTAGGACTTTTTCACACCACTGTACTCATAGTGTTACCAGGAAATAAGAATGGATTTATTCCCGGTGAAGAGTTTTTCTTCTTCTTTGCAAAAATCGTATTATTGTAGTTTACCCTGCAATTTATTTTCCGTTAAAAGTTATAATTTTATTGTAGCAATAAACCACAGAAATTGTACATTGCTAATCAGTTAGCCGAACAATATGGACATAAAATACTACGATTACCCCCATATCACTGTAATTTCAATCCGCTTGAGCACATTGAGTTATTACTAAGATTTACTACAATAAAGATATTGGAATGTGATGAAAAACTGTGAGCAGTTACATAAATATATGGTGTGAAGCATTATCGACAGTAACACCAGAGATTTTTGGTTCGGTTCAACACACCGCAGGCATAATTTATTAATGGTGAGATGGGAAAATTGGCGTTGTAACTGTTATTATAAATCCAAAAAATGACGGTGATAGTAGTGATTATTTAGAAGATTCTGGAATGTTTAATTTTATACGTGAATGGAAATAACGTTAAGTTAAATTAGGAACGTTGATTGTGTTTAGATTGTTTTTGGTTTGTTATGTATCTTCATTTTAGCTTTACTGAGTTTATGAGCATACTTACTATGAAATGGAGGCTCTAGTTAATTATGACGTTGTAAGAAATGATTACGTGTCACGGTTTTTGATTTGTATGGAGTATAACATCACATTATAATCGTTACGTTTTATTACAAAAATGTTGAAAAACATTTACCCATTTTATAATTTATTGAATTATAAGGTACATCTGGCGTACATAGTAAAAAAATGTAATTTAATAAACCCCAATAAAGGTACAAATGCTAAATCTGAAAATTACTTTTTCTAAACTTAAAACATTATTTAATGCAAGGGTGACAGTGTTCTACATTCCGAAATTCATATAACCAAAGTTAATTAAAAATGTAGTGGAGACAGCTGGTCGTTAGGTATTTTTTTTACCTCGCCAATATTACACAGATGTAATTTAACCTACTCCTTACCAACACGTCTGACTTTAGCGGTTAGGCGGTTATACATTGACATCGAGAGGTTAATTTTAATTAAAAACACCTGAGCGCAAGGTTGCGTGTTTAAACATATTCTCTCAAGTAGCAATTACTTTCGTGTTTCCCTATTACACTCCCCCTATTACATCAAACATATTTAGCTTATAATGTCTTTATGACGGTACTTTTTGTAATTGATTTATGCGCTTGTGCAAAAATCAGTTTATAATGTTTTGTATTTAATTATTTTGAAAAACTTAAATAGGGTAAGTTAATGTTGTCGTGTGTATGCAAAAGCGGTGCGTGGAGACCGAATAGTGTCTCTTTACACATGTATACGCATGTACTTTATAACCCATCTTTAGCATTTGTTTAAATTGTTAAACACTTTATTTAGAGTAAACAAACGATCTTTTTTACAATTACAAGGAGTTAAGATTATATCATTGAAACAATTAGTTAAATTACGAATATTATAACATGCATTCATTTAGTTATCATACCTACATTTTTTTATCGTCAATTATTTATAATTTCAGTTTCTGACAAAAATTTAGTTATTCACCGGTATTAATGATCAATATTTTTAAACGCTTTTCGCAGTTAAATTTTTTTCTGTTTCATCTTCTCCCCACCTATAAAAATATATCTCTAGCTTTGTATTGAAACAATAGAAAAACATTGTTTTGTTGTGAAGCTGAATATCTTTTGACATAGGTACTAATTATCTAATGTTTCTCAAACAATATTAATCTAAAATACGTGCAAGGTATACATAACATTTTACTTCTACGTCGTTAGGTTTGAATTTGTACTAACATTTTACGTGATGTTGTTTAAAAGCTTCGTAACGTAATAGTGTTGGAAAAATAAAAGTAGATCTTAAATTTAAGTCTTTAATGGCGGTAGAAATAATGTTCACGGAACAACTGATCCCACAGAACGTTATGACACTAATAATTGTAAACTGTAACACTAAAGAAATAGATATGTAAGCTATATATAACTCTAAACGGACACTGCACCATTTGAATTCAAATCATGTATTCATTTTCAAATGTTTGCGGATAGCATTTGCACCACATGCTTTTAACTTCATGTATAAGCTTGCAGCGAAGGTAGTATAACGCTATTACGATGAAACTCGGGGTACAATGAACAGGAACAACGGCAAGTGTCGCGACGTCAGGGACGCCAATTCAGACGCCAGACGCGAGTTTACGACTGGAGCATTAAACTCGCCTGCTTTCTTGATGGGCACTTTCATATTTTCACCTCCTCGTTTCTATAATATTGCTGGTTATAGTACAAATTCATTCAAGTTAAAAGCAGACGTAAAAATCCAAAAATGTTATAATTTTATGATTGCAATAAAAAATTTTATGACATCGGAATTATATTAGATCCCTTACCTAGGCAGGTTTGAACTGGATTTTTTAACATCTCGACACAATTCTCAATTCCACCTAAACGCAAATTTTCATAATTCTAAGAATTAAGACGTTAAAATATTGTTACAGGCATAGATATGTTAAAATTATTAGTTCAGAAATAAAAGGGAAACTATTAAGGCGGTTAGAACATAAACACCGTATAATATTTGTGTCAAACTTGTGCGACATTAAATTTTTGTTTAAAACATTTTTATGTGTTTAGGATACAAGATTATGTTTTTATGCTTGTATCGATTGTTATATGAAATTTTACAAAATGATTTTAACTCACAACTTTAAGGTTCCTCAAATTCAAAGCTCTTTTTTGAAACCAACATAGAGAAATAAAATATAATTAATATCTGAAAATTCTACATATACTAACTTAAAACATCTTGTAGTTTATAGCTTTTTTCTGTATAAACCAACACCATTGAAGATATTGTTAATAAAGCACACCCAATCACCTCTGGAAAATCTTAATTAAAAAAAGAAGTTGCACTCTGGTGGTTTACATTTACCGCATTGATTACACCATTGGCCCGAAATTTTTCCTAATTTGTATGTTACACTTTGCTTAATTTTTTCTTGGCAAATCATTAGGGTCGCCGTTATGAATTCGAATCGAATGTCGACCGACCCTCATTCAATAGGAAAATGTTTCATAGCCATAAATGCAATCCTATATCAATTAAACAGGTGCCTGCCTCTGGTGGTTTACATTTCGCATTGTTACACATTGGTTTTCCTATTTGTTCTTGCTTAATATTTTGGACATAATAGGTCGCCGAGGATTCAAAAACTCTTAGAAATGTTTCATAAGATATGCAATTATATCAAAATTTTGTAATTTTACAGGTTTCAATGGCTTTGTTTGCATTTTCTTTATTATTTTAATATGAATACAATATTGTATGGATTTCACTTATGCGCAGTAGTTTTCAAGTCTAAATTGGGGTAAATCGAAGTGAGTCCAATTCGAGGGATGACTCTACCAAGGACTGAACTTTTTCAAAATTTTACTAAATTCGAAATGTTGGAAATTTTGCAAATTTTGAAATGTTCAAAAAATTTTCTCATTTGAAATTTAATAATTTGAAATACCAAATTTCAAGAGATTTTCAAATTTTACAAACTTTTGAAACTTCAATTCCAAAAACTACCAGATTTTTATACAAATTGTTTCATAGCAGAAGATTTTTTGAATCAGGAAATTGTTTCGATATTCACTAACAATTTGCAGTATGAATTACTTCTGATCTTCATTCCTCGTCAGAATATTATTATATTTTTCCACACTGCTCTCTCCGCACAATCATTAACGAATTTTAATTTTCTTACAATATTCAGACCGTGTTGAAAATTTCTCATCCTGATTCCACCGTGACCTAATTTCAAATCGCAAAGATTGCGGTATTATGAAGTGATCCATCTCTTTCATTAATATCGCGCGAATGTCTTTAAGATTACTCAGAAAGCGTTTGGGGCAACTGTCGTCGATGTCATCTACATCAGCATTCAACTCCAAAACCATCCTTCTTTTTATCTCATCTGATATTATGTCATCAAAAAATTCCATAGCTGTTGCTTCTGGGCTCAAGTACCATAAGTGACTTGAAAATTTTTTCAGTGTCACCTGGGAAATTACGCAATCAATCGATGCAAACTCATGGAGCTTCTTCACAAATTCTAAATCATGATAGGGAGTTCTCACGGCTAAAGGAACAGTGAACCATGCTTCCACGTATATCTCCAAAATAAAGATGCATACGTCAGCCAGTGCCGTTTCGTCTTTGGAAGTTAGTTTGAATTGCTCTCTAAATAAATATATTTTCAAAGAATAAATCGCTTTGCTCATCCAACGAGCGTAGTGATCAGCTCCAGGGTGACGCAATTGAATGCCACGGGCTGGAACGAACCCCAGAAATACTTGACTCAGTTGTAGAAGTTCTCTATAATCTTTACGGGGCTGAGCGCGTACGGTTGTCTCCTTGATGAAAGAATTAATGTCTTTTGCACGACCTTCCAAGGTTTAGGTTTAAATGTGACCAGGCTTCCTTGAACATTTTAAACAAAAGCACGCTGGAACCGCTTGTTGGGGGCATTTTGCATCTACACATCTTAAGACCAACTGGAAAACATGATGGCGACAAAGGAAGCCATAGTAGTTCCTTTTTCTAACCCCTTCTCGATCAAAACAGCTGCGCCCTACCATTGGCCAAGATTACTTGCGGTGGTATCACAGCAAAGGGCCTTTATCCTGTCGCCTAGCCCCCAGTCATCTAGAACTTGTGGATAGCATCCATTGGGCTGCTCCCGATCCCGACCCAATCCTGGTATTCTTAACATTTGTTCTTCACTCTCATCAGTGATAACTATTGGTAACCTATCCAATATTTCTCTCTTCACCAAATTCTGCAGCAATTTTCCATCCCAATGTAAACTGTGGCCTTCAACTCGGCATCTTTACTCTCATTTATAATATGATGTGCTTTACATTCACGCAATTTCTCCCGGTAATTGTGAATCGAAGTTCTGTTAACAACTAAAGAATTTACATCCTGTCCTAGAGATTAAACAATAGCAATAATTAAATGTACAGATTTTCGGTTACTCAATTGACATTGATCCAAAACGGCTGCTACTTTCTCATTTATTACGCTCACAGTTTCACGACTTCTCTTCGAGGCAGGTGGGCCATCTCCGTTTGGCGCAAGGTCAGGAAAGTCGTTCTGAAAAATCTTCCGTTGAAATACTAGAATAGGTCCAAATACTTTTGGCTTAAAATTCGAGGTGTTCCTTCATCACTGGACTCCCACTCCACGGTTTGACCTTAAGAAAAATTGTTAACCTTAATGTTTTGATATAACATTTCCTTTTTAATATTTTGACCACATTTTGAGCATTGATCGGTGTTTTATGAGGTACTTACTCAATCGATCTTTTCCTGTTCACTTTTGTAATCGTCGTTTTAAAATCGTTTCTTTTTCTGCCTGTGCTCTTTCTTGAATATCGTGGTGGGATTGAAAATTACAATATAACTAACGCGACCAGGTTTTCTGATTCAAAAAACTCTTTCTGCTCTTGACCGATGTGTTCTAGTATGTCTCCCGATGAAACATCATTGCCGTAATTATTTGATTTAAACTAAAATTTGGTTTTACCCATTTCAAAACAAATAATTTAATTGTACTTATAGACTACTCAAGCAAATTTATCGCATTCATTTTAAAAATAACTGGAATTACAAAGACAACCAATGTAGTTTGCCGTATGGTTTTTAATTTTTATTATTTTAACCATTATATAAATGTCAAATATTTTGACCGTATATACAAGGTTTGTCAAAAAATATGAAATTTACTCAAGAGTAAAGTACCTTATTTTTAAGCATATTGACAATTGTTATTAAGAAAAGTTAATCATAATAAAAAACTATTGTCAGATATCAATATTATCCATCTGGTATAAAAAAAGTAATTTTTTTAAATTTTTGAACTCTTCTGTATTAGCATTTGTAATTTGCCGATAAAAATTTATTCTAGGATGCCCCTGACAAATTCTGTTTATTAGCAATTTGCAAATAGAATGATGTATTGACGACAAACGTCAAATCGCTAGAATTTATAAAACAAAAGAAATGGCGGCTCTGTTAAGTTGTGAGGAGAAAAATTGAAATAGTTTTGATTGTGGAATATAATTATAAGATTGATCGTGAAGCAGCCGCTATTTATAACAACAGAAATCCAAAAGAAATATTCAGCATTCGACAGTTGTAAATAAATTTAAGATGTCTGGAAGTGTTCAAAATAATTTGAATATCAAACGTCTGAGAAAAAAAAAAATGTCTTTGATCAGAAATGAAGTAAGGTACAATGGCAAACATTTTCAAAGTAACAAATACTATCCATACAAGTCCCAGTTTGTTCATACATTGAAAGAAAGAGTTTATCACAGACGGTTTGAATTTTTATCTTTAATACAAGGAGAATTAGAAGAGTATCCCTTTTTATTAAGAAATATAATTTTCACCTTTGAGGCAACATTCACATCTAATGGAACTATCAGTTCACAAAATTGCCGCTGGTGGTGTGACAGTAATCCTCACTTTACAATCAAAACTTACGACCAATATTCATTCAAGAGCAACGTATGGTGTGGTATTTAAAAAAATAAATTAATAGGACCATATTGGCGAATTATGCTTACTAGATCGTCACGGTATATAGTTTCAACAAGATGGTGCTACATGCCATACCACAGTAGCTGTGAGGAAATACTTTGAAACTATATTTAATGACAAAGTAATACATAGATATTCGTACATTTTTTTGACCAGCTAGATCTCCAAACTATACCCCTCTTGGATTATTTCTTATGGGGTTACTTAAAATATAGGGTTTATCAGCAAAGGTTTTTTTTTACAATGTTGACCATTTAGAACGGACAATTACAGAAGCATGCCACAAAATACGGCAGATACGATCAAGAATGTAATAAGTGAATTTGATAGACGAACCATTAAGTGTTTTGATAAAGATGGTGGATATATCGAGTGTTTAATCAATTGAATTAGAAACAAATTGTTCTATTTTCAATAAATTGTTATAAATGTTATTTATTAGGTTTTAGTTTAACTTGTTTTTTTTTTTCATTTGCATTGTTACATAACTAAATAATTACCAAAAAAATACTTTTTCATGGTAAAATACTTTTGAGTAAAATACATGCTTTTTGACCAACCTTGTATATATCGTCAAAATATTTGATATCTGATAATTATATTTTAAGTTTTTAGATCATGCACAACTTTTTAATAAAAAATGACTTTTTCATAAAAACTAAGAATAAAAAGTTTTCATATGGTTCTAACTTAATTGGACACGGTGTATATTATGAGTAACATATTTCGTATTAAATTGAGACTCAACGGAAGTCTAATGAAGGAAAAAAAAGTTCCCATAACATATACCTATAGCTGTGAATTGAAGCTTATCATACCTGTTTTATTTCTAAACTCCATCTCCAATCAAGAATGGCTTATCTACAGTAAAAACCCAATAAGTTTTTAATTTTTTTTAAAATTGAATTAGAGAAGAAAAACCATCTTTTTTTTAAATAATTTTGAAACCGATAAATTTTCATTTCAATTAAATTTTTACATCAAGTACTTGAAAATTAAATCCGCCATTTTGAATTTTGATAGATCAAAATTTTGTCAAATTTGAATCGGTCATAGTGAAAAATATACCATAAAATTTCAATAGTTTTAGAACCGTGAAAACGGCCATTGAAAATTTTGAATTTTGCACTTTGAGGCTCTATTTTGGCGTAACTATTTGTCTAATATAAAAGTTTTACTGAAAAGTTGTTTATTTAATGTCCTCTATAAACCCTTTAAGCCTGGAACACATATTTCCTGACACTCTGTATAATTTTAAACTTGTTTGAATTGAATTTCTATGTCTGTTACATATATAAGGTAAATGGCAAAATACAATCACAGTTGGAAAAATTTTTGATCATGGAAGAAACATCCTTACCGTCAAAATTTATACGTGAGTACGAAGAAGTAGGTCACATGACCGAGATTGATTTCAGTAAATTTAAGATGAGCGATTTAATATATTACTTACCTCATCACGGCGTGTAAAAAGAAAGCAGTGTTATCACCAAGATTAGAGAAGTAGTCTGAGGAAACGACCCAGTTTCGAGAAAAATGTTAGAAACATCTTGTCGGACTACACTTAATTAACTCACTCAGAAACTTACAGCTGGTTAATTATAAATGACACTTTATGTCGGTGGGCTCCCAGATTATGGAAAAAGTTCTTTGAGTAGGTCCTGTTATACAAGATGATCTTTTTCTATTTTACTCACTTTAGAAAACATCAATGTCTATTGAAAGCCGACATTACAGTAATATATAAGCAAAGTAAAAACTGTCCCCGAGCAACAACTTACAGCGTATTTAATACACTTTTAATAATGGAGAGAATTTTCTCACAAAGGTTAAATCGAATGCGTTATTTTATCAGCAATTAGTCAGATATAGGTTCCTATGGGTTCTAATTCGCTCAATCATTACAAAGGCAAAAATTATTCTGTAAGACATATGGAGATTAAAAATGGACTGAGACGAGTCTCTACCATTAAACACGCTAATGAATTTTTAACATTTTTCAAAATTTAAAGGACGTGACAAAAATAAATGTACCAAGTCATGTTCTGCTACCGAAATATGTAAACATACAATTACACGGATTCGCGGACGCATACGGTGTTTGTTGTTTTATCGTAAAAAATATACTGTAAGCGTTAAAATGAAATTGGCTAAAGACCCTTCAACATGGAAAATTTTCGTAGGAATACAAGGTAATTAAAAACACCAAGTGATGTCATGTATTGTCGGAATACATTGTGGTATTGAACTTTATGGAAACATTTTTGAATGTGCTGAAAAGATTTGTTTCGCGTCGCGGCATATGCAATATCTATACAGTGATAATGGGATGAATTTTGTCGGCGGTTTAAATTATTTAAAGAGCAGCAGAAAATCATCAAAAATGAAAGTATTTGTAATTATTAGAAAACCAAATAAGTTAGACTTTTATTCCACCCAGGTCTACCCACTATGGAGAGTTTTGGGAAGCTTCAATTAAATCAATCAAAAATCATATAATACATTTCATACATCAATCAATTAAATCGTGTAATACACATTTATGATATGAAAAGTTTTGTATTGAATTCTCGTCCTATAGCCCAGTAAAATGGGAAAATTTGGATGAAATAATGGTAACAGCTTTAAAAATTTCGAAACAGGCTTTCTTTGAAATATTCAAAAGTCTTCGCCGTACCCCCCCTACGAGAGAAATGGGAGGGAAAAAAAGTGTCAAAATAGTTATTTATGTAGCAAAGGCGTAAAGTAGCTGTTTTAGGCCCAGAGATATGTACGTTGTGCCCAAGCGTAAGCTAGGCACAATCAGGACGAGGGCCTAAAACAACTTTACGACCGAGCTGCATACATAATTTTACACGTTTCATTATGTTCGTATACAAAAAAAAGTAAAAAACATTTACAAATTGCGTTAATCTACTGTATTATTACCATCATAGTATTGATATTATTTAGTAATAGTGCAGACAACGTGTTTCATCTTAAACGGTTTTATTCAAGTCATTTACAAACAGTATATCCCCTACTACGAACAAAAATCTACAGAGACGCCATCTAGCAATCTAATACTAAAACATTAATACAAAACGCTTAAACTTAAATCTAAATATTTACACATAGGTGCCTTACATAATTTTTCATTTGTCACTCACAGTGACATCAAAAAATGTGCTTCTAGCACATTTATTTAAGAAGTCAGAAGTATTTAAATCATCAACACCTTGGTCGATTTATTCAATGGTGAAGGCCGCTATCTCAATTAATGAAAATTTAGAAATAAGCAATTTCAAAAAGTAACTGTATTCCTAAAAGAAATTGGGACGGATACAAACCTAAAAAATTAAAAAATTTTAAGAAGGGGACGAATTTTAAAATTTATTATAGAATCTCCAAATAATAGATTTTTAATGATGAAAGTAAATAAATTGTTTTGATTAATAATATTATACCTAACATAATATAAAAAAATTAGGTGGATTTAATCATTGGAATTGCTGGGACTTGCCGCAGAGAGGAATTGTCGCAGCATAGCAACTTTTGGCACACCCTGTATAGCTGAAGGTCTGAAAATATTTTAGGTAGAACAAAAAAAAAAAGTAATGTTCGAGGATCTTCAATTGGTCATTGCAGCCGCGTAAGAACTGGGTCTCTACCTTAACCCCAAAAAGTGTGAACTCCTGGTGACTGGAGACGAGGATCAAGAATGGGTGGAAGCAATCGCTAATCTTCTCTCAGAAATCAAAATTTTGAAGAGGGACGAGGCTGTGCTCTTAGGAGCCTATTTGACCGACGAAGCAATCCCTCAGGCGCTGGTCAAGAAAATTGAAGAAGTTAGCTGAATGATTCAACATTTGCCCTCTTTTCCTAATCACACAGCCTTGTTTTTGCTCAAAAATTGTTGAGCCATACCGAAGTTGGTGTATATACTGAGGTGCTGCCCGACCTTCCAATTTTCCAGATCTGTTGGAAAATTTTGACGAAAGGATCCGGATTGGTCTGTCCGACTTGCTGAATGTCACTTTGGAGGAAGAGACATGGCAGCAAGCATCCCTCCCGTCCAAATGGAGGAATTGGCATCCGTCGTGCCAGTGATATTGCAGTCCCGCCTTCTGTCCTCTGTGGAGAGAACAACCCAGCTAGTCAGCAGCATGTTACCTTTTGACCCTCCAAATAATATTGACAGAGTAGCAGCCTTTGACACCTGGAATCTCCTAACCAATAATCATCAACTCCCGGCAGTCAACACACAGAAAGAATGGGAAGCCCCGATTCTAGAGAACCGGTCTGCGCGCCTGCTCGTGAATGCAAAATCATCTCAGGATACAGCTCGTCTCCTGACGTGCTCGAGGAAAGAATCGGGGGCGTGGCTTAACACTCTCCCTTCCCCGGCACTTGGAACTATGCTAGATGATGAGTCCTTAATGGTCGCAACTTATATGGGATACCACTTGTGTGGACACTTTGGCTGACATCTACCTCTCCTCAACTTCAAATACTCCCGGAGCGACAGCTGCCACAGCCGAAGCCCACAAACGTCAAACGTACGCGGCCAGTCAATATATCTTATGTTCATTTGCAGTGGAGGCTTTTGAAGTTTTTGAAGATGAAGCCCTTAATTTAGTTAGACAGGGGAACCCAGATCCACAGCTTTTTTGACCCAAAGGATCAGTGTCGCGATTCAGAGGGGAAACGCAGCAAGTGTATTCGCAACTATTCCCCCTTCAGCCAAGTTTTCGGAAATATTCACATTATATTGATTTTGGAGGTGTAGTGTTAGCTTTTAGGGAAATTTTAAATAATTAAAAGTTATTTTATGTATTTTAATTAGTTTAAAAACAAAATAAGTATTATGTTCAAACTTTAAAATACTGAAGTGTAAAAAAAATTTACTATAACAAAGCAAAATTAAAACAATACATTTTCTAACTTTCAAACTAACAATTACGAATATTTGACAAAATTAAATTTTGAACAAAAATGATTAATTATGGCCCTGTACCAAATTTCAAGTTTCTGATTTTTCACATAATTCAACTAAAATGTACTTGTATATGAGTATTACGTTTTCTGAAATATTTTCATTTTCATTGATTTTATGACAAAATTTTATATAAACAAATTAAAAGCTTACAAAATTTCCTATAAAAAAAACACTTTGTAGCTTATGTTTTTCTGTAAACAGCGACGGGAAATTAACAATTGAAGATGCAGGTAATGTTTCAATTTTTATAGATACGCAGAAATTTTAGCTACTTTTGAGACGAAGAAAAGCTAGTATAAATATTATTTTTTTTTACTTTTCCGAGTATCAGAAGTTATTTTCTTATTATTTCGGAGTAAAGTCATTATAGGATCAAATTTTTTGGTTGGATAGTAGGTACATTAGATACATAATGTCGCGTTTGAATAATTTTTTACTCAATCAATTGTATCACAATGGATTAAATAATAACTTCAATTCTAATTTTAATTTGTATATTCACTTACCCTAAATAATAAAGTACGCATTTTATTCATACAT
Source organism: Abscondita cerata (assembly GCA_030710515.1). Classification (NCBI taxonomy): domain Eukaryota; kingdom Metazoa; phylum Arthropoda; class Insecta; order Coleoptera; family Lampyridae; genus Abscondita; species Abscondita cerata. The sequence continues at coordinate 560,854 of JALBCR010002208.1, forward strand.
TTTTAAAATTTCTAATCCATATCTGCTGCATATTCTCTATTTGTCCCTATTATTAAATTAGTATTTATATCTCGGTCAATAGTAATCGTATGGAAATGTTTAAAAAAGGAAATTGTTCATAATTAAATTCTCTACAACTTTTATTTGAAATTGCTTTGCGATACGAATAACCATTCTCGAGAGTGAAATACATTCGATGCGCGCACGAGTTACCGATTCGCCGCAAAACAGTCAAAATTTAAAAAAGAATCTTATGTTTTGTTTTTGACAACATTAATACTTTTTGAGTTATTTACGAAGAACTGATTTTATTTACACTCCCCCCCCCCCATTTCTTTTGGCGGGGAGGTATGAGTGGGGGCTTTTGAACACTATAAAGGAAGCACAAAATAAGTCTGTTATCAAATTTTCAAATCTGTAACCATTATTTCCTCCAAATCGTTAAATTTCTTCCCATTTTACTGGGCTACTATATCTATGTGAAAGGTACTAGAGGAAACGGTATTTTAGATAAAGGAGGGCACGGAGGTGGAGGGTAAAATTCTTTAAGTGACGAATTAGGAAATCAACTAGTTTCTACATTAAATACAATGCAAAGATGGGGGGATATGGGTTGTCCCGCAAGGATACGTTGAATGGGTTGACTAAAAATCTTAAAACAAAATTAAAAAATAATCGCCCCGGGGAACAATGGTTCCTAAATTTTTGTGCAAGAAATAATTTATTTATCAAAAAAGCACAAGGAGTAGAAGTGGTTAGAAAAAGACAAGAAACCCTCGTACAATTCATGGTTTCTATGGTTTTGTTGAAGAATTTTTTAAACCGAACTTTAAATCGACCTGAACAAATTTTCAACTGCAATGAGACGTCTTTCTCCAGTGATCCTTTAAAAAAGTTGAAGCAGTCGGTTACTCAGCATCAGACCAGAAATTGCCTTTTTAACCATTTTTAAAGGCAAAATGTAACAGAGTCGATGATACCTGAAAAACCGGAACCACTCGACAGAATTGCTATAGCCGCTTCAAAGAAAGGGTGGATGACAACCTGAATATTTCCAAAATTGCTTTAGAAAATATTTTTTACCGCACATACATTACAAGCTCGTCCTATCCTGTTAATTATAGATACACATACTACTCATATTTCGTGTGATGTCATCCAAGAAGCTCTTGATAGTTTATGCATTTTACAATTACCGCCCCACACCACCACCCATCTTCTTCAACCTCTTGACGATGGTGACGGTGGTGATTTTTATTAGTGTCAACAACAGTACCCCAGCACATTGCATTTATATTATTAAATCACAAAATAAGTTTTACTCCACGAATTGCTACATAATAACACTTCGACGCTCGAGTTTCACGCTTGACAGTGTGTCATAGCAAAGTATTATTTAAATAAACAGGTCGAAGTCATTACGTAAGGAAATTTTTGGTTAAATGACGAAAAAAGTGCACCTTCCTTATCAATAGTTAGTAAATCTATATTAATATGTTATGTAAATCTATATTAATATGTGCGTCCTCGATTCATTTTACGAATTCACATTTTACGAATTCACATGGAGTACATGCGAAAATCGACCTCTTTTCAAATTCGTCTCACATTAGAACGGCTTGAGATATTTTTGTTTGGACAAAAGTTTCGAGTTTACGAAAGATGTGTCTTTATTTTTCGATTATTTCGTTTTTTGTACGGGGGCATCTTCTAAAATATAACAGATAAAAAAAATTTATTTAAGAAAAACGTTCCTTTTATGACCCTATCACATAATGTTTAATAAAATTTATTATTTTTAAAAATTTTTTTCAAGCAATTTTACATTGTTATACGAATACTGTAATTTTTTAACTCCGAACCATATTACGTAAAAACTCGAATAACAAATCAAAATATCGTTTTGCAAATTCTCGAATGGTTTAACTGTAGAGGATTCAATTTCACCCAAAAAAAATCTTCGTATGCACGAACTTGATGGCTCACACACGCGTAACTGCGAGCGTTATGCGAACAGTTAATCTCACCTAAATAAACTTTGTTGTATTACGTTAAAGCGGTCGAGCCAATAAATCCATGTTATGTCGTTTGTGCGTCCTCACCTACTCTCGATTCGTTGCGAGCGCACACCCGAATACTCGATTCATTTTACGAATTCACATGGAGTACATACTCTGCATTCTATTGATTACTCAACTGATGAATGTTAATGTAAGTGATAATTTAGTAGTAAAGTATTTTTTGTCAAAAATGATGACATTTGCATATTAATCTTAGTGTACAAGGTATGCTTTATTTTAACCGTAGAAAAACGATTTATTTTCACTGTTCGCGGTTCAACATTCTCGCTATGGTACAGAATATCAGGGCGAATTTCATTAATTAATTTGACTTTTGACTGGTGCCTTTATCTTAACTCCGTTTCTTATAGATAGGGAGAAAACCATAGTACCCTCTCTTGGCCGTAAATTGAATCTAACGTTAAATTTTCAATGAAAGTCTTGTGACGGTATTATTTCGCAAATAATTGATTTATAGACCAATTTCACCCTACAGTATAGACAGCATGCGTTTGAGTATGAATGTTTGTGTTGAAAAATCTTCTGGGGATTTTAGTTATTTGAAATTGCCAGTTCCGATGATTTATCTTCATTTGCTCGCAAAAGTTATACCTCATTTCATATTTGCTGACTGTCGTGAAAAGGTGTACATGGAAAATGTTGTCTAAAAATTGAACAAATAGACATGTGCTTTGTAATATCGATTGAAGTAAAATCATCCCATTCAAAGTAGGGAATAAGTCTTCGACTACTGTTGCTGTGTAAGTACCTTTTTTACTTTCCTTTGTTTTAATAAAATATTTGCTATCACGGGTTCTATTAATTGCAGGCACCTACTTTTTTCTTTTTTGCAGGTTTTCCCCTTTGGCTTCTTCTGCTGATTATTGCAGAAGTACTCCGTTTTAATTAATCAATAGATCTTTAATTCTAGTTCTGCTGGCAAGGATAATATTGCCTGTTATCTGGTTCTTTGTGAGCATCCCAGTAACTTTTATCAAGGGAGTCCATTTTGGTTTTCCTTCTATTCATTGGATAATAAAATATTAGATTTGGATACGAGAGCGGTCACATCTGCCGATTAACTGTCGAGCGCCGAAGACTTCCTATTTATACAAGCTAAGTTAGTTCTTTTTATGTATGTAATTCATAAATTTGATCGTGTTCTGTGTATACGTACTGCAGCTGTGAGTTTACCTTTTTGGCGTTGTATAGATAATTTTGTGAACTAAAAAGATCTTTCCAAGTACATGATTAATTTTGTACGCTTTGAAACTATTTAAATAATCGGCTAAGGTCCAATACTCCCCGTAATTGTTGTCAAGTACATTCCGAACCGTATTTGTAACGTGAACGCAATGAATCGCTTAAATGGAATAATCGGTGCTACGATTGTCAAAAGTTTATAATACGCTAACCTATTTGGGGCGTTTGTGCCTCGAATTTGTATTTGTGCCTTAACTCGCTCTCGTGAATTATTATTATTTTATAACTATATTTTGCTATTAATTCTAAATGATATTATCTATTGTTGTGTCGAGGAGTGTCTATGTGTGTTAATTGAACTCTAATCCCTATAATAATATACGTACGGTTTGCTTCTACGAATTCCTAGTTGCTCTAGATATCTCTTATACGTAATCCTAGGTGGCGCCTTATAAATTCTTTGTGCACTGTAGAGGCCTTCATTTCGAACGATTCTCAATAAGCCCACGACCACTTCCGACTAAGAGGAGCTGCCGGCCAGGCCTTCTAGGACTGCTATATATTTTTTTTTTAATTTGTTTACAAATACACCGTAACAGTCTGCAATTGTAGAAAAAACATTGTTTTTGAGTTTTGGAATCGAACCCAACACTCTCAAACTCAAAAAACGTATGCTTTGCACTCCATGTATATGTTTGTCACAAACTACGCGAATTATTGCACCTTCGGTTAGATACATTTTTTATGTTTTGAATTATTTTTAATTTGGCAGTATGAGCCATTTTTGACTTATTAGGTTTATATTTGACATTTGTTTAGTAAACACACAGCCGTTCAAGAATGCAGAGGTATTCGGTCGAACAACACATCCTTTTAGTGAAAACGTACTTCGAAAATGGTGAAATTATACTAAGTGACAGAAAGAAGAACACCCAGTAATAATGAATATTTTGTAAATTTTTTTTGAGAATATATTTGTTTATATTAAGATAAAAACGATCAGTTTTCGGTAATTAAGCGAGTTTGATAAGGGTAGAATTGTGGGATTGCGTGAGGCGGGCATGGAACCAAGAGGGCCGTACACGAAGAGCGAGAGGTACAGGACGTCGTCGAAGAACCACAGAACGCAAAGATTGCCGTCTTAGACTATTGGCTTTACGGGACCGCTTCTCTTCTACACGGGCGATTGTGGACCAGTGGTTTGAAGAACATGGAAGACCGAGTGGGATGCCAACCGTTTATAGACGGATAAGAACCTTTGGGCTCTTTTCATACCGTCCCCTTTTTGTGCTACCACTGACTCCAGAGCATCGACGTTATCGTCTAGCGTGGTGTAGAGAACGGGCAATTTGGGACCAAGAATGGAATTCAATTGTCTTTAGTAATGAATCCAGATTCTGTTTGGGTATGCATGACGGTCGTGCAAGGGTGAGAAGACGGCGCGGTGAAAGACAAAATCCTCAATTTTCTGCACCACACAGTTGGAGTTATGGTATGGGGAGCTATTGCTATTGGAAGTAGGTCACCTTTGGTCTTCATTAGAAGTAACATGACCGCTGCACACTACATCCAGGAGGTCGTAGACCCCCAAATTGTACCTTATGTTCAGAGCATCCCCAACAGCACATTCCAACAAGACAACGCACGACCTCATGTTGCTAGGGTTTCTTTGGCTCATTTTGAGGCCAATCAAATTGCTTTGTTGCCTTGGCCACCAAGATCTCCGATCTTTCGCCCATCGAGCACGTCTGGGATATTATGGGAAGAAGATTACTCAATTTACCTCACCCTGCACAAACTCTGCTTTGCAGCATCAGTTACAGATAGCATGGGATGAGATACCTCAAGAAGAAATCGATCACCTCATTAGAAGTATGTCCAGACGTGTTAATGAGTGCACAAGACATCGTGGTGGAGCAGCACATTATTAAGTTTTTTGAAGAAGTTAACAGTTTAACGAATATTCAAAATGCAATGTCTTGTTGAATCGCCCATTATTTCAATTACAAATACACTATGTGTATGTATATGTTAAGACGATGTTTAAGATTAGTAAAGTAATAAATAAATTAAATTATAGTAAAACTTTTTATTTGGATTTAAAAATAAATACGATATATAAAATGAACTTATGTAGTATTTTAGAAAGGTTTTAAAAATATTTGAAAGACACATTTGTCTTATTTCCACTTGGTGCTTTTAAATTGTCAAGTATTAAGGATTATTTAAGTTACTACTGTTGTACTAGAGATTGATGGCCCCTCGTGCACAGAAATAAGATTTTGTCGTATACTCGTGGAAAAAGTTTTTCCAATTTGAACATTATTTTTATATAAAATGTAAGTTAATAGTGATTAATAACCGTATTTTTATACACTCTTTTTTATTTCATAAGAAAGATTATTTTATTCGTATTAAACAGTGTTGTGAGTTATTTATTGAAGTAAAGTAAATACATTTAAAAAGAACTCTCGGTAGTATCCTTAAGCAGTGGAAAAACGTAAAGGCGCAATAAAAGATAAAAAGTAGTGTCAAGTACATTGTCGAATGAGCTATTGAGTTAAAATGCGAAGCATTTGTAAATGCTTTTGAAGAAGATTTGGACTTACTACGGAAAAGAATTACGTTATCGTCAGTAGTATCAGCCCAGGAAGTTGTTTCAGTACGGAAGTTAACCATAGAAGCATTATACATTTAATAAGAAAGTGTTGATATTTTTTACCGGAAGCGCGTATAACGCCTTCTATATCTAACCCTATACGAATATAAATATACATTTAATTGATAAAAGGACAACGAACATTTCCTTTTTCTTTTCCGTAATTTTTCTTTCTCGACAACATCTGTTTCAAACTTTCCAGTTGTCAGGTCATTTTGTTTAATGTATTCTGCACGAATGTTTCTCTAATCATGATATCAACATAATGTTTTTATTACAATAGTCATGTCGATAATGTACTTATCTTTATAATGAATAACATGAAAAATACAAACAAAACAGCGCACAGTTATTTTTCTGGAAAAGTTCCAGTTTGTTGCTTTAACATATACCTAATATTAAATGACTAACATAAATACTCCTATTATTACCCTACATTCGTCAGTAGTAGAAAATGCACATGAATCATTTTACTGTAACTTTATTGCTTTCAATTTCCAAGACGTGATTAATTATATTGAAGCATTATAGAAATAGTTATTGTAAAAAGTGATTTAAAAAGATGTGCCAATGTATTTTTGTCTTTATCGATAAAGTAATATCACGCAAACTAAATATGAAGTTAATCAAACTTCTTACCACGTTCGAGGCAGCTTCCGTGGCCACGAGTGCATAACCTAGACGTGAATAACAAGGAGACTAGAAAATTAAGATGACTATGTAGACATGTCAAAATCACTCAAGCCTTTGCGCAATTATAATAAATGATCGAGCCATACAATTTTTGTTATTAATGTTTTGAATCGGTTGCATAACGTTCAGTTCATAATATTAATTTTCAATTAAATAATTTTCTGTTTTTATGTCCTCTATTGTTAAATTTTAATGGATGTGCAAATAGAAGTTACTTAATTAAAATGGTTGTTTGAATTGAAAGTAGTCAACATATGATTATAGATTTCCCAAAACCACTTCTGTGGTTTTCTTATCGGAGAATGGTAGATGGATCAATTAAGACTACATCTATTAGGCTGATGCATAAGTAAGGACGTTTTTTAATTTAAAAGTTGGCTCTAAAATAAGAAAATTTTGATTACTCAATATTCAACTTGTCAGAAAATTAGTAGTTCTGCCATGTAGTGTGTTTGCTCTTGTATTTTGTTTTTTATTGTTAAAGCTTAACCTTATTATAATGGAATGTGCGGTGAAGGTGTAATGCTTGTTGAAACGTTTCAAAAGCGGAATTTTCGAGCTTAATGATATGGATCCTTCAGGATCTCCTCTTAGGATCAATAAAAAATAAAAAATCAGCGGGCGTAGATGAAACACCCCCATTTCTTCTAAAACATGTTGTTGCTCTACAATTAACTTTCTTGGTTAATTTATCATTTTGTACGGGACTCTTTTCGAAAAAATTGAAACTTGGTAAAATTGTACCAGTGCATAAGAGAAATGACCCTCAGGACGTACAAAACTATAGACCTATTACTCTTACGTCGGTGTTTTCTAAAGTCTACGAATTTTGTTATCTGAGCAGACTATTGTCTTTTCTTAATAATCATAACATCATTTCCGATTTTCAACATGGTTTTAGACCACAAAGATCAACCAATACAGCTATTCATTCATTTCATGAGAAGTTCATTAATTTAATTTATAAAGGTGAAAACCGCGTTGGAGTATTTTGTGACCTAAGCAGGGCTTTTGAATGCGTTGACTTTGACATTTTACTGAACGCATTGACCAAGTATGGTATTGTGGATGTAGCTGCTAACTGGCTGAGTTCATTTATAAGGGGGCGTAAACAGTACGTTGCCATTGAACACAATTTGAATGGTACAAAAAAAACAGTAACTTCGGATTATAAAGATATAAAAGTAGGTGTTCCTCAAGGATCTGTTTTAGGCCCTCTTCTTTTTATACTTTATATCAATGAAATTGACAAGGGGACTACATCTGCACATCCTACACTTTATGCAGCTGATACTTCTTTAGTAATATCTAATAAGTGTGACACTGTTTTGGAACAACAATGTAATTATGTCTTAGAAAATGTAAGTCAATGGTTCAGCTCTCGTTTAATTCTGCTTAATCCAGACAAAACCTGTGCAGTTAGATTTTGTAACAGACAAAGTAATTACAATGATCTTAACCTTCACATACAGGGTAAAACAATTGCAACTTATGAAAGTGTCAAATTTTTGGGTCTCCATATTGATAAGTGCTTAAGTTGGAGAATACATTGTGAACATTTTATCAAAAAAATTAACTCGATTGTACATATGTTAAGAAATCTCAAAACTGTACTTACAGTACAACAGCTACTGTGTTTATATATCGCCTGTGTTGAGTCTCGTATTATGTATGGTATTTGTTTTTGGGGATCGTCTCCTCATTCCAAATTGGTTTTTATAATACAAAAACGTACATTGAGATGTACAGTTGGTGTCTCTAGAATGCAAAGTTGTAAACCTATTTTTAGCCAATTAAAAGTGTTAACACTTCTGTCTCTATATATTTTTGAACTTTGCTGTTATGTTTATACTAACAAAAATAATTTTCAGTTGAATAATGACATCCATCACTTTAATACTAGAATTAGAAATGATTTTCATATACCACAACATAAAACTTTGGTGGCTGTAAACTCGCCTAATCATCTGGGTCTTAAACTATTTAACTGTTTACCTGATGCAGTGAAGTTTAGCTCTAGCATTGCGGTGTTTAAATACCAAATGTATTTATAACCTTAATATGTTTTATTTTATATTTACATATACTATTATTTGACAAATTCCTATAAAATTCTATGTTAATTTTCTGAAATGAATTCATTTATTATTATTATTTATTATTATTATTATGAAGAGTGACTGCATTAACTTCATGAAAATTCATGCCAATCAAATAGGAGTTGGCCTAGGAAATGGAATGTGTTTTAAGCGAGAACAACAAAAATCGACTTGCCACAATTTCCGCTGGATTGCTGACAATCAGAGATTCCTTTAGCGAATCGTTATCGGTAATGAAAATGGTGTTTGCATGTAAATATGAAGCACAAAAAAACAGTAGCTAAGTCCTAATAAACAAGCGACGCCTAGAGCAAAACAAAATCGCCCCTACGAAAAACGATCCCATCGGCAGTACGACAACGCTCGTCCTCACATTGCTAATATGACAAAGATGGCAAGATTTCATACCCCCTTAACTGAGAAACTACGAACTAAAAAAATAAGTTAAATAGAGAAGTTACATAAACTAGAATTTTAATTTTTAACTTTTCATATATACAGGGTATTCCGTTCATCTGGGGTAAATATCAGCTTTATTATTTTAAATAAAATATCCCGTATATTATTGCATTTTTAGATTTCCCAGGAAATTCTAGATATATTACGTGTGTAATGTCCAAAGTCTAACCGTTTTCGACAAATCTTAAATTTTATTTCAAAAATGACGTTTGCAGCCCCTAAAATAATTAACGGTTTTCCTATAAGGGAGTCTTGTGTTTTATGCAAATCAAACGCAAAAAATTTTGTTTTCTCAATATTTCCGGTAAAATGACGAAAAACTGATATTTTTGTCGTTATTTTCTTTTGAAAATTTGCACATAGACGTATAATCTAATTCTGAACAACTTTTCTCTTAGGCATTTTCAATATATTGTCATCTAACCTCACTCTTTACATATTTAAGGAATATTTTTTTAATTTGCCGCCAAGACAGTGGTCACATGACATTTGTCAAAGTGCTTTTTTTGTCATTCAATAGGCTGAATTCATTTGACAAAAAAAATTTCGGATATCTCAATTACAACAATTTTTCCCATTTGATGCAAACCCTTTGCCGGACACTGTATAGTCTCTTTAGTATTTCCGGGAAATCCAAAAAATTCAATAATATACAGGGTGTTCTATTTAAAATAATAAAGCTGGTATTTACCCCAGATAAACGGAACACCCTGTATATATTAAAAGTTAAAAATTAAAAATCTAGATGAAACTACGCAACTTCTCTATTTAATTTTTTTCTATCTTTTGTAGTTTCTGAGTTAAGGGTAGGGAAACTTATTTGTGACACCTGGTACACCATTATACGTATATGCATCAACCCAATACTTTGTGTTTATCGACCTCGATAATTAGATAGTAACCATACATAGAATTAAAAAAATATTATCAAAATAATTAATATCAAATGTGTGAAAAGAAAAATTGGGAAATATGATAATTGAAAGATGCCCTATTTTGTAATTAATAAAACTGTTCAACCCTATTCGTCAAACAGCACAAGCATTTAACGTTTTCTACACGATTCTCGCTGTCGGCTTGATTTAAAGAATTGGAGTAAAGAAACGGCTGCCTAAAGCTTTAGTTACGTGGTTCAATATCCGTGAATGATAGACAACAAGTTCTAGGAATAAATTTCGTGACTCCAGCGTATAACAGGGTAGAAACGTAATGGAAATGTGAACTGTGGAGCGTTATCTCCGTATAGAATAGTTGGAGAAATTCTTTATTCTGAAACCTCTGAATCTATGATCGGCTGAAGGTTTTTGACATTTGCAGAGTACTCTTTGGGTAAACCTTACGGAACTCACTTGCGGATATCAAAAAAATCAGCCAATCGGTTCGAAACGCCATCAAATGATTGAACATTCATCTACTAACTCCTGTTAAGGTCCCTATTGAAGGTGGGAACAACTTATACACTAGCTGTGGCAATAAAAAAAGATTATTAACTAATTTGTACAAAACCGTTTTTGATCAATAATCATAAAATATGAGATAATATCACAATTAACAGATTTACAGTGGCATCTACAAAAAAACATCGATTAAAGCTGGGACAGTTGGAAAAAACAGTTGGAAAAGCTAGGACACTCTAATCACTCCGCAGAAAGTATCTATAGATACAATTAGCTGCCTTCTCCAATGCTCCGTGTTTTCTGTATTTCTTTAAGGTAGAAATTAACATGCGGAACCTGTTAGTAAAAGATCATCTGGGGAAAGGTATAGAGAGTGGCTTAAAACCACCAGAACTATTTTAAATCAAATATCAACCAGTTCTCTCGAACATTCAATACATTCGACCCAACATGATAGTCGAACCAAACAGGCATCCAAAGAAATTCTCTACAGTTTACTACGAAACCATTACTTTAAATTTTTATTAGTCCATTAAACCATTAGCAGAAGGAAATAATATCTCTTTGTCGATAATTTGAAAGGAATACCTAAGTTGTAGTGGACACAATTTGGGCTCGTCGAGGTTGTTTTAAATATACAGAAACAATAAAATAATCAGTTATGTACATAAAACATAAAAAAAAAATACCAGTTGTCCAAATTATAATGTGTTTTTTTTTTAATTATAACATATAGGTTCCAAATTGTACTACGTTTATTATTCATTATTTTAAAAAAATCATATTTGTTCAAAAGTAAAAAAAGTATTCGGTTAAGGCCTAATTTTTAATTGTATCTGTCCGTTAATCATCTTAGAAACACAACTTACTAAATATTTGATTGGCTCAATATTGTGTTTCCATTGTAGTTAACCGACTGATAAAGTTAACTTAAGGTGAAAAAATCAGGCATTAAACAAAAAAAAATGCACATCCATCTGGTCGGAAATTAAACAAATTATGGTAGGTATGTATGATGAAGAATAATTTCACCAGTATTCACTATTTTCATCTTCTCATTATACTCGTAATTTATGCAGCTATAATATGCATATGAAACATAATTTTTTTTTTCGGGGTTTGCTTAGAACCATAAAATACGTTTTTTATAGTTAGTAGAAGCAATTCTTACGCTGATTTTCTTCAAGATCGTCTAATGCAATTGCTACATTTTGCAATTAACTGCGTGCTACTATTAGAAGCTTTGGGGTATGCTTCCTCAGGTTATTTCGACACCTGAAACTGTGTAATACGTTTCTTAGAATAAGTGCAAAACTTATTTATCAGCTGCTTGTAGTAATCAAAAACTTTTGCTATGACTTCCTCGTTTTTTAGAGGGTGTAGTATGACTATCCACTTCAGTTGGTTACGAAGAGTGTCTTGAAATGCAATTCAATTTTAAGCAACCAAATTGTTTTTCTGGAGGTGCTCCTTTCTTTAAGTTTATTCTTAAATCTTATGCGCTTAATATCAGCATGGACTATACATACCTGAGATGAATCAAAGTTTTGTTTAGCGAAATCTCAAAAAAACATTTCTTCTTTACTGAAATGTTTGGCAATAGATAACCGTTTGTGACTTGCTACAGAATCTTTGTTTTACCATTGCCGTGCATTACCCTTGACCCGTCATTCTGGCTATTTCATTTAAACCGGCTTTACCGTTTTAACATGTACTTACACCAATTAATTTAAGAAATAAAAATTAAATACCTTGATTAAGCTGTACAAAATGACTACAAAACATTTATCGTTAACGAAGTTACAGCTTAAATCAACTCACAGTAAATTTACGTTATTTTAATTCCGTCTCTTAATTGTGAATATAATTATTTGTCCAATATAATGTCAAATCTAAAGAGGTACAGTCTACTATTAAATTTTTTTGGGAATAATTCTAAGAAATTATAAATGTACCTACTAGGTGAGAACCAGCCGCTAGCTGCTGTAGAAAGTAATGTTAGTCTGTACATGCATAATGATGGATATAACAAAAATCAGTCTTAAAAAGCGGGTTGTTGATTCCTGTTTTGTAAAGACATTTTTCATGACCCTGCCTTGATATCTTTCAAGGCAATCTAGCCTGGCAGGTTAGAAATTGCCAGGTTAGACATTGCAAATCCTAAAAGTAGCAGTAAAAATGTTGAGTTCCGAATGACTAAGTCGATAAGTCCAGGCGAGACAATTGGAGTCTTACAAAAGGAAAAACAAAAAGTGTAAAAAACATCTATAGTGTATAACTTACCAAATCTAACACAGTACAACTATACAATAGTTATTTACATTAGAGTTTGGAAAGTAGGATTTTACGGCGCGACAGCTTTGTTAAGACTAGCTGGAGCGCCGTAAAGTCACTTTACACGAAATTTGTATATTTTATTGCCGACGATCATCGTCAAAAAGTAAAAAAAGAACAGAACTATTTCTACTGATTTTAAGTAGGCCTGGCTCTTTAACCAGTTTGACAACTCTACAAAATCATTGGGATAACTACACATAGTTTTAAGGTATCGTAGTTGCATAAGCAAGTGATAGTGGTGTCGTCACCTCATAGACAGTTGCCATGTATTCGGATTCATCAAATTGAAATAATTTATTGTAATGTGTAAATTGCTCAACTATTCCAAATAGACTTTATCTTTTTGATTAAAAATGCACATTACATTCTTCCTGACATTTATCGATGAACAAAAGTTCATCTTATGAATTCACAAAGTCTGTCTGTCTGGATGTCCGTAGCTTTTTTCCTGTTGACATTTTTGAAAATTTTCTTTCGGATTCCTATAGAACATCAAAATCTAAGACATTTTTGCTTCGATCATTTTTTGTCTATCTCATCGGCAAAGTGGTCAAATCGGCTCCCGAAAAAAATTTTAAAAAAATTTTACAAGTCCAGTCAAATTTTCGAAAAATTTTTAAGCTAAATAAGCAGTTCTTTTGTTCATCCCGGCAATGCAAGCTTGCGCATTCCCAACTGGTTTTTTTATCAATTAATTCACAATCTGACAATTCTTTTTACCTAGTTACCGACATATTTTAAATTCAGATCATTACAGAACTCCCTTCAAATTGGGTAAAATTGAATTAATTTTTTTTTATTTTTAAGTAATTTTACAATTAACTTTTCAAATTCTATCTAAACATTACCCCATCCCCATTATTAAATATTCACACTCATTCACTCAATGATCCTCAGTCACCAACCTAATCTTATTTACTTTCTAAGGCTTCATCATTAATACTTCATATTTCTTCTTAATTCTTTTCCATTTTAATTTTACTTCTTTTTCTTATTGCTTATTATATCTTTTTCCTTTAAATATCATTTCTTAAACTTCATAATAACTTCAATTCCATTGCATTAATCTTAATCTTTTCTTTCATTTAAATTGTCTTCACCATTTCATTTTCTTATTATTTAACTTTCCATTGGTCTATGACTTCTGCTTCTGCTGTACATAAGATACTTATTTTCACGTTTTTCCATTTTCTTCTTATTTTAAATTTTTAACTTTTTGATCCCTTCCTCCCTTCCTATTCTTCACATTAACTTGTTTCATTCATACTTTCTCAAACCTAACTTCCTAAATGAATAATTCTGTGTTGTCTTATCTTATTGTCATTTTACATTGTTTTTTCGGCTCTGTCCTTTTCTTCCTTTTGTTTAGGGGTGGATGAGCCTTTATATCGTTTACATATTTCTCTTTGTCGCTGTTTGATTTACTTGCATTTTCTTTGCCCTTTCTTTTAGTTCTTAAGTTTTCATTTAATTCTTGTTTGTCTAATTCTTCCCAAATCTCTTCTATTATCAGCTTTTTATTTTCATTGTTCTTCTGATTGTTAATTATTGCTTCATCTGCTTCTTCTTCCAATGCTGGCTCTAATTCTGTCTTGCATTTTACGACTTTTACCTCAAATGTCTGCATGTTATCTTTGTACAGTTCCTTGTTTTCTTTCAGTGGGTAATGAAACATGATTGTGATGTGAAAGGCGTCCCTTGTCTTTCCAATATTTTTATCTTCTCTTAATGTTCTTGAAACAAAACGCTACTAGTATCCTCCCTTCATTGTCTTCATCTTCTCTTTTTCTTTTCTTTTCCTCTAACATTTTTGTAAATAATTAGTTCCTTAATTTCCAGTGAATTTCCCATTTAACTCTAAACGTAACTCCTCCTTCTTTGCTTGTCTCATACGTCATTTGCCTCATCAGAAGCTTCTCTATTTTTATCTGTACTTTTTTGAAACCTGTCCTACAATCGATATTTTCTTTATTATACGCTTTTAATTCTTTTTCATATTCCTGAGTATCATACGTCTCCCTTCTTACTGGCACCATTTTCATTTCTTCATGTTCATTTCTTGTACACTTCGTTAAAACCCTTTTCAACTTCATTTTTAACTTCCTTTTCTCTTTTCTAATATTCTTCCTCTTCTAGTTCCTTGTCGTTATTTTCCAAATTTAACACGATGTCTTGTATCTCTTTGTTTTTTAACGCACTTTCTTCTGCAATTTTTCTTATAATTTCATCTATCATTTTGCAGTTAGTTTCTTCGTATGTTTTACCAATTCTCCCTCCTAAACCATTTACTTTCTCTACCAAATTTCTTGTCTTACTGTCTGTGTTCTTAAATCTTTGTTAAAAATTTCAATTATGTTATTCTTCTGATCTTCCAATTTCTTATTCATATTGTTATTTATTTGTTTTATACTTGTTCTTCCATATTTTCCATATCCTTTTAGAATTTTCTCCGTTGTCATTTTCTTCTCCATATTCTTCATATTTGTTTGCATGTTTTTAAATCATCCTTGTGTATTAATTTATTTCTTTACTAATAAAGATACCTTGAAAAGACCAGAAATTGGTCGAAACGTAGGCCGAAAGAATAGCTGTCGAAGGCCCGACGTGGAAATTGAAACCTACTATTAGAAATTTTAAGACTCCGATTTATTCCTGACGTGCAACAGAAATTCTTACTAATATTATTATTATTATTTTTCCTGACGTATGTTGTAATTATTATACCGTAAATTCAAGCAAGTAATGTGCAAAAGTATTGGCATGGTTTTGGTGGTTTCTTAAACTTCGAAACAAAATAACAGAAAAAAATTGAAGATTTAACGGTCAAACTCGTTGAATTCGACAAAGTCAATTTCTTAATTACTAATCCATGAACTTCTTTAAATTAAAATTCAACAACATTTAGTTCACACTTTAATTAAATTCAATCGCAAACGCATTAACACATTTTATATTAATAGTATAATTCAATGTGATTTAATAAACATTTTATCTACTAAATAATCAAATAAATAATATGGATGCACTGCTAGTTACGGCTCAAATTTAGAACCACATAAAATAGGTCAAACATACCAATCTTCTGGCCAAGAATGACCTTATTATTTCATTATATTTCAATGTAATCAAATACTAATTTACGATGAAATACAATAGGTTCTGTTAATATTTAAACTTTGTACTTTTTTTTATTAGAAGTGTAATTGTTTCTGATATTTAGGTGATTGGAGGTTTCCATTAAATTTACTGGTATATTTGATACGAACTTGTTTCAAATGTAATATGTAAAATTATAGTTATACTAAATTTTGGAATTATTTGTTAATATGACAACTTTTGAATAAACAAATTAAAGTTTAATCCAAATAAACTGGTGATCGATTAGTAATTATTTGAATTTTTGTATTATTATCTTTGTTTATTGTGTTTCATAACAAAGGAAAGTGGTTGTTCTACCTAACATTGGACTAGTAGACTAGTTGTTGGGGTTTCGATGTGTTTTGTTCTCATTCGACTTTGCAGATGGCGTATATTTTTTCTATAAATGGATGTGTTTAATAACAAATTAAAATAAAAATACGTTTAATGAAACCAAATTATACGATATTTATACCAATTTAGTAATCCTCGTTAAATCTAGTTCTTCTACATTAAGAAATATTAGACTGCATCGAACTAAACTTAAACACTAAAAATACGTTTGAGCCTTAACTGTACTGTAAATAGATGAGTCACGCCAGTTTAATAAGGCTGAACTATGCATATATTATTATATTAACTTAGAATGAAGGAGGGGCAGTGGTAAATAAACTTACACTCCCAGGATTAGAAGTGAAGAAAAAGTATATTTAACAAGAATAAACCGGCTCAGTGGGAAAGGGCGATGGTACACCCGTCGACTTTAAAGAAGCCCATCTCCGAGGCGTTTTAAAAGTGAATATTTAGTTTGAACATCCTTCAAATGTTTATAATCATTTCAGGTAAATTTGTTATTGTATTAAAAAGCCGACGCAAAACGCTTTAACTAGTGGCAATTTGGCCCATATATAAACAACGATTTTCAAAATACATAGTAAAAGTAAAAATCACTTGTTTATTAGAAACGTTGCATTCAATTTATATATTCATTAAACCATGCAAGATCGCACGATTACGATATAACCTCAATACTCAACTAATTTTTTTAATTTATATTAGTTTAAGGCTTGATTTTTTTCACCTCCAGTTAACTTTATCAGTCGGTTAACTACTGTGGAAACACAACATTGAGCCAATCAAATTTTTAGAAAGTCGCGTTGATTAACCGACAGACAAAATTAACTGGAAATGAAAAAATCAGGCCTTAAACTAATATAAATTATAAAATAATAACTAAACAATATTTGTGGTAACCACTGACCAAGGGATTTTTTTATCGAATTAATTAGACTCGGGAAAATTAATAAGATGTTTTAGAATGCATTTTAAAAACGGATATACTTGGAACGAGTCGTCCCAAAACGTATTAAGACAAATGCACTTTGTTTGTATACAGGTATTACAGTAACAAAATACTTTAAAATTGATAAAGGAACGTCATTAAGAATCAGAGTGAAATAGAAAGTTCGACACCGTTCAACTAATTACATCAAATAAATAAAAGTAGTAGAACTTAAAATTGCCCGCTGTATAAGTTTATATTAAAATTAAAAATTGGCTGAATTTTGAGCTTTTGTTTATATCCTAAACACAGAATAGTTTTCTTTTTGTAAAATAGAATGGGTTAATGAATAGATAAATTATATACAATAGCCTGTATTAACCTCCACTTTTAAATCTTGAAAGTACTTTAGTTTTAAAATTAGTTTTAAATTCGAACCATTAACATCTACGTTTAAACTCAAAAATTACTTTAGTAACTGCGAAGTAACTATATTTAAAGGCAAATTTAATTGCATACTTAAACATGGTTGGGAGTAACTTTTACTAAAACTAGCGTTAGGGGCAGATTTAAAAGCATTGGTGAATACGGCTCAGTGTCATTGTTGATTAATGAAAAGATAATTATTTGTTTACTGCAGGTTATTATGTATTTTGAGAATCGTAGTTTTGGGAGAGATTGAAACTAGTCTCAACACGAAACTGGTTAAACTGTTTTGCGTCGGTATTTTAATACTATAGAAAATTTGCCTGAAGTATTATAAACATTCAAAGGATGTCCAAACGTGTAAGACGCCTCAGGGATGGGGTTCTTTAAAGTCCACGCGTCTACAATAGATACGTTATTCGGTTGAAAATCTGTAACATAATAAAATAGAACAATAACGACAGTAATTTCTAAACACAAATTGTATTTGAATAAACTAAATCCAATTCCAAGAAGAAATAATGCTGACAATCAAAAGACATGGTGGTTGGAAATATGTAGAATTAAGTCTATCAAAAAAGTTGCGGTTTCCACTACACAAGACAAGACAATGCGAGGTATATGTACTAATGCACATAAAAATTTAATAACTGTAGGTTTAATACAAAAATTTGAGAATATCATCAAAAACTTCATTCAAATACCAATTTCATAAGTTTATTAGAAAATGAGTAATAAAAATAAATTTTAATAAAAGTTTAAAAACTTGAAGTGGTTTTTCAATTGGGTATAATACGACAAAACATTTATACACATCAAATTAGCCAAATAATTTAAAAGCGTGTTAGATGGATCATTTTAGGATAATTTTGAAGAGTTTTTAAACAGGTTTGCGTGTTAAACTTTTAGCACGATTCTTTCAATTGCCTACGAGGTTTATTATTGGTTAGTGTCTGTTTACCAATAATGTGCTTGTCGCTAAATGTGTTTAATAATAATAATTATATTAAAGTCTGTATACTATTGGCGCGGAGTAATAAATCATAATTGCTTGAAATAATTCTTTATTTTCTTGTGAAAGCGGTACTTCTACGGTTAAGTAAAACCAATAAATTCTAACCAAAATACGATCATTGTACCGCTCTTGCAGCATATCGACCCATCTAGGGTGTGAGAACAATAGTTTAATCTGTGTAAACACGTTGCCATCAGCCCAGGTACTGACGAAACGAGAATCATAGCCGTAGATGTGGGTATTATACCAAGATACAAAAATAATGGTATATAATACGTAAGAAGTAAAATTTGTAGATTCCACAAAGTAAGGATTGAAACAATAAAAGAAACCACATAATAATTCATATCAAGGTAGATTTTACTATTATAATATATTTACCTACTAAAAATATGATTTTCCAAATGTATCAGGTACCTACGCCACTGCAATACGGGAGATTCGATAATTCTGACAGGTTTATTACTCCGCGCCAATAGTATACTGAGTATAAATAAAAAGTATCAAACCTACGTAATACAAAGAATTATATATGTGTGATTCTTTATTTAAAGCGACATTTCTTTTTACTTTACAAAGTATTCGTTATGAAGTGGATTAATTATTATATTAATCTAAACATTTTCGCGTAAATGTGTTTAATTTATATAAATATTTACATTTACTCTGGAGAACAAATATCGTTTTCCAAAATTTATTTTATAAGAAATGTTAGCTCTACATACTTCATTTGACAGAGATACTACTTATGTCTAAGTGAGATTTGGATTTACATTAACATTAACGATAAAGTTATAAAAAACATAATTTAATAACAGTTATTAACGTCATTAGGTCGATATGTTAAAAATAGTGGACGATTAAAGTTATTCAATCGAGTCTGCTATTTGCATATCGGTCGTGTGTCGTTCAGTACTTTTCATCATACTATTAATATTTAACGATAATTTGTAAGAATTGCAATTTTCTGAAATTCAAATTAAATTTACTAGTCATCTGTGCATGTACCGCATTTACCATAGGAAGGGTTGTTTAGACAGTAAAAATCGGCCAAGGCCGATATAAGTATCATGTCAATGAGGGATAAGCCTTAATATCAGTATGGTATGATGAACATAAATTAACGTCACCATTATTCAAAATTATATTTTTTTAACCTGGACCAAAAAACGAGGATTTTGATAGATATCAAATTCTTTAGAATGCCTTGATAAAGACTGGTTTTAGCCCAGTCGAAACGTCGGTATATACAGGGTCACTGTTAATGGGATACATTCCTTTGGAGATCTGATAGAACAAGAGGTAAGGAGTAAATTTAACCCTAATATGTATTATACAAAACTCAATGGATTTTGAGATATTTTGATTTTCAATGTTTCTTAAAAAAGTTGATGTTAATATGTTAAAATGTATTTTTCAAAAAATTTACGCCAACTTTGTGGAACTTTTTTGATGGAATACTTGCCCAACACTATGGTCTTCCGTATGGAATAAAAATATCCCTTAGTATTTCCATCATGTGATACTTCAAAGAAAAACTTGTACCAAATAATTTTTCGAAATCAGATGATAATTCTTTGAGTGTTTTTTCAAATAATTCTCAACACTTCTTGCGTACAAATTGTGTTAAATCTTCCTTGTTGCAATAGCTATTGAACAAACTGCGAATCTTACAACAAACCCTTAACAGTTCCAAAAAAAAAATAGTAAAAATGAAGCAGTTGACGGAATTTATTTAACTGCTTATTCTACACGTATATAAGATTTAATTTGTGAGTTTTCATGACTTAAATAAAATACGTCCCTGGCTCTTGGATTTCCCTAGAAACTTGAAGATGCTCTGCTTTGAAAGAAAAATGGTAGGGGGTGTTCGAACATTTTCAGCCCAAGTAAGGGAAACTCTGTTTTGTGCTGCAATCTTATTTAGCCTGATTTTACATATCTTCACCTTCTTTGAGTTGATGACACTACCACTCAATGACGATGTTTATGTTCTTTCTAACATATCCTTTGCCTAGGTTAAACTGAACGCCATGTAACTTCCGTCTGAAACGTACTAATCTATCTGCTCACAGTATTTGGATCGCGCTCCAAATACTCTCGCGATTTCTAGATTCGTCTGTGTACCACTACATTTCATATTCTTGTAGTGGAAAGTGTTCTTTCAACAGCCTAATCTTCTTTATTGCCTAAAGCGTATGAACGTTTATTTCAAATAGAAATAACGTAGTAATGTAGTCCATCTTACGAATATTAGACGAACCACACTTTCCTGTATTTTATACAGGGGTCCCGTGACTCGACAGCCATAGCTTAAGATCGTATTCCTTGGACAATTTTACGTCGAAAGTGTCTTATACGCCTTTGTCCGAAACTAAATAGTTAAAGAGCCATGGGCAATATATTGGATTTAACAGAGTTTGTAGGATAAAGTAAATGTCATTTTTGATAAAAGAATGTAAGGTCTTAAGTATTGCTAACAGAAAATAAAGTTTCGATTCAAAATGTCCTCCTGCTGCCACACAACACATTCTTGCTCTTCTAATAATTGAAGTCGTAGTTCTCAGAGGAGTTACTGAGACTTCTCATATTGATGCAGCTACAGCCATAATATTTTCAATTAGCCCATCTTAGGTTTGTGGTTTATTTGAATAAACATGTGTCCCCAAAGATAATTATCAAGTGGTGTTAGGTCTGGTGACTTTCGGAGCCAGCGAACTGTTCCGTAAATAAAGTTAATATCGGTGTATTCTTGATTTGAAAACGTAGCCACATCAAATTAATCTCAAAATTGCACCGTAAACGAATAAACAACGTCAAATTTAATATTGCCCATAGCTCCTTAACTATTAGGATTACTCTGTCAAATTTTGTCTATTTTTCAGTTATTTCTGTTCCATTGTTTCCCTCCTGGTTAAAAATATAACCTCGTATTTAATTTCCATTGTTTCCTTGTTGTAAATATTTTATTTGTTTCTGTAATGTTTTTTTAACCAAGTACTTTCTATATCATCCTTTCTTTCTATCTATGTTAGCTGTATTTTTGCATATATTATTCCTCTATATAGATTTCTTATTTAACTCTGTCTTATAATGATTCTATGTTCTGTGGGCACTTTGAGGTTTTTTCTACTCTTTACCATTTGGGGTCACCACGTACACTATGAATACTAAGCAAAATGTGTAACTTACTTGTTAGTAATTTATTCATGCTTTTTTGTTTGCGGGAGTTTTCGAAAAACATACGAGAGTTGTTTAACGGTAGCGTAACTTCTCGTTAGATGATCCTGATATCAGCAAAACGAATACGTTAGCATAGACTACAACTTTTTAGAGACCTAATCTGAAAATTTCATACCAATTAGTGAAATAGTTTACATTTGACAGTTATAGAAAGAATACAGTTTACTGTTATTTCGTAAATATGAAAAAACTTGAATTTCGTGTTTTAATTAAACATTATTTTTTATGCGGAAGAATGAAAAAAACTGAGGAAAAACTATAGAAATATTACCGCAAATCTACTCCGTCGCACGGAATGGTTTCTAAGTGGTTTAATTCATTTTAAACTGAGCACTCACTCGCGAACGATCACTACCAAGGTAATCGTTAAAAAATCTATGATCTAGTAATGGCTGAGCGACGCGAGATAGTTGTTATCGTAGGCATTTCAATCAAACCGGTGCAATAGTTATTTACATTAGAGTGTGGAAAGTAGGATCTAGCTGCCGATGTCGAGCCGTAACATTTACACACGAAGTTTGTATAATATTTTTTGGCTGACGATCATCCAAAAGTAAAAAAAGAACAAAATTATTTCTACTGATTTTAAGTTGTCTAACCATTTTGGCATACACCACCTAATATGTCTCAGTTCATTTGTTTAAACTGACGTATAGATTGCGCCATCAAGAGCATCATCAACAAAAAAACTAAATGCTCTCTTATTCTGTACATTATTGTGACAAGTATGGTGTAAAGTAAATTGTTTAAATCAATTTATCGGATTATATACTTAGTTTATTTTTAAAACGTTCCCAAGTAACAAACAAATCAGTCATTACTTTACAGCATAGTAGCCGTACTTTAGCGCATAGTAGCCGTACTTTACCGCATAGTAGCTTTACTTTACCGCATTGTGTGTAAAAATCAAGTTTCAAGACACTTATAAACAATTGAAAAATGTGCTTTACAGTTCAGGAGGCCAAAAAATATTTTGCATAAACATTTGCATATGTAAAAGGTTTCGGTAAGATGAATGCCGTGACTACTCCCAGTGGACCAAATGAAAATTCATGTTCAACTTCCAAAGCAGTGTTTGGCCATGTTGCAACATAATCCGGTCGCGTTTTTTTCGCCGATATGGGACTTGACAAAACCTGGATTAACCACTATACTCCAGAGATCAAATAACAGTCAAAACAGTGAATTTTACTCTGCGAAACTGTACCAAAGAAGACCAAAGTTAGTTACTCGGGGAATAAGATCATGACTATAACTGATCAATACTATGCCAATTTATTGGCCCGTTTTGATGTCAAATTAAAGGAAAAAATTGGCACGTAAGAAAGTGCGGTTCCATTAGGATAACGTCCTTTCTCATTCCTCCCGAATTGCGACCTCTAAATTAGTATAATTTCGCTACGAAATGCTTTGCCATCCACCGTACTCATGAGATCTGGCCCCATGCGATTATTTTTTATTTTCAAAGAAAACACTTGCGGCAAAAAATTCATATCAAATGAGGAGGTTATTACCACAACTGAGGCCTATTTTAACAAGTTGCCAAAAGAATACTTTTCGGGCGGCTTAAAGAAATTGGAAGACCGTTCATCTAAGTGTGAAGCCTTCGATGAGAACTATGTTGAAAAATGAAAAAAAAAACCTATACGCTAAACCTCGGTTTTATTGAGATGTCACGTTTCCGTCAAACATCTCTCGTATTATGGTTTATGGTTTAACATAATGCGTTGTTTTCTATTAGCTTCTTGTTTATGCAGAAAACGATTGATCTTTCTAAAGAATCTGACAAATCTTTTACTATACTATTTATTTTTAATTCCTTAAACCTTTTCTTTTCCCTGTTTACTTTACCTCGTTCTAAAGCAAGCTTATTATTGTTATCTATTTGCTTCAATCCATCACAATTTTATCACATTAGTTTTTTTGAATCGTTAATTTTTTCTCTGGGTTAGGATGTGCTGTGAACCGACTACTACATCTCAGGCGAATTATAAAATTTCTTGTTTAATTGAATATTGCAAATAATTAAAATTCGTACCAGAACCCAAAACGATAAATAATTAAAGATTGTCAAAATATTAGATCACTCTAAATGTCTTTCAATATTCATTTGCGGTAATAGTGCAAAATTTATTGTTTGTGAAGGAAATGTAAATTTTTAATGTTTAGTCTAGTCAAATAAGATTATGGAAAAGCAGTTGAAAATTTTAATGTAAGACATTTTAAGCTTATAAAGGATCTGCCTGTTTGCTTCTCGATCAGCAGTCTAAAGGTCTTCGGTGATCTTATTTTCAAGAGAGCAGGTGGAAACTGACAGCATATGATCGATGAACGACTTGCATAATCGAAGTAAGTTTATAGGATTCATAAAATGGTATCGTAGGAGTATAAAAATAACCGCAATGCAGAGCTAGACGGGAGTTTTCGAAGGCAATAAATAGATTTCGCATTTTCATAATGTCTTGCGCGTATAAGTTTATTGTTGTATTATTATTTCGCGCGCTTGTGTGTATTCGACACGTATTGGATACCCCGATATTGTTTGTGTGCAAGTTATTAAGTCTTTTTGCATTTTTGTATAACGTTATGCATTCTGAAATTTCTCTTGGGACCGAACGTCTCCTATCGCGACCGCTTCTCTTTCTGTACACAGAACTTAGAAATTCATACGTTGTTGGTACGAACAAAATTTGAAGCCCGCGTATACATAGTTTGAGAATCCAATATATGCAACGATGTAGTTAACCGAATTCAAATTTAAATGAATTTCTTGCTGTTGTCGAAGTTTTCTCGGAATGTTCCGCACATTAAGTATACTTACTGTCTGGGTTAAACTCAAACAGCCACATCAGTAACATAGAACAAACATCATTAGGTAGAGTTTTGTTTCTGACTTCAGAAGGTTTCCTTATTCTACCGGCACTCGGCTGGAACCAATACAACAGCTCAGCTTCCTTCCAAGAGCATCTTTCACTTTTTCAAGAGCTTGTAAAGGACATTGCATTTCTCAAACGCTATAAAATAATCGTTTTACGAGAAAACTTTAAAATATTTTGCTTGTTGGAAAAAGAAAGATTTATTGACTCTTTTATTTTATACAAAATGGGCGGACTAGTATTAATTTCCAACCCGCGGACAAACACTTCCAATTTCTATCGTAAACTACATTTAAATGAGATTTGCTTTTTATTTATGTTTTGCAACAGGGTTTTAACCTAAATTTACGTTTATTTATGATAAAATATTAGTTCGTTGTTTTAGTTAAATTCATTTTTCAATTAAGCTACATTGTTTAAATGAACATCAGGATTAAACAAGTACATTGTAGTTAATCGAATTTATTTTTATATTCTTTTATGATCGAATTACAAATTATTGCAGTCCGTAATTGATTACATTAATTGTAAAGATTAATTAAATTAAACTAGTGTACGTTTTTGTACTAACTAATTCTAACAAAGTGAAAAGACACGTTATCGTGTAACGAGACCGTTTATAAATCAAAAAATTACAATCCGAAAATGTATCTACAATATTGAACCGATGTCAACTATGAATTACAGTGTTCAGAGATTTTTCAACAGCGGTTTGATTAACTTCAGCTGACCTAACAAAACGAACAAAGAGTCGAATGAACATTCTGTCGAACGAATATTCGAGCGATTGCTGACCACCAGCAATTTAAATTCCTCCCGGACCAGTGAAAACTCGAATGTATATTGGATTGGATGAGTAAAACGAGAGACACGGTCATCTACAGATGGTTAAGGACCACTCAACTATTCGACCCCATTTGAATTTTATGTTGAAGGTAGCGTCTAAAAAAGTCAATTTACGACATTTTATTTATTCTGCTGTCTTAACACATTAACTTTCCCTTGCATTTTTCCAATTTACTACCAATTTATTACTCTTTTTTCTGCGTAAACTTAGTGCCATTAAGTTTGTTAAACGCAAATCCGGACTTTAAAATACGCTTTACATTCTTTACTTATCCGGAATCTTTGAAAGAATACTATAAAAAATCAAATAAATTTTTTATTTTCTTAATATCGACGAAATGGTGTATATTTTTTTAAACATTTGGTATTTTCGTGAATATAAACCTTTTCGATATCTGAAAAAATCACAAAACCTCTATAATACCGAAAATAGGCCATTAAAATATAAAAACATCTGCGCAAAATGTAAAGTTGTAAATACTAAAATGGTTGATATTAAAAAACGAAGAATTCTGTACAAAAAAAAACTTAATAATGATTAAACACACCAACGAGCATGTTAATTCACATACGGGTTAAGTATCGCTCCCATTCCTTCCTAAACGGAATGTCTCTTCCACTTTTCTTGTTGTGTTACTTCTTTTCAAAGAATTCTGTTTTTATTTTATTTTTATTTCAATTCAACTCAAAGCAGTTCTGCAAATTCTTTTAAATAAATCGGTTAAAATCGAGCTTAAGAACAAAATACATAGTCTGTGTTGTAAATTTTAGGAAGAAACCGTTTTGTTTTTGATGATTAATTAGTAAATAGTATGTTATTTTTCTGGTAAAATTGAAGAAAATTAAATGGTTCCTATACAGTTTGTGAAATAAATAATTTCAAATATAATTGAAAAAAAAAAAGATGGTGAATTTAATAAAAATATGTTAATAATGAAATAATTAATAATAATTTTGAACACCTTGATAGAGGCTTAATTAAAAAAACCAAATTATAAATATGTACTGACCCAGTACAATTGAAAATATCCACTACATTGTGGCGCATCGAGTCATTAGATTGAAAATGAAATTAAAAAATTATAGGAATCTACAAATTGCTCTTAATAACTAGTGACGTATTGAATTTGTGTAATTTAACGTTTCATAATAATTTAAATATTGAATTATCAATTACCCCTTGGAAGGAATCTCTAGAAATGGAAGTGCCGTAACTAATTGGCCCTCGGTTAAACAATATTGGTCTACCACAGGGTTCAATCTTAAGCCCACTACTGTTTAATATATATACAGCAGATGTCCAATCAGCATTTAGAAATCGTCCAATATGCGGATGATTTTTGTTTGTACATGGAAGAAAACAGTATAATGATGTAGTGAATGGGGCAACTTCAACAATTTAATCCGTGAGTAAGTGGTTTATATGCAATGGTTTTGACTTTTCCTCCGTATGTGTTTTTACGAAACATAACTGCCCTCAAGCCGCCTTCATCTGACATTCTAATGTTAAATACCTAGGCATGATCCTAGATCATTTCTGGATTATAGTTCTATTTTCTATGGGACTGGGTGCCACTCGCTTCTTAGAAGGTTAGACGTTGTGCAGAATGCTGCACTCCGGATCTGTTTAGGTGCAATGCCATCCCATTTATCCTCTATATGCTGAATCCAATGTGTTACCCCTTTCCCTTAGAAGAGAGTATCTGAGCGAGAAATGTACTCTTAAGCTGAAGGTTTTAAATGCTGATTTGTTACTTAAAATAAGAAAATTGAATACCTATGCTTGACCAACGTGTTTTTCATTTAAAAAAAAAACTCTCCGCCACTATGCAATGCTTTCACGAATTCTAACAATTTAAGATCTTATATAAAAGCATTGCCCTTCAGATTACTTCAACCTATTGCCGACTATAAAACTAGTTGCCCCAAGATACATTGATATTCCTAGTATAAACTCAAATTTGTTAAAGTGTACCATTGAGAAAATAAGGTTTGGGACACTGTTGAAAGTTTAATGAGCATATCTACATTAAATAGATATTTTTAACGGTTAAACATTATATAAGCTGACCTTTGTAAATTGTTTAGATTTAACAAAGAATAGAGTAATAAATACTTATTTAACGTAGTTGTGCAACTTTCAATTGTGTCCTAACTTTTGTTTTCTCAATTGTACATTAAATAAGTGGCACAACCCACTGATCATTCTAAGTCTTTGTCAGGTTCAGGTTGCGCTTTCTATGCCCCTATATTGGGCCTGGAAAAGATGTTTAAATTACACTCTTTATGCTCAATTTTTAGTGCCGAGGCTATACCCGTCAGTAAAGCATAGACCTTCGCCATAACACTTACTAATAAATACAACATAATAGCATCAGATTGTCTAGTGTTGAATTCATTAACAAATTATTCTAATTTTGGTGTAAACTGAAATCCGGCAATTTTTAAAATTAAACAACTCATCTATCAATTTGAAATCGCTGCCAGAGAAATCGTCTTTGTTTGGGTTAAATCTCACTCATAGTTAAGGTGCAATGAATATGTTCATTGGTTGGCTAAGAGGAGCCTCAAAGATGCTTTACAAACTGACCTTCTGATACCAACCAGAACAAACAATACATGGAAAACTATTTGGAAAGATTTTTGCCATACGAACCTCACACGTTACACACTAATCCGTTCTGTTCTTCCAGACAACCTTCGTATGAGCGGTTGCTACATCCATAGTCAGGTTAAAATTTGGTCACCCTTGTTATTCGTCTCATTTGCACAAAATCAAAATCTTAACATCAGATATTTGTCCTACATGCAACGTCTAAACATGTTCCACTACCGTTAAACCTACTACATAGAACGAAATGAGATTCTACTTTAACACAATTTTTAATCCTTACTTCGGATGATCAATTCACAGAGCGGGAAAGGCTACGGTTATGTCAATGAGAATTAAGATAGGTGATATATGAAGTAGTGACCAGTAACCGTTATCATAATAAATTCAACTGAAGACCGTAGGTATTCCAATGAAAAAATGTAGACGATTTTGTATAACAGCGTAACGAAGTTAGCGTCACAGTTCATGGTGGACGACTACAATTCATTACACCAACAAAGTAAATGTTTAAAAGTTTATTACTTGTCTAAAAAGAAGTGGAAATGGAAAGGATTCTGTATGGAAGAGGGCATAGAACATAAAAAAAATAGATTATGAAAGAAGAAATGAACGAGGTTATAAGTAGAATTATGAAAAAGTAAGTAGAGAGACAAGATGGAAGATAAGGCGAACAATGTATACAAAAGGAGAGGGGAATAAGAGAACGGATCAAGAAGATCATCAAGAAAGTGTAAAATAGAGAAGGGAGAAAGGAATCAATAAGTCCAGTGTACACACGTGGAGACAGGAAGAACGCGAAGAACTTCATGGTAGTAGCAAATATGGAGTACAAGGTATACATAATGGTAATACAGAAAAGGCTAGAGAAAGAGATAGAAGAACTAGTTATAAAAGAAAATAGAATAGTAAAATAGGTGTGAGGGTTAGAAGTAATGTTATTTGGTAAATAAACGGAAAGAAGAAGAAGATGGTTATTATAAATTGGTTTAAACAGTAGGAAGCAAAGATATGGGGTTGGAAATAATTGGAACAGCTGGAAAAAATCTCTAAAAACACTGGATATTGACGATGGGACTGCAACAGATCCCCAGAACATGTTTAGAGAAATAAATAAAAATAGGAAAATAAGTTACAAAGAAATTATGAAGGAAAAAAGAGACAGCAAGGAATTACAGACATGGTGGAAACAATAAAAAAGCAGAAGAAAATATTATGAAAGGGGAAGTTATGCAAAAAGAAGTGAAGAGGTAAAGGAGAGAAAGATGGAAAGTAGATTGAGATAATCAGAAACAAGAACAATGGCCAAATATTAAAAAAGGAAAATATAACCTGAATTTCAAAGACATAGTAATGGGTGGAGTTATTTTAGAGGAAATGGATTAAGAAGATTATTGAAAAATTTAGGGTTGGTATAGTGAGGAAAATGAAAATGAATACTGGCGGGAAGATGAGAATAGGAAATGCATATTATGTGGGGATG
This sequence comes from Abscondita cerata, assembly GCA_030710515.1. Taxonomy (NCBI): domain Eukaryota; kingdom Metazoa; phylum Arthropoda; class Insecta; order Coleoptera; family Lampyridae; genus Abscondita; species Abscondita cerata. The sequence goes on from JALBCR010002208.1 coordinate 590,681, forward strand.
GGAGGAAACATATCAGGCATATCAGAGAGAAGTGTAAGGAGCTGAGAGAGGAAGACAAAGGAAGAAATAAATTGTTAGGGGAGAATGGAGGAAAGAAATGAATGAAGGAAGCGATAAGAAGAAGCGAAATAATGAATGGTGGTTCAGTAAGAGGGAAGATGTAGTGCAGCGTAGCGTAGGTTCATATAACGTGTGTCCCAGGAATTGACATATCTATGTTAAATTCAAAATTAATCCGTATCTTTTTTCTGACACAATTTGAGCATAATATGGCAACATATTTTATTAGATAGATAAATGAGAACAAATTTATGTGGTAATGTAAGTGTTTAAAGCGCACTTTAATAAAAAAAAACAGTAACATTTTATAAAGATTTTCGTCGTAAAATCCGGGTTCGCTCCCGATTCTAACAATTTTTTTTTTATTAATAAATTTATTATGGATGTTATTATTAACACAATTTTTATAAAATGACTTCAGTTGAAAATATTAAATTCACTTTAGAAAATTCATTTCGTTAATAAATAAAACTTATTTACTGATTTTTTAGTAAAATACTCATTATTATTATTACATCAACTTGTTCTATTTTTTCTATCTAACATAATATGTTGTTATGGTGTGTTCAAATAATGCCAGAAAAAAACTTTTTCATGGGGCACACACTATAGTAAATATTATAATTGTGTAGAGTTTAGAGTTTAGTTAGAAATGCTTTAGTACTTAATTAATCACACCAGTACGACCAGTGCCCAGTTTTTAATATACACTGTTACCGCAGAAATTAAACAAAAAAATTGAGTTCCAAAAAAATAGTTCAAATAAATGTTGTAGATAAATTTTTTCACATTTGAATTCCTCTAATATATTTTAATTCCATGACCAGAATGTGCTTCTTAATATATTTATAACTAACTTTATCAATGATATATGAAGAATGCTAAAACAGACGGAAACAAAAGAAGTGATAAATTATGGCAGATTACTATACAAACGCTGAATAATGCCACAATACAAATACCTAAACCTTTGCGGAACACATTGTAAGATACTAAAACTACTTCCAAACTTACATCAATAAGACTAAAATCATGACAAAACATCATTATACGTTATTGCATTGCATCAAAACAAAATCAGACAGCGGAAATAAGTAGACGTGTTGGTTAACATGGACAGTAACAGATAAACTCGCACGTATTTTATGAAAAAAGGCAATACCGAAAAATTTAAAAGGGACAGCAACTAGCACTTGCCATTACCGGTGGTAATGACGTAGAGATGGTAACCATTGCACTCACTAATAAGTCACATGGAGTCGTCAAATTGGAGAACTATTGAGCGAATGATGTTGTATATAAGCCGCAGACACCATATTACAAGTGTGAACATTTGGAATAAAACAAAAGTACACAAAGGTAAGGTACAGTGGAGAACATTCACAAACGGAGTGTTGGCCGATCAAAATTACGTTGACTGCGTGATAGCGAAATCTCTATAGGGAAAAGTAGTATCACCTAGCACCAATAAAACACCATGGAAGAGTAAGAACTGGTAAGGAAGGTGAGTTGTCCTTTATTTCATTAATTAAAAGCCTTTCAATAAATTTATGGTCAACCGGCCAACTTCGTGCTGCTTATGATACAGTTTTTCGGCCATAATGCGTTTTTTTATCGACTAGTCCTTTTTTGTTACTTTATAGATGGCTGTCAATGCCAAAGGTGAATGTCAGAATAAATGTGTGGATTTTAAGGGTAAAAACTGTCAATTTATAAACACAAGCAAAGACGACTAGACGTCGGTATGACAGATCCTTTCTGCAGTACATATTTGTTTTAGTAAAATCATTCAGTTGACCATAAAATCTTGTATGGAACTCGCCCATAACTTCATTTAATGGTCTCTCCACAGTTATGGCCTCGCTCCTTCAGCGCTCGTCCATGTCCATAATTGTGTGGTTCGTTCATAAATACGTAGATTATAGACTTTTAATAAATAGCTATTACCAAATTGGAACGAAATCGAGAGCTCTCTACCTAAATGATTGAAACCTTGAAGTCATGTACTCTTGCAAGACTACCTCAGTACGTTTTTTTCTGAATTGTGAAGATTTAAAAAAGTATAACCTGGAATTGATGTTCTCAAGCATATGAACAACGGTTTGGCTAAAAATAAAAAAATTTGAAAAAAGTAAGTAAAAGTGTTGGTAAGAGTTTTGCAGTTTGTTATTTTTATATTTTTCTCAGAATGACGGTTTAAGGAGTATTCAGATTTTTAGTGTATTTACTAATTAATTATTTTACAATTCCCTTTAAACTTCAATTAGGCTATTCCCAGTGATTATTGTTGCTGATGATGCAATTTGCAATTATATTTATATTGGGCTGATATAAATTCAAGAATGTGGCTTTCAATGTGATTTTGCCCAATTCGCAACCGACATCTACTGTTGTTTTATATAATAATTAATTAGATTTTAATTTGTATTTTAATTTTTAATATTCTTTTTCAAGAATTTTTAATAGGTAATTACATAGTTTTTCTTGATACTATCAACGATTCTTTCAAATATTTCCATTCGTTTTTTAGACATAATATTTTGAATAATAATCGTGTAATTATTTTATCCGTTTAATTAGATTAAAAGAATTAACAAGACGATATCAGCAATGAACAATTACAATATTACAATAACAAGATTTTTATTTTAAATTATTAATTTTGCAAATGGAATATCACTAAACTCACTAAACATATTGTTGGAGCTTTGAGTACATTCTACTTAAATAGAATTTATTATACACCTTGCTCTATCTGCTTAGTCTTCTTCATATTTGTGATACACAAAAAGTGCCAAAACTGTTATAATCACGAAAAGTTGTTCAGCTGGACTGTCCCCTGGAAATTTGATTTCCACCATTCTGGCAGAAATAAAATTATTTATTTATCCGTAAATAATACGTGTTGATTATTTAAACAGAAAATTTTGAAAGGTATTATGTGACGTTTCACGATGTCATTATTCGTTGCAGCTGCCTAATCGTAAAAATAACAATCTAAAAATCAATATAATAATAGGTATCGTTACTGTAATAAAAGAAAGAAGCTATAAAAATAAATTTCCGGTTTGTGCAAACGATTTCTATTCGAACAAGCAAAAACTGCGAATGTAGTTGAAAATTGTGTTACTTTGGTATCGTTTTCCACAATGGTCAGGCCAGTAACATAAAAACAGGATTCGTTTTAATGCCTTTGAACAGTTAAATTTCTTACTGGATATAATGTATATGTCCAAACTCTTTAAATTGTTCTTTTATAGCTCTGACAAAATGAGAAAAATATCTATAAAAGAAGATATTAAAACACGTGTTATCCATAAATAATGTTATTAGAATTTATATCCAATTATTCGTAGCAGATAATAATTTATTTGTTTTTTGAAAACGGTTTAGGAATAAATGCTAAAACGTTACATTTTTACTCCACATCTTATAAAATATTGTTATGGGACGGTTTAAAACCGAAAATTTTGGTACCCAATTTTTTTTTACTTTTCTCGACGCATTAGAAATGGATTGTTTAAGACTAAAGAGTAAAGTACTAATCTTTGTAAATAATACAGGGTGGGGCACTACCAACGATTTATTCGGTAGCAATAAAACTACAAATAATGTAAAAAGAATTTCGAGATTATTTGAGATCCCATTTTAAAATATATAGGATTTTACAGGGTGCTCCAGAAACACGTACCATATCAAAGTTGGTTTATTTTAAATGAATCGCCCTGTATTTTTTTTATTTTTGAAAAAACTTCCGTTTTTGAGATAAATCGATTTTACCTGATTTGCAGACTATCCACAAAAATACAATAACTTCAAAATAAATAAGAATAAGCAACGGTGTCTTACACCACCTTACTAAGAGCTTTCAACATGCTTTTTGCAATATTTAATTTTATGTTATGATGTACAGGGTGTTTTTAATACTACTGTATAACACTAACCACTTAAATAACTTGCTTAACGTAAATTTGTGTTACTCTTTTCGAGATATTTTAAAATTTGCTCGTTTAACAATTTGTGATTTACTGGAATCTAAGTTACCTGTGAGATATCCGTAAAATGCACATTATTTTGCAACCATTTTTAATGTCATCGTACTGTAAACATTGGCAACTTTGTTAAAAAATTCTAAAAATAATGGTTTTAGAAATTATCGTACCACTATTGGAGCGATTTGTATCACAGTCTTAGTTAACAGGTTACAGCAGTGGTTTCCAACCTGTGCCCCCCTAGAGCCCGAGAGACTGTTACAAGGTGGCATGCCGCTGTTTCAAAATATCATTTTCAAATACAAACCAAAAAAGTCGAATAGTGGTCAAAAAAATTAAACAGCAAAATAGGTATACGTAATCCACAATCCTCGCCGCGAATTGAGTATTTATGAAATTAGATTGTTAGCAAAATTAAGGGGGCGCAACAATTTTTTTTAAAGGGGGGCGCAGGTACAAAAAGGTTGGAAACCACTGGGTTACAGTGTGATTACCAAATAACGATTGCTGTTGTAACCAACTTTGAATATTACATGAATGAGGTGTTGCATTTTTACAAAATTAGTTGCTTATTAACTCAACTTTATGAATGACTACTATCATGTAAATGTTTGAATTTAAAACAGAAAAAGGTTAAAAGCAAACCTAAAAACAGAACCCCACATGGCTTCGGCACTAGTGAACGTACAATAACGTACATAAAATGGACCGTAATAAAAGAAAATTGTGTTGTAGAAATAAAGCAATTGAAAAAATTTGAAATAATTTAATTTACACTAACTTTTCTTTCATAAATAATTATTGTGTATAATTAATACTCTTGGAAGTTTTGGTTCTAATAATAACCATCACGTGTTCACGTAAGAAGAAGACAAAAATTTTTTTGTTTAATTATACTGTACTACTAACTAACTGACGATTTGGAAACCATGTCTTACAACTATCCATCTTATTTATAAGATGTAAAGTATTAAAATAAAATCGAGTATTGAAAAAAAATATTGAAGTTTTGTTAAGAAAGGTGAATCTGAAAAATCGGTGAAAAATATTTCAAACTTCTAAAATGGGCACAAGGTGGCAAATAATAATTAATAACTAAAAACTTTTTTGCTATTTTGCTTAATTAATATTTTGTAATTTATAGATAAGTTTTATTCACTCAACGGCATAAAATCCACTTCCAGTATTTAGCAAATTTGTTGGAGCTTACAACTTATCAAGTATGCTTCTTTTCATTTACAGGAAACAAAGAAATTTTTGTTATTACAAAACATTGTATATTTTACCAAACTGTAGTCAAATTAAATCGGTACAGTGTTTACAAAGACGCCGCTTTAAGTTTGTCGTTTTTCGGAATGTTTTTGCAATTTATAATCATTTTGGTCTATGAGTTGTTGAATTGGGTCTACTGCATAACAAAATGGTATTGAATACAACGGACGCCGCGAGAGCTTTTGCTTTGGTTGAAGCCGAGCGAACTCAATACTACGCAGTGCGAATGGTAGGAGTTTCACGATGTAGTATCCAAAAGGCTGTAAATCGGCTTGTGAAACTGGGAGTAACGGTACAAAGGTTGTATCAGAAAGACCAAGGACCGTTTTCAAGCATTGCAAATTTAAAAAAAGTTATGTTTGAAATGACCTCCATGAGGTACGAGGCGTCCACGTAAGCGAAAAAACTGTCAGAAGAAAGTTCAAAGAATATGGTTTACGTGCAAGAAATCTAGCAACTGCTCCAGCATTAACCAGAGCACACCGATGAAAGCCTTAAATTTTGGGCATAATGTTCAAAACTGGACAGATAAATTGGATCAAATTTTGTTTACGGATAAAACAAAATTCTGCCTCAAATCTTTAGATGGCCGCTAAAGAGTACGGTGGAGAGATGGGGAAAGATTTTCCGAATGCAATATCGTCCCGAAAGAACGTTTTGGTGATTGAAGTACCCTTTGCGCTGTTTATCGGCGACAACTTTATGTTAACGCATGATAATGCCCGCCAGCACGTGGCTAGGATCATTCAGGACTATCCACACGCAGTCGAAATTCTTACAATGAATTGACTTGCCAAAAGTCTTGACATTAATCCGATCGTACATGTTTGGGACATAGTGGTATGGCGACATAAAGCCCGAAATCCTGTTCCTGAAACTATAGAATAGCATATGATCTTTAGAATCATTAACCAACCTAAAAGTAGTCATAGAAATTGAAAATAATTTAAATAATACGAAAACATCTCGTGGATCGAATTTTATGGCTTTGAGGGTAGTTTTTGTTTTGCACTTTTGTTTTTCTTTAAAAAATAAAAGCCCGTAGATGGTGTCATCAAATAACTTATTTTCTCTAAAGTATTAAATGTAATAGTATGCCGAAATCCAAATTAAGATCCGAGGTGCTCTTGGCAATAAAGAAACACAATTTTTGTCTTGTACTGGCCACTTTATTTTTTAATGGTATGGTACAAAAAGTCGTGAGTTTTCAATTAGTAATCATTGTACGGTAAATACCGTACCGATCATTTTAGAGGATTCTTATTTTGACACCTGATACACGCTGCTAATTAATGATTTACATTTAGTTACCTTTGCGATGTATTTACCTGTAACTTTTTATTCATTTTTACTGTTGAGAATATCAGTTATTCCATCAGTTGTCAATTTAGGGGTTATCTCAATATGCATTTATTGCATATTCCGTATACCTATGTTTGTGGATGATGGATGAAGAAAACACAATAAAACCGTATCCGAAATCTCACTTGAAATTTATATCACCGATCACTTCTTTTAAGAAGAAAAGGAAACTAGTTCTTATACAGTTTCAGTACCATAAAGCACAGTGACGTATCATGATGTTACGTACTATATATTACAAACTTGCAACTTGGTTTCATAGTTCAAACTTAATGTGTGATGAGGAAGATTTGCAATAGCCTTTGCAACAAACAATAAATTTTTTAAATAAAACAAAATATATAATTAACAGTAGAAACTGTAAATAGTCTGATGCTTGGTATGGACTCCTCAACATTGATATAAAGTCCAAACGTTTTTTTAACGTAGCATGTCAAATTCTATTACGAACAGCACTTACATACACGTTTTTCGCCTTATTGAGGCTCATCAGTGTAGAGTAGCTTTAACGCAAGTCTACAATACATATATTCATAAGGTTTTACCATATTCATTTCGATGATTATTTTATTTATCGCGATTTAATTTTTATTTCAAGTGAGCCAAGTGAATTACTTCACATGTCTTAGAACTAAATTTTTTTCTCCTGCAACAAGTTTTAAACTTTAGACGTATTGATGTTTTGGCCGCCATCAGTTATTACGTAGATTAATAAATCAACTACTTTTTTACGAAGTCGTTCGTAAACCCTACAAAGTGAATGTCTCTTACCGAAACTGTACCTGAAAGTCAAATAAATCCTGCATCTTAATCTTAACGGTTTTATAATTCGATAATTAAAAGAATATGTTTAAGTCATATCGTTTTAGTGTGTCTGATCTTTTAGTAAAATTTTGGTTTTTATTTTTCCTGTACCAAACAAAAGTTAAAATTATTCATGCATACAAATTTTCTAAATCCTTCAGTGCAACCAAAATACGCCAAAATATTTCACTCAAGAATCTAACGTCATGTTGATCCAACTACTGAAGATTTTGAGCTTTCTCTAGTCAAACCAATTAAAGACGTCAGCATTTTGATTGGATGCAAATCAAATCTGCTAACAACAACGTTTAAATTAAAATAGATTTTACAACAGCAATTGTCAAATTCTTACGAGGTAAAAGAAATCAGTGATATCAAGCTTAGAAATCGGATAGTTTGCATGCCTGAAAAACTTTCAGAAGCTTCTCTTGCAAATTATATTACGAAGTGTAGCTGTTTTATTACACACGTGGTCTGAGATCTAAAACAAACGACTTTTATGATCCTGTAAATACCCCCAAGTATAAAGAAAATCTGGTTACATGTTCAGTGTTAGATAATGAAAGTTTTCTCAACTAGTTTAATCTAGTAAAATCAGACAGAAACTATGCTGAACTAGTGGCTCTCTGTCACCACCTAGGTGGGTTAAGGTTTTTTTTTGGTTTTGTAGTAGTTTGCTCGGTAATTAACGTCCCGATTTCGTAAGTGTATAATTGTACATTTTTCAGATGTTACCTATTTCAATTGCATATTATCTGTATCCGTCTTATTTTAACGATAGTTTATCTTGGAAATTCAAATTGCAAGTTGACGACGGTGTCATTTTGTTTTTCGTTCACATAAAGAAATTCGTAGAAGTTAAGCTCATTGTTAATTGTTTTTTGTTGGAAATGTTTCAATTAAGTTCAGATGTTTAGATCTGCAGCTGCAGAAATAACGATGGTTACTTTGTTCAAGTTCGAAATTGTTTATGATAGCGCAGTTTTTTTTAGTATTATATTTTTTTCTTATGTCGAGTCTTTAGCTCATTTTACAAATTTTAGTTCTACGAAGACTCAAAAAAATTTCAATTAAGATTGATGGTGCATACCCCGCAACTGGCATACCTCAATCACAACTTTAATACGCCACTCTATACACAGCTGAGAGTAAACACAAACATAGCACAAATAATTAAATCATAAAATCGAGGCTGAAAACAAACTTGAGTATCTTAACTTTAATGTACCGCGGTAAATTCGAGATCAAGCTTCACGTTGTACTTGACTACACAATATGTTCGTTGCGTAAACGCTAGTTAACTCTACCTCTGATTGGTTAACAACTAATTTCCATTTATGCAGCCGGCATAACTTCTCTAGTCTTGACATTTTTAATTGCACCATAAGTAAAATTAGGTCTACATGTTTATAATTTAATTAGATTATTAGGTTTGTAAAAACATTTAGGATTTTTATATTTCTACTGTTTTTAGTGTGTTTCGTGTCATTATGTATTCAGTAAATTAAATAAATAAAATATTGAAAATAAAGGAATATATACTCTGTAAAATAATTTCAAAATCTTCCGATTTTTTTAAATGGCCTTAACGGTAGATACCTACTGTGTTTGAATAAGAATAAACGCCCCAATTTTTTTTTATTATGAACGTTTTGTAATGTATTTGGTATACGTATGCATATGTAAGTACAAGTCATTCTTCGTGTTTTATTTTTATACCACACTTTAAAAGTATATTCCATACCACTACGTTTGATTAAGATTCTATCGATTTTTCGTAGTAATTTCAAACTATTTTTATTACGTTTTTATTGTTGTTTGACTGAAAAA